>CP136058.1:353428784-353803784 GCA_032464435.1 Aegilops umbellulata
CTAATTTATCTGGCTATACATGTGAATCTTCTCATTCTTCTGATGAGTCATTTGACTCCAACTATAAACTGTTCAAAAATCAGAATGGTGAAGTATTTGCTAGATATGTTGGCACTAACTGCAGGAACGGTTCTCCTATGAAGAAAATCTGGGTTCCCAAAAGTTGCCTTGAAAGTCTTCAGGTGAATGTCCTCATGACACCATCTGTGAAGAAAAGGAACCTCAGATCAAATTCTTCATATGGACCAAATTCTTCATATGGATCCAAGTCCTCATACGGACCAAATTCCTCAAGAGGATCAAATTCCTCACATGGATCAAAGTCCTCATATGAACATCATCGTGCTAACAACTCTGTTTCGCAGGGAAGAGTCAAGGGCTATGAATATGAGCACTATTCTTCAAATTATTATGTTCATAAGTCCTCGAAGAATTTCTCTGCTTATTCATATGCTTACCCTAACCCCTCTTATGCAAAACGAAATGGTTTGGCTGCTTTGCCACCATTCTCATATGGAGCTCGCAGAATGATGAACTCTTTGCCACCCCTTCAGATGTGGGTGGTGAAGAAAAAGAACTTATCTCTTCTGTAGGGTCAGGTCTCCAGACGTACTGTAACGTCTGAAGAATTTGCTGGGGACCTGACAAAAATGCCTGAAAGGACGCAGGCTAACCATGATGAAATGAACTTTCATTTCACACGTCCTCCCTCTGTTTTATCGGTTCTACTGCTTGATGAAATTGATCTGATGAATTGTGATATCATATTCTTCACTACTGAAGTATATGAGGTTCGTAAGTTGCACTAATTCATCTGCAGGATGATCAACCCAAAGCCACTGAATGGGTACTTGATAGTGGATGTACAAATCACATGACCGGTGACAAGAATCTGTTGATGGATGCTCCCTTATCAGCATCACACATGAAGCATATCATCTTCGCTGATAAAAGCAAAAGTCAGGTATTGGGTCTAGGTAAGGTTGCTATCACAAAGGATCGACACATGGACAAAGTCATGCTTGTTGAGTCCTTAGGATACAATCTTATGTCTGTCTCAATGCTTTGTGATCTTGATATGGTTGTTGTCTTCGGCAAGTATCGTTGTGTTGTGGTTATGGAAGCTGACAAATCCAAAGTCTTCGAAGGCTTTAGGAGAGGAGACTTGTATATTGTTGATTTCTCTGCAGATTCACAACCAGCCGTGTGCCTACTTGCAAAAGCTTCAGAAGGATGGCTATGACATCGACGACTTGCTCATGCAGGCATGAGGAATCTGCACATGCTTGCGAATAAGAAGCATGTCATTGGCATTGAAAATGTCAAATTCCTCAAGGATCACTTGTGCCGTGCATGTGAAGCTGGAAAGATGACCAAGGCCAAGCATCCAGCGAAGACTATCATCACCACTACTCGTCCATTCGAATTGCTTCACATGGATCTCTTCGGTCCTAACCATTATTCCTCTGTCTCTAATGAAGCATCTCAATATGGTTTTTTTATTGTTGATGATTACTCTCGTTACCCATGGGTACACCTTGTCTCTTAAAAAACTGAAGTGCAGGAAGTCTTCAAACGATTTTCCTCGAGGGCTTCAACTAACTTTGGTGTGAAGATCAAGCACATCAGAAGTGACAATGGCACTGAGTTCAAGAATTCGGGTCTCGATGACTATCTTGATGAACTTGGTATTACTCATGAATTATCTGCTCCTTATACTCCTCAACAGAATGGCGTCGTGGAGCGCAAGAACAGGACTCTTGCTGAGATGGCTCGCACTATGCTCGATGAGTACAAAACCCCATGTCGTTTCTGGGTTGATGCAATTGATACTGCGTGCCATATCATCAACAGAGTATATCTTCACAAATTCTTCAAGAAGACTGCCTATGAACTCCTCACTGACAAGAAACCCAATGTGAGTTATTTCAAAGTCTTCGGTGCTAAATGCTGGATTAGAGATCCTCATCACAACTCTAAATTTGCACCGAAAGCACATGAAGGTTTCATGCTTGGTTATGGAAAGGACTCGCACACCTACAGAGTCTTCAACAATGTTCTTCACAAGATTGTTGAAACTGTAGATGTGCGGTTCGATGAAACTAATGGCTCGCAAAGAGAGCACCTACCTTCTGTGTTAGATGAACCAGCACCTGAGGAATCGATCAAGCACAAGGCTACTGAAGATATCATTCCTACTGAAGAATCTGCTGAAGAATTCGTTCCTGAACGTGAAGAACGTCGAGCTGATGCACCTGAAGAAAATGCTGAGGAAATTGATGCTGAAGAAAATGCTGATCAAATTCCTCAACAGCAACCAACTCACCCTCGCGTTGCAAAAGAAGTGCAAGTGGAGAAGATCATCGATGATATTAGAGCACCAGGTCCTCTCACATGCTCAAAAGCTTCACATCTATCTAACTTTTGTGGGCACTTTGCTTTTGTCTCTATCACAATGCCCACTAAGGTAGATGAAGCATTTCTGGAGCCTGAGTGGATTCAGGCCATGCAAGAAGAATTACATCAGTTCAAGCTCAACAACGTATGGGAACTGGTCAATCGTCCCGATCCTCGCAAGCATAACATCATTGGTACAAAGTGGATCTACCGCAAAAAGCAAGATGAAAATGGTGTTGTGGTGAGGAATAAGGCACGACTAGTAGCTCAAGGCTACACACAGGTTGAAGGAATTGATTTCGATGAAACTTTTGCACCTGTTGCTAGACTTGAAGCTATTCGCATATTACTTGCTTATGCTAACCATCATGATATCATCTTATACCAAATGGATGTGAAAAGTGCATTCCTCAATGGTAAGATTGAGGAAGAAGTATATGTTGCTCAACCCCCAGGTTTTGAAGATCCAAAACATCCTGACAAAGTCTTCAGACTTAACAAGGCCCTCTATGGCCTCAAGCAGGCCCCACGGGCGTGGTATGACACATTGAAGGAATTCTTCATGAAGAAAGGCTTCACACCCGGTTCACTCGATCCCACTCTTTTTACTAAATCATATGATGGTGAACTGTTTGTGTGCCAAATATATGTTGATGATATCATCTTTGGCTGTACTGACAAACGTTATAGTGATGAATTTGCCTATATGATGAGTGAAGAATATCAAATGTCTATGATGGGGGAATTGAAATTCTTCTTAGGTCTACAAATTCGTCAACAGCACAATGGGATATTCATATCTCAGGAGAAATACCTCAAGGATGTCCTGAAGAAATTCGGCATGCAAGACTGCAAAGGTCTCAAAATTCCTATGCCCACAAATGGTCATCTATGCACTGATGAAAATGGTACTGACTTCGATCACAAGGTATACCGCTCCATGATTGGCTCTTTATTGTACTTATGTGCATCTAGGCCAGATATAATGCTTAGTGTTTGCATGTGTGCACGATTTCAAGCTGCACCGAAGGATTCACACCATACGGCTGTGAAGCATATTCTTCGAATGTACTTTGAAAATGCACTCATCCTAACACTTATGCATAATTGATGACTTAGATGTGCAACACATGAAGAAACCTTTTTCTTCAATCAATGAAGAATAACACTCTAAGTGTGAAGAAATTAATGAAGAATTTGATTCTCAGAACCCTACGACAATTGTACGCGGTGTCTGAAATCATCATTCTTACACGGTGGGTCACGCCACCACAAAAGTTGAAAATCTTCAATTTGAGTTTTTCCTCAACTTTTGAAATTCTTCAGTTTCTCAAATTCTTCAAACTTTACAAAGTCTTCACTTGTGCCGTCGTTTTTCTTCATTGGCTGTATATATATATATATATATATATATATATATATATATATATATATATATATATATATATATATATATATATATATATATATATATATATATATATATAAGTTTATGTCCTCTACAGCATTCACTTATAGCTATTTCTTCAAGTTGGAACTTTTTCTGCTAAGTGAATGTGACCGGACCCTTCCCTTATATGCTATACTCAATCCAGTCTATTCACAAATTCTTCATGTGCGTTCTATTTGAAACTCGTTCAAATTCTTCACTGTGTCCTTGTCAGCTGAAGAAATTGCGAACGGAACGTTAAAACTGATCTTATCCAAACTTTCGGTTTTGCCGCTCAAACCGTTCCGCATCCCACGATGGATTATTTTATCCACCCACGATCTTACACGATCTCAACCACACAGTACGTGGGTGACACATGTCGCAAGAAGGAGAACGGCCAGGGGCATGTTTATCCTAAATCTTCGGACGATCAGTTTTTCACTGCGGCTATAAATACCCCTCCGTCGCCATCCTCACTTCTTTTACCCCGCTCGGTCTCACTCCCTCGCTCGAGCTCTCCAAACCCTAGCGCCGTCGCTACTCCATCGTCGCCGGTGAGGAAAAGCTTCACTGCCTCGACCTCATCGCCGTCGTACTCGCGCCGACTGCGGAAATCTTCACCTCCTCCGCCGCCGTAGACGTCTTCCTCCGCCAAGTTAGGGCGTGGAAGATCTGCATCGACGAACTTCACTGTTCCAACTCCCAGTTCGTCGTGTTCTTCGTTCAGGGTAATTAAAAGCTATTTTTACTGCCCTCTTTGATTCGAAGCTTTTCTACAAAATCTTCAAAGGTGTTTTTATTCTTCAAATCCTCACACACAAAACACCTCACTTGCTATTTGTTCTTGATTCATTTCCCTAAGTCTAAATTTCTTCAAGATTCCTCAATTGTGTGGATTCTCAATCTATACAACTCTGGAACCTAAGATATATATGGAGCTTAGTGAAATTCCTCAAGACGAATCTGGTCAAATTCCTCAACACTTGTTCTTTATGAAAAACCCTCTGAGAACGCATATGACCTCTCCAAATTCCTCGCAACTATACTCTGTTCACAGGTACACATGTCTGCTGCTGAATCATTAGGTTCTCATCAACTTAACTCATTTGCAGCGTTCCTCGAAGAAAAGTTGCATACTTCTTCAGAGAATTCCATTGTTCAAATTCCTCATCTGAAGAAAATGGTTGAAGGTAAAAGGCCACAGAAAGGAGGAAAGAGACCAGAGGTCATGACTGCATTTGAAATCCCTGAGGACATTTATGCTGGGTACTGCACACCTCCTGAAGAAGATAGAAATCAGCGCAAGGTGTGCATACAAAAGATTGAAAGGAGATGGGCAAGAGAATGGAGGGAGTACAGATATGTTACTCCTAAGTACATGAAGAAATTCGCAGTAAACCCTCCATGTCAACGCCCTCCATTGGCACCTGGCCAAGTAGTTGATCCCTCTAGCATCAGAAGAGGTGAGGAATTTCCTCAAGAATGGGCCAAGCGCCAGCGTAAACTGCAAAAGCAAGCACAAGAAGCAGTGAGGAAATTCAATGAAGAATCTGTTGCTGCTGGTGCCACTGAGGCTTCTGCCAAGCCGAGGAAATCCATGATGAAGAAGCCTGCTCGTAAGCCAAGTGCTTCACCTTCAATGCCCTCACGGCCAGAATCTTCAAAATCATCAAAGCAAATTCCTCATACTGCTCCTGCTCCTACAAAGTCCTCAGCGCCTGTGCATCTGGCATCATGCCAAAGGACAACTGGCATCTCTATTGCCTCTGGTGTCTCAGCTAGTTCCTCAGTTGGACCCTCGTTACTGAAGAAAAAGGCTACCGCTGGACGCGGCACTCGCCCAAGTCCAAAGAAGCAAGTGGTCTTCACTGTGCCATCTGATGATGATGAAGCTGATGAAGAAGAACTTGCTGAAATCATCAGGGACCGCCAAGAAAGGGCTGCTAAAGCCAAAGGCACACCTGTGCCCCTGCTTTTGGATCCAAGGGCGATCCTAGACTATATTGATCTCTGGCACAAGGATCCCAACACTCCTATGCCTGACTTCAAGCTGACACCTGGCCAAAGTCACATGCTGACTCACTTCATCCAAGAGGAGAAGTGGAAATATGATAAGGCCAGAGAGATCAAGAAATCACAGTACCGCAAAGAGAAGCTGCTGAAGAAAAATGTTCTTAAAATGAAGCCTGAGGAACTTGTCAAGTTGCAGGCTGAGATCAAAGCCCTCAGCGACAAATTTGATTCCTACTATGCTGATTGGCAAGGAGCCAAGGTCAGATTTGTGAGGCTGACTGATACCTTCACCAAGGGTACTTCCTCAACGCAACAAATTCCTCAAGCTGAAGCATATGTTCAGCAAACTGAAGAACATGCTAGAACCGCTGATGAAGTTCAGGCTGCTGAAGAAAATGCTAGGTCCAAGGCTGATGACTCTGCTCCAGCCGTTGATGAAATTGCCAGGGCATCCACTAGTGGTGCGCCTGAAGAAATTGAAGAAACCAGGGCAACTGCATCAGGTGTGCCTGAAGAAAATGTACCAGATTCCTCAGCTCCACCTGCACCAACTCCAACTCCAATTCTTCCCTCTGCTTTAGATGTGAAGAAAACCAAGGCCACAGAGCGAGCTGCTGTGAAGAAAAGAAAGGCATCAGCTGCTTCAGAATCTTCAGCTCCCAAGAAGATGAAGCCAATGACAAGCTCATTTGCAAATCCTATTGATGCCATTCCTATCTCCTCCATGCCATCAAAGGACCTTGTTCCTTTTGGTGAAGATTATGAGATCCCAAGTGGATCAGATGAAGAAACTCAGTTTACTGCTTCCTCAGAGCAGATTGATGAAGAAATTGAAGTGGATACCATCCCTTCAACCCCAATAGTCTCATCACCAATGCCTCAGTTTGATGCTGAAGAGGCTGGTGTTGAAGAAATTGATGATGAAGATGTGGATATTGGAAGCACAACTCCCGTAATGAATGACGACTTTTGGGAAAGTCAGCATCCCAATTCCCCACTCTTCACTCCCCTGCAGCAAATTCCTCACTCCCCTGCACAAACCGTAAAATTGGGCTCTGATGAAACTCATCCCACTGCTTCTGTGAATGAAGAAATTCCAGCCACTAGTGCTGAAGAAACTGCTGCTGAAACAGACAAGACTGCACCTGAGGAAAATCCAGAAATTCCTCAGCCTGAAGAACCTGAGCTTGTGATTCCTGAGGTCGTGATGCAACTCACTGACACTCCTCTGCCAAGGCCAAAGGATCCATTCTCACGCAAACAGAAATTCAAGGCTGAAGACTTCTATGGCGAGCACGTATTCTTCACTGAATACAATCCTTATGACTCTGCTTGCATAAGGAAGAGGCGTTTCTGGACAGCCAGCCAAGCAAATTTTTATATTTCAGTGCTGTACAACAAAGACAAAGTCTTCGATCATGCTCATATTCCTCACGTGCATATGGAGTCTATGTCGTGCTTCACGCCAGTCCTCAGTGTTCTTCACGACGCTGGGCTGCTCAACTTTTGCACTGATATATGCTATTGGAATGAAGAACTTATTCTTCAGTTCTATGCTACACTGCACATCACTGGCAACTCTGAAGATGTCAATTCATGGGTTCTGGACTGGATGACCAAAAATACTCACTACAAGGCCCCAGCAACTGAATTGCTTTGCTGCCTTTCTCTTAGTCCACCCACTGAAGATGCGCGCTGCGTGTATGATGAACTTGAACTGTCAAATCGCTATATGCAAGTGCTCATGAAGCCTCTGAAGCCAGGGCAATCACCTCGTACCAAATTCCTCGTCAAGGAATTGTTGTATGTGCCTAGGACTGTCTATCGCATTCTGACGAAGACAATATGTCCCATCAAAGGACACGATTCTTCTGATGAAGAAATTGTTGGCATCATGAAGAATATGCTTTTCAACATCATACATGGCGTTCCCATAAACTTCCATGATTTCTTCATGAGGACTCTGGCCAACATTGCTATGTCACCATTTGAGCTGAAGCCTTATGCACCTTGGATTATGAGATTCATCAGGGCAAGGTCTTCACTCATTTATAAAGCTGAAACTCTCAACCACTGCAGCTACTTGCCTCCTATTGAAGTCCTCAAAAGGACATTTTCCTCAGCTGATGAAAAGGGCAAGGCCACTGCTGTGATAGATGAAGGCATTCGTCCATTGGATGGTCAATTTCGCAAAGCTGCTTCTTATTCCACTAATGATGACTCTGCCACACATGATTCTGCTGCTAATACTGCCAAGACAAATCCTCAAGCCACAGCACCCAGGGTGATGACTGATCGTGAGTTACTCCTCAGTCTTCATCAAAAGGTTGATCGCAATCACAAATGGGTCAAACGTCAGTTTGGTTCAATTCTTCACAACATGACTGCCACACATAATGCAGTGAAGAAAAACCATTACTACCTTCATGAAACCCTCAACCGCACCTGGGCTGTTCTATCTCAAGTTTACAGTGCTGAAGATTTGGAGAACATGGGCCTCAAAGAAGAATTTGCCTGGTCAGCACCTCCGCCGAAGAAATTCAAGAAGTTCAAGGTTCCTTCTCTGGTGGCCAGTTCATATTCTTCATCGCGCGACACTGATGAAAATGAAGACTTGGACGACACTGCAGCAGGCCCTACTTCAACAACCGGCCCCAACAACGCTGGCGCTCCTCCATCAACTTCAATATCTTCAGGGCCGTTAGTCCTCAGTTTCGATCCTTTTGGTCATTTGATGACAAAGGGGGAGAAATCTGAGTTAGTCTTCAAGCGGGTCTATAATAAGGGCATTTTATTAAGTTGCAACTCTCGTTCTTCCGAAACTTTTATTGGATCGAGTTGTAATCTTAAACCCTATGGTGCTCGGTGCTCTGATACTTTTGTTGCACTATGCTTTGATACTTCGATACATGCTTGAGCACTGATACTTTTGATGCGCTATTCTGCATGCTTATTCCTCATAAATGTTATCGCACGCATGCTGAATTGCATCAGGCACCATATTTCATCATGCATTTCAAATTCTTCATATCATATATCAAATGCGTGTATGAATTACAAGATATAGGGGGAGATCTCCATAATTTAACTCTTCAAGTGTGCATTGCTTCAAAAGCAAATTCCTCACTATGCACAACTTCAGGGGGAGTTCTTCTATATCTTGCAATCAAATTCCTCAATGTTAGTTTCTACACTTCATATATTTATCCCCGTTGAAAACTTAACCTATATTGTCATCAATCACCAAAAAGGGGGAGATTGTAAGTGCATCTAGTGCCCCTTAGTGATTTTGGTGTATTGAAGACTTATAGGTTAAGCATCTGATGAGTTTATGAGTGTACACAGGTCTATAAGTCTATGAGGAGTTTGATATTTACAATGAAAGTCGACCCCTAAAAATGAAGTTCTTCGGCTGAAGACTTTGATATTCTGAAGACTTTCTAAAGACTTTTTGAAGACTTTCTAAAGACTTTGAAAGTGAAGAAATTGGTGTAACCCTGAAGACTTGGTATTCATTCGAGGAACATGAAGCGTGAAGACTTTTGTTTTCGTAGTTTCATTTTCTCTTTCTTGAGTCATAGGAAACACCGTACTGTTAAAGGGGGTCGAGGAAATACTAAGGAGAAAATTTCCATGTGATGCTCAACTCAAATCCTACACCTACCAATCCCTTCGAGTGAAGCCATTGGAAATCTCATACAGTTCAGTCAATTTCTTCAGTGACAGAGACGCAGTTCTTCTGGTCACTAAGGACTTTGCTCTGACTGAGGAGTTAGGAATTCACCAGTGTGAATTGCCTACACAGTGAGGAACATGATAGCCCTGAGGAATTTGTAATCCAAATTTCCGACCGTTGCTGTGCTACGCGCCAGCTGTCCCAAAATATCTTATCCACATAACGGTCATATCATTGCAGGGCATTTATGTCTTATCATGTCGGGCTGCTCCCTAGGCTATAAATAGCCGCCCCCTACAACCACTAGCTGGTTGGCTGCTCCGCGTGAACTTGACACTTGTCATTTGAGAGCAACCCATCCTCCGAGGACTTTGAGCGAAAATCATCAAGTGAGGAAAATCCAAACCCAAACCAAAAACACCTACAAACCCAAAGTGATTGAGCATCACTGAAGAGATTGATCCTGCGTGGATCCGACGCTTGTTACCTTTGAAGACTGTGCTTCTTCCAGACGGTTAGGCGCCAAGGTCTAGAGCATCCAAGAGGAATTGTGGATCGCCGAGTGACCAAGTCTATGAAGGTTTGGAAGTCACCTGAAGACTTACCATGAGTGATTGGGCGAGGACTGTGTGTTCTTAGCTCAAGGAGAATACGGTGAGGACTTGGTGTCCCGAGCTGCGTGCTCAGGACTGGGTGTCCGGGACTGTGTGTCCTCGAGTTTAAATACTCAGCCGCTCCAACCAGACGTACAACTGAGACAGCAGTTGGAACTGGTCTACCAAATCATTGTCTTCACCAACCTTACTGGTTCTATTTCCTCAACACTTTCATTTCCTCATTACTGTGTTGTCTGTTTGTTCATATCTGTGTTTGAAGACTTTGACTGAAGACTTTCTCAATTTCCTCAGTTCAATTTCTTCAGTCTGTTTTGTCTTCATCTAGAGTTATCATGTGCTTACGCTTCCTGTACTCTGTGTTTGTCTTCATTTCATCATGATGACTTTGCTTGAATTCTATTATGTTTTCATCTGAGTACTTATTCCGCTGCAAGTAGTTCTTCGCTAAGGAATTTCCTCACGAGCAAATTCTTCAGTGAAGAATTTCATAAAAATCGCCTATTCACCCCCCCCTATAGTCGATATAACGCACTTTCAAGGTCCGCCTTCGCCAAGAGCAGGAAAAGGGGACGAAGGCTCGCGAGGCGGCGCTCGAGGACCGGGAGGCCAAGCTCAAGAAGCGCCTCGACCGCCTAGGTGCGCTGAAGAAAGAGCTGGGGGTGTCGAAGGCCGAGCTGGACGCCAAGGCCCGGGTCCTTGCCGAGGATCGCGTGGCCTTCACGGACATGGAGAAGGATGCCCGCGCTTCGCTGAAGACGCTTTATGAGAGCGGCCTGGAGGGCCCGCTGGCCGGTGACGAGGATGGCCCCGCCAAGATGCTTTCCTTCCTGGTTAAGGCCCTTGGAGATGTTGCCCTTGGCCTCGGCCCCACGGCTGAGGCCGAGGCGCGCGTCCTGTCTTCCGCTGCACTGACGCGGGTCTTCGCCCACATCTATCTTCGCGATCCCAGCGCCGACCTCGACAGCCTGCTGGAGCCGATGAGCGGCGAGGGTGCTGTCGCCGCTGTCGAAGCCGTGAAGGGGCGCGCGGAGGCGCTGTTGGGGAAGTTCTGGGCCTTCAGCACCAGGCCAAAGCAAGGCGCTGCCGGCCCTGCTGCTTCACGAGGCGAAGCCACTCCACGCAGCTCCACCACTGACAAGTGACTCCGTTTCCATCCCTGTTCTCCTTTCAATTCTTGCACATGCACCACGCCTCGGGGAGGCATTTAAACTTGCGTTTGGTACTAAGACGACAGTATGGACTGTAATATTTGCTTTTAAATTCCTTGAGTTTTATGCTTTTCTTCCCTACTTGCTTGTGTTCTACGCTGGCAGAGCCCGGCCCCGCGCGTGCCTCACCCAGCATTAACCCCGACCGGAAACCAGGACGGGACCAAAGGAGTGAGGGGCTACGTGACAAGTTAGGCTCCTGAGTCGCGATGCTCAGGAGTCCCCCTTGGCGCACGAACTACAAGTAGGGGAGCGTGATGTAGGTGTATCTTCCGTTCTACATCTGCAGAGCCCGACTCCGCGCGTACCTCACCCAGCATAGCCTTTCGGAACTAAGGAGTGAGGGGCTACGGAATCAGTTAGGCTCCTGAGTCGCGATGCTCAGGAGTCCCCCTTGACACGCAAACAGCGAGTGACGCAGTGAGATGTAAGCGGGGCTACCGTTCTACGTCTGTAGAGCCCGGCCCCGCGCGTACCTCACCCAGCATAGCCTTTCGGAACTAAGGAGTGAGGGGCTACGGGACCAGTTAGGCCCCTGAGTCGCGATGCTCAGGGGTCCCCCTTGACGCCCAAACGGCCTTCATACCTTGGCTCCGCTCGGGGAGAGGCGCGCGACAAACCAGGCCCGAGGGGCCTGGCTGGGCAGCGTACGTCTGGGCGTGACCCAGTCGTAGCCCCCGTGCCTAGCCCCCTCGCGCGGCGCTCCCGAGGGGAGGTGTTGCGATGAGGCCAGCCACTGACCTCTGGGCTCCCTGAGGTTAATGCGGCCCGGAGGCCACCCTCAGTTGTTTATCACCAGCGCGGAGCATAGCGCTTCCGTATGTGTACGGGCATAGCCGCTCCTCGGTAGTGTCGTCAGCCAGCGCGGAGCATGGTGCTTCCACTGGTACGTGGGAGGGGGCTCCCCTCCGGGAGGAGCCCCCGGGGCGTGTACAGCCCCGCCCTGACACGTGGTCGGCACGGTAGGGCTAGGTGAGGTGTATCTGGGCACCCGTGAGCCAGCGCAGGACTCACGAGGCCCTACCTCTAGGCGGGTTACACCTGGCACTGGGCCGTATCTTGAGATGTGTTCCTGCAAAATTTGGTTAGATGCCGGCACTCTACGTCCTCGGGTCCCGGCCCTCGAGCTTGTCTCAGCCGTCGCTGGTTTGCCAGGTCGCGATGCCGTGGACAAGGCCAGAGGGTGAGGGTTGGAGAGCCAGTAAGAGCCCTGAGTCGCGATGCTCGGGCAACCCCCCTTTAACGTGCAAGTGGTCGACATGGAGAAGAAGAAGAGGTGCCGTGGACAGGCATCAAGTAATGAAGCATGATAGGAAAACGCATAGTTGGAAATAAACGTGAGGGAGATACATGCCGCTGGGCCTAGCCCGAGCGGCTTGGGGATGATGCAGCCCGAGGGGCGCCCCCAACAAGGCAACCTAACAACCAAAAAATAACAAGGGATACACGCCGCAGGGACGGACCCACGCGGCCTGGGAGTGATGCACCCCTGGGAGGGCGCTCCCAGCTGGGAATGAAACTTGAAAGATGTTACCTGAAGATGTCGACGGCGAAGTGGCGTTGGTGCAGCAGACTCGGTGGGATGCGGAAGCCGATCTTCACGAGCCCCCAGGCCCCGGGGCCTCGGGAGGCTCCGGAGGCACTGGTGGCTCCTCACGAGCTGTCTCCATCTCCGCCAGGGCCGCGGAACGCCTGTCTTCCTGAGCCTCCATGATGCTCCTCATGAGGCGCTGGAACGCCGCAGCCATGTTCGGCAAGCCGTAAGGCATGCGAACATAGCTGTGGGGTGGACCCCCACAGCGCCTCACTTGCGAGGGCCAGAGGCGCTCTGTCGTGGCGATCTGATTGAGTCCTGGTATGTCGATGCAGACGCGCAGCCCACCATCCTCGCCTGGATGTGGAGCCACAGCTGGTGGACGACGGCAACCTCTCATGATCCTTGACTCTTGTAGCTCTTGGGTGGCCTTGTTAACGAACTCCTGCTGGTCTGACCTTCCTTGCCTGGCTCCTTCTCGAGGGAAACGTGCTTCGAAACACGCCTCCACATGGTGCCCAAGCGCCTCCCTCGTGACCCTGGCTAGGTCGGTGGCCCTCCAGGTGAGAGCCCCCGAGCCCTGCCTGAGGAGGGCGCCGGGCGCACTTTCCTATGCGATGGAAGGAGGGTCCTCCTGGGCAGGCACGGGCCTGAAGGGCCTGCCTCCTGAGGGGCCGAACCTGACGACATCTTCTTCTTCTTGGGGGTGGCCTCGGGAAGCCTCCTGCTTCCGTGATCTGGGTCTTCTAGTGACGCGGCCTGAAAGGCTCGCTCCAGGGAACACACCGCATCCTTCTCTTGACATGGCACCGTGATGACGCCGCCACTTCCTGGCATCTTGAGGACGTTGTAGCCGTGGTGAGTTACGGCCATGAATTTGGCCAGCGCTGGGTACCCGAGGATGGCGTTGTACGGCAGGCAGATGTGGGCGACGTCTAAGTCGATGAACTCGGTGCGGTAGTTGCTGCCAGCCCCGAAGGTGACAGGGAGGCGGACCTGCCCGATCGGGATTGTGGAACCGTCGGTGACTCCGGAGAAAGGCTTGGTTGGCTGAAGCTGGTCATATGGCACTTGGAGTTTGTTGAATGTTTCCACGGACAGGACATTGAGCCCTGCTCCACCATCGATGAGGGTCCTGGTGACCAGTATGTTGCTGATGACTGGGGAGTAAAGCATCGGGAGGACCTCGGCTGTGGCCGCGTACTTGAGCTGATCTGCTGAGCTGAACGTGATGGCGCACGCCGACCACCTGAGGGGGTGCGTTGCTTCGAGCTTGGGGAGGACTGCATTCACTTCAGGGGCAAACTGCTTGAAGATGCATTGAGAGGCTGGGGCTTGAGCTCCGCCCAGGATGCAGGCGATTGCACGCGGCTCTTGGAAGCCCCCAGCCCCCTCATCTTGATGGCGGTCTTCGTTCCTCCTTGGCTGAGGCGGCAGCGGAGGGAGGCCTGCGTTGCCATGAGGGCGATCCTCACGAGGCTGATCCGTCCAGTCCCCCTCGCAAGGCAGGTCCCGCCAGCGGTCCTCACGAGGTTGGTCGCGCCACCCTTGGCGCGGGCCGCGATCTTCCCAGCGTCCTGGGTTTCTTCCTCCTCCTCGGCCGTAGCCCCGGTCAACGCGGTCAGGGCGACGGCCGATCCTTCCTTCTCGCACGACGCGGAGTTCTTGACATTCGTTGGTGTTGTGGGTGTGGAGGTCGTGGTACACACAGTACCGGCTGGCCCTAGAGGATTCGGGCAGATCCTTGCCCCGCTTGGTGTCCGGTTCTGCCGCGAGTACGGCAGCCCCCTTGCGCTTCACGTCCTTGGCCTTGGGCTTCTTCTCTTTTGGGTCTGCGGTGGGCATCTCGAGGAGGGAGAGACGTCCCTCCTCAGCCCTGGCGCACTTGGTCGCCAAGTTGAACAGCTCCAGTGAGGTGCAGAGGTCTTCATGCAGAGGTCTTGACGTCGCGCACATCATCGGAGAAGGCCGAGATGATGGCTTCCTCAGACACCTTGGGGATCTTGAGGCGCGCACTGTTGAAGCGCTGGATGTACTTTTGTAGGGTCTCCCCAGGTTGCTTCTTGATGCGGCGCATGTCGCTCACGGCGGGCGGGCGGTCGCGAGTACCTTGGAAGTTGGCGATGAAGCGGGTGTGCATCTGGTCCCAGGAGGAGATCGTGCCTGGAGCCAGATTCAAGAGCCAGGTGCGAGCTCCTTCCTTCAGCGCCATGGGGAACTAGTTCGCCATGACCTTTTCGTCCCCGCTGGCGGCTTTGATGCCCAGCTCGTAGAGCTGGAGGAACTCTGCGGGATCAGTTGTGCCGTCATAGCGAGGAGGCAGGTCTGGCTTAAACTTGCCGGGCCACGCGACGCTACGCAGCTCGGTGGTGTAGGCACGGCAGCCTACGGTGGCCACGGGAGGCTTCGGTTGAGGGAGAGCTTGGCCTTGCGGCCCCCTTGCGCTATAGCTAGGAGTAGCGCGGGGTCTTGACGTGCCAGAGCTGGAGCAGGGTCACGACGAGCCAGTGCAGGGAGCGCCCGGGCAGCCTCTTGCGGCCGAGGGACTTCTTGGCAGTTCCGATCTTGCCGGGCCGGCGCCTGACGGAGCGGGTTCCGCCCATGGGCCGCGCGCCTTGGAGCCATGGCGTCTTCTTGGAGAGGAGGCGGTTGGTACGCCCCCAGAGCTTCATTGCCCGCGCGGGGCGGGGTGCGGCGCAGCGGAGCGGACGGCGCAGGAGAGCCCCCTGCCGCGCGGACGAGCTCGGCGACGCGGTCGAGCCACTCTTCGTAGACGTCGTCGACGGGACGGTAGCGCAGGAGCTCGTTCGCTGCGATGAGAGCAGCTCGAGCTTCCAAGGGTGCGCGGAGCGCGCGGGACGAAGAGCCGACGGGGGTGAGCGATGGAGTAGCGGTGCCGCTGTCTTGCCGCACAGACGGGTGCTGAGACGATGCCTGCTGCTCGTTCCCCGTCGGGCCGGTGGTGGCGTTGACGGCGGGCGACGGGGAACGACGAGGACGCCCACCGACGGGAGCCGTCTGGGCGACGCGGGATGCGATGGCGGCCCGGCGCTCGGCGCGGGCCCGACGAGCGTTAGACATGGATGCGACGGTCGGAGGAGAGCGGAGCGGTGGAAGACAGATTCCGGCGCACCCCTACCTGGCGCGCCAAATGTCAGATCACGGGTTCCGGCAGACCCTTAAGGTTTGAACTCTGGGGTGCGCGCGGAGATTATGCCCTCTACCTCTCCGTCTCGCAAAGATCTAAACTACAGAAAAGAACAGCACAAGAGACACAGAGTTTATACTGGTTCGGGCCACCGATGTGGTGTGATACCCTACTCCAGTGTGGTGGGTGGATTGCCTCTTGGGCTGATGATGATTAACAGTACAAGGGTGAACAGCCTCGCGAGGGTTTGTTCTTGGCTAGGGGGATGAACTGCTTGGGGGAGTTCAATCGCCCTTCTCTCTCTCTCTCTACTTGCTCTATGCTTGCTCTCAATGCACGGTCATCGATCCGGCGTGCCTGATTGCTAGATACCGAATGTGAATGCCCCTACTCTGGGAGTGGCTAGTCCTATTTATAGGCAAAGTCCCTGGGCCTCTTCCCAAATATTGAGCGGGAAGGGTGCCAACAATTGGCCAATTCGAAGGGGAACATCTGGTACACTTATCCTGACTAAAGTTGGTCCTCGCCTGCCAAAGGCCCTGTGGTGACGTCGTTCTGGGCTCCACGATGACCTCCTTCCCACTGTTGGACCGGTCTTGGTCTCGTTGCACCGAAATGGGTGCCTTTGCTTGATCCTCTCACCTGCGCTTGCCCCCTTTGCACCAAAGAGGAAAGGGAGACGCTGCGCGAGCTGGCGCCCGCCTGGCACCCTCGATCGTCATGGCTTGCGTCATGGGCACCTCGCGAGGTACCCCGCCTTGATCTCTTTGCCTCCTCGTGAGCCAGCCTGAGGAGGCTGCGCTTGAGGAAGCGTCGTGTCGTCCGCCCCGCAAGGCTTGGCCCCTCGCGAGGGTCTTGAGTCTCGTGTTGATGAAGATGGGCCGCGTTGGGCCCCCATTGAGCCACGCCGCAGGCAGGCAAGTCTGGGGACCCCCGTTCCCAGAACGCCGACAATATCGTTTTTTTGCTAAGTTACAACTCTCGTTCTTCTAAAACTTTATTGGATCGAGTTGTAATCTTAAACCCGATGGTGCTCTGATACTTTTGTTGCACTATGCTCTGATACTCTTGATGCGCTATTCTGCATGCTTATTCCTCATTAATATTATCGCACGCATGCTGAATTTCATCAGGCACCGTATTTCATCATGCATTTCAAATTCTTCATATTATATATCAAATGCGTGTATGAATTACAAGATATAGGGGGAGATTGTCACATCCCTAGCTTTTGGCATTGCATTAGGGTAACCTCATGTGTGCATCATGTTTAAACTTTGAAAGAAACTTGAAATGGGGATTGCCTAAACCCTAGCATTAAAGGAACTCACTAGGTTCAACCAAAATATTTCCAGTAAATCCAAATGGCTTCCAAAAATGTTCATCATTTATGGAAAATGCTGTAAACAGTAACCAGAGGTGATGCACATTTTCCCATGACTATTTGGGCTCTGAGTTAAATCATACTCTATTTGCATTTGGGCATTTAAATGCTATAAAATAATTTAAATGCTCAAATAATCATAAACTAAAATGTTTACTGTTGGATATATTCTAAACAGTAGCCATGGTTAGTTTCATGAATTCTGGTAATGCCCTGGCATTTTTAATAAAGCCCAACAGTTGCAGAAAATTAGAAAACAGAAACAATAAAGAGTGAGAGAGGACTTACCTGGCGCTCAACTGGAAGCCCAGCTGGCCCAGCCCCAGCTGGTGGGCCAGCCCACTGGCCTGAGCGGTCGTCCTCTACCTCTGCCAGTAGGCAGAGGAGGGAGGACAGCGCACGCGCGCGCCGTGGCGACACGCCACCTCCCTGCCTGTCTGCGTCCCTCGCCACCGCGACGCCTGAACCGCCTCCCCTCGACCCCCTCGCTCCTCTCCCTCACTCGCCGCTCTCTCCCCCTACCTCTGGCTCTCTCCCTCTCGTGCCCGAGCGCGCTCATCGCCGCCGCTCGCTGCTGCCACGGCCACCGGCCATCGCACGCCTCACCGATGCGCCTAGGAGCTCCGCCTCGCCGTCCTCTTCCTCATCGCCGAGCCACGAGACGTCGGGTGCCCTGCTTCACCGCCATCGTTGCCGTCTTCAACCTCGGGACCGCCGGCCATCTCCATCAAATTCGCGAGCTTCAGCCCGTCCCCGGCCTCGCCGACGCCTCTGCTGGAATCGCCGTGAGCCCCTGCCTCTTTCCCCTCTCTCCCCGTGCTCTCCCGTGCCTTCTAGACACCGTGGCCATCGGAGCCGATTGCTCCTCGCCGCCGGCCATGTCGCCACCGCGGCTACGGCCGTGCAAGCACGCGTCTGAGCTCACCACTGAACTGACCGCACTTCCCTGAGCATATCGCACACACCCATCCATCTCCCCGTGCTCTGTAGCCCGTCTTGCTCAACACCCGAACTCCGGCCGCCGCATTCGTGCTCGCCGCCGTCGACACAGACCACCCCAGCTCCTCCCACTTGGCCTAGCAGATGCGCGCGAGCCCCAGCTACGCGTAGGACCAAACCGCGGTCGATTTGGTCAACCGTGGGCAAATTCCGAGCCGCGCCACCGTCTCGGGCCTCGCCGGCGTTGAGTCGCCGGTGGGGTTGACCCCGCTGACCCTGTTTGACCACGAGGAGGCCTAGTTTGACCCCTGGGTCAATGACAGGTGGGGCCCAGCCGGCTAACTAATCTAGGATTAGTACTAATTATAATTAGTTAAAACTAATGACTCTGACACGCGGGTCCCACGTGTCTGATTTGACCCTGGTCAATCCTGTTGACCTGCTGACGTCACTGTTGACCCTGCTGACGCAATAACTCATATTCTGGATTTATTCTTATTCAGGAAATTCCAGAAAATCCTATAAACTTCTAAAAATCATAGGAAATAATCTATAGCTCAGAATGAAATAATTTATATATGAAAAATTATCAGAAAAATTCAAGTAATCCATCTGTACCATTTTCATGCATGTTTAAACAATGTTTGTCCTCTGTTTTGGACAAAACACATAAAGGGCATTTAAATAATCATATATGGAGTTGGAATTTGAATCATGTATTCAAACCAACTTCATTTAAATCATAGCTAGATGCATTAGCTCAAATCACAGCATATTGCCATGTCATGATCATGCATCATATTGTTGCATTGCACTGATGTGTCCATCTCTATGTTGCCGGTACTTGTCCCCTCTCGATAGACGTGATACCGACGATGAGTTCGATGACACCGATGAAGAACTATATTATCTTCAGAAGTGCCAGGCAAGCAAAACCCCCTTGTTCATTCCGATAAAGTCCCACTCTCTCGCTCCTGCTCTCTTTTATTGCATTAGGGCAACAGCGATTCATGTGTTACTTGCTGCGGTAGTTGAACCCCTTTATCCTTTGCATGACCTGTCATTCCACAGTAAATAGATGAAACCCACTAGCATGAGTAGGAGTTGTTTGAGCCCTGATGTGCCTACTCATTCATGCTTGTCTGTCATGCCTGCTACTGCTTAGAGTTGAGTCGGGTCTGATTCATAGGGAATGAATTAGAATGGTGATGAACATGCCCTACTGTGTGTGAGCTAAGTGTGTGAACACGATTTGGTAAAGGTATTGGTGAGAGGCCATGTAGGAGTACATGGTGGGTTGTCTCATTGAAGCCGTCCTCAGGAACTGAGTTCTGTGTTTGTGATCCATGAAACAGTTACTACCACACATTGGGATCCTTAATTGACTCTCTCGGCTTCTTAATCACCCTTGTCCTCTGTCCAGGAGTTGCAAGTAGTTTCTGGTGTTTGTAGTATGCTGGGGGCCGCACGCAGCGCTGACCGTAGGGGTGGGCTGTGTTGCGGTAGGCACGTGGCACGGTGTACCGATTCGCCCGTTTGGTGTCTCGGGAACCCTGCACACATCGTTCGGGGCCTTTAGTGGAAACCTCGGCCGGACTCCCTGCGGATGGAACCCAAATAGGCGATAAACCTGGACTAGAGACTTGAGTGTTTAGGTAGGCTGTGGCCGACACCCTCGCTGGGCTTCCGCTTGAAGGTTGCCGAGTACATGTCGTGTAAACGGCGGTAAGTGGTGAGAGCGTGTGTGAAGAAGTACACCCCTGCAGGGTTAACATCATCTATTCGAATAGTCGTGTCCGTGGTAATGGACTTCTGGGTTGCCTATAACAGTTCATAGACAAGTGAAAGTGGATACTCTAAAATAGGCAAGATAAGCGTGAGTGCTATGGATGGCCTTCTCGTAGGGAGACGGAAGTGGATCCATAGTGGTGTATTGATATGGTGAATATGTGGACTCGTGTGCGCCACCTCAAAAGAGTTACTTGCAGTCGTAGTTCAGGTTAGCCACTGAGTCAAAGCTGGCTTGCTGCAGTCAAACTCCACCACCCCCTTTATTGATACTGATGCATATGTAGTTAGTTCTGATGTAAGTCTTGCTGAGTACATTTGTACTCACGTTTGCCTATTTTATGTTTTTGCAGAGAGACTTCAGTCTCGCTAGTAGTACCGCTTGGACTTCGACGTTTAGCTTGTTACCTCAGCTACGATCTTGTGCCCTCGGCAGGATCTGGTAGATAGTCAGGCTTCTCAGCCTTTTTCAATTGTAGATGTCTGTACTCAGACATGTTAAGCTTCCGTATGTGTTTGACTTGTGTGCTCTGAATGTTGGGTCATGAGACCCATGTTTGTAATATCTCGCTCCTCGGAGCCTAATGAATAAATACTTTGAGTCGTAGAGTCTTGTTGTGATGCCATGTTGTAATTACACATATCGAGCATATTGTGTGTATGATTGGAATGCTTGGTATGTGTGGGATCCGACTATCTAGTTGTCTATCCTTGGCAGCCTATCATATGGGGAAATGTAGTCTAGTGCTTCTGAGCGATAGTAGTCCGCTACAGCCCGGTTCACCGGAGTCCTGCTAGCCCAGCACTACTGCTCGGAACACTTGACTGGCCGGCATGTGTTTCACGTCGTCCCTGTGTCTGTCCCTTCGGGGAAATGTCACGCGCTATTGTCCGGAGTCCTGCCTAGCCTGCTACAGCCCGGGTTACCGGAGTCTTGTTAGCCCAGTGCTACAGCCCGGACAAATACGTTGATGACCGACATGCTCGATGTGATTCATGTATGCCTGTCCTCATAGGCTAGCGCCGCTTTGGGTTCATGACTAGCCATGTCGGCCCGGGTTCTTTGTCATATGGATGCTAGCGACACTATCATATACGTGAGCCAAAAGGCGCAAACGGTCCCGGGCCAGGTAAGGTGGCACCCGTGGGAACACCGTGCGTGAGGCCACAAAGTGATATGATGTGTTACATGCTGGATCGGTGTGACTTAGGATCGGGGTCCTGACAGCGTTGGTATCAGAGCCTGACTTCCTGTAGGATTACCAAGCCAAACTGGTCGAAGTTGAGTCTAGAAATGCTTTAGTTATATAAGGGAATTGATTGTGGAAGGGAACGTAAGGCTCTTTTTACTCCTTATACCTCATGCCCTTCTGATCTGAGTCAACCTCTTCTCTTCTACGGGGGTTAAGAACTAGGCTTCTCTTCTATCTCTCAGGATGACGTGTTACTAAACTGTAGTTGCCTAGGATTGTTGAGTTCAAGCCTCTGTTCATTTTCTACTACTCCCATGTGTTCCTAGTTGATCTCAGAACATTGATATTGTGATGTTGAGTGGTTATGCCACCATTTTGCATGATGTATCAAATCTTTTTGAGCATTTACAGCCGTTATGCTGTCCGAGTCATCCCAGGTTTCTAAATAGTCTGAAGCATTTGCAAATCCTTTCTTTCCGTTCCCGATGTCCTTTTGGGCCAGATTAAGCACACTACCGGTCTGTGAGGTACTCCGTTGCCTCGACATATATGTTGGAGCTATTATTATGACCCTAGGTGTCTTAGGGGTTCATCTAGTAATCTGTCCATGTTTTGTGTTTCCAGTGTGTTGAATCTGGCCACCATTCTCGAAAGCATCCCGTGATGCCACTTAGTAGTAGGTATTCTACTCTTGGGTTTTTGAACCCGAGATCCACCCTACTTACCTCATGTCGATAGTGCTTGCTAGTTCCTTTAGGACATTAGTAACCTTTGCGATAGTCATCGAGGTCCGTGGTAATTCTTTCTTCCAAATACCATGAACCATCCTTGGCAGGAGTTCTTTTGAACCAAAAGCTCACAATCAGAGTGTTCTTGAGGAGTACTCCATTCATATTGTGATTCTGCCAGTTCTCCCTTTCTGCATGGGTTATCCGGAAGAACTTTGTTGAACTCGTTTAACATACTAATCTATGCATCCACAACTCAGAAAGTTATATGTTCCTTGAGTTGTCCCTCTTCATTTGTATTCCGACCACCGACTATCAATTGATAGTCAGGAGTAATTGTGCATCCGTGTTATCGATGCTTATTATTCTTGTGGTCCGTCAAGCCATTCTATTCCAGAATGACTAGGAGAAACAAACTCCAGTACCTCATCCATTTCTAGGATTGGGTCAAAGTAGTTGTATCCCGCAGATCAAGCTTTTGTTCTGTTCCACCGTGGAGTGTCACCTTCTTTCTTATCAAGAATGTCATGAGAATTGCACCGTGTCTTATGAATTCTTGACGAAGTGATACTTCTTGCCATCGTTCTTCATTCCTCGGTTCCGTGTTGTTGCAACCGGAATATCGACAAATGAGTTATGATGTGTGAAATCAATACTCCTAGCAACTCGTTGCTTGGTAGTAAATGGACAATATTCTCATTCTTAGCGTGTTGGGTTTTGACTCATCATTCTAAGATAGATTGTGCTACCTAGTCCTTATTTTTGGTGCACTCTTCGATCAATGAGTTAGGATTATTCAATCCCTTGCTTATTTGATCATATCGTCTTGCTCTGAAAGGCAAGATTGTTCTCGAGCTTAGAAACATATCGGTGGTTCGTGATTTTCCGAAGATCTTCTCGGAAGTATTACCTGGTTGTCACCTGACCGCTATGTTGAGTTCGTGATCAGTTGGTTTTCCTGTAAACCACCCCTTCTCCAAGAATCCGTATTGGATATCCCTGAGCTGGTTGGTTAAGCTAAACAACAACTTGGAGAGTTGGAAGATAAAAGCTTGTCCGACTTAGTTCATGTTAAGGAATATCCTTTTTGTGTGTGTGTGTTGAAGAAAGATTATATCTTCATCGATTGGTCCTTGTGATCAGTTGTTGGATCTATTGACTTGTCAAAACTTTGACTTGAGTATGGGCTATCGTCAAGTCAATTCAGAACCAACGATGTTCGTAATGTTGTCTTACCCGTGGTTGATCCCTCGAGCATACACCATTATATCTTTTGGTCTGACCAATGCTGTTGCCGTGTTCACGTGATGGTGGAAGTCCAGTGTTATGGAAATTCCGATGAGTTGCTATTGAGCCCATCAACAGCATTTTGTCACCCCCCCCCCCCATGATTCATGTTGAACATCAACCTAGTGTTGGAAACTTTGTAAGCAATGCCTTCGTGTTCCGTTCATGAAGCATATGTTGGATGAAAGAAGTGACTTCCTCGAATTCATGTGCATTTGGTGTAAGTTGCCGCCATGAATTTGAGAAAGGTTTGTTTTGTTTCCTGGAATCATCCCAAATCAGTCATGCATACGTGCAAAGTATTCTGTGGATTGAAGACTTGCAACCTTCATTCTATATTATCCCTAGCACACCAAGCCACTGATTGATTGGCTCAAGGAGAAGGAGTCCCTTCATAAGAGCTAATCCGGACTTATGAAAAGACTTCGATATCCTCGATGATGGTTCCCAACCAGAACTCGGTAGTGTTTTATTATAAGACTACCATGTGGTCATGCTTGTCTAAGATAGTGTGTTCACAGGTTTGTAGCAGAACCAGCTCATGTTTTGGAGCTTGCTATCGTAGTTCATTTCCTGAGAATCTCGCAACGTCATCTCGTCGGTTTGTGTTGCAAATTTCCTTTTCCGGACATGCTGTCTGAAATATCCTGTTACCAACCAGGTCTGAATCTCAGGCAGATGTGATGGTTGGAACTTTCCAAGATCTATTACGTAGGTCCCGACAAGGTTGATGTCTGGCCGACACACCTAGCCGGAAGAGCTATCATGGTAGTATCTTGATTGAACTAGTTGACCATCTCCTCCATGAGGATCTCGTGCGACTTATTTTAGAAGTTGTTCCTTAGGGATCCTTGTGCTATTAATATTCCTCGATTATGCTATAACCATTTCAACAATGGAATTGCTCTCGACTGTTGAGTTATCTCCCAGTTACCAGAATCATTCCCAGCATTTGCATTTTGTTCCCAGCTTGCACCTCAATAGTTGTTGTCCAGAATCATATTCAAGAGTGGACTTGTCATGGTCCCATCCATTTCCGATGATAAGCAAAATCATCCATTGCGTTGTCTTCAACAAGGTAGTCCACCTCATCCATTCGAACTCCGCCAAACTATCGATTGTTGTGGGTTGCCTTAGGCTGGTATAAAGAGTTTCAATGATCTATGGATCAAAAGTAATTCTTTTTGCCACTTAAGGGAATAGCCCAATGAGTCACCTTTCCAAGGTGCCCCGTTACGGGATCACAACAACTTTTTTTTTCCCCGCCACCTTGACACCATCCACCATCTTTCTAAGTGTGGGATTGTTGCCCACCAAATCAAATCCTGTCGTTTGTCCTTCCATCCCTCTCGATGTGTTTTGTGTCTCAACTCGAGATGTGTCGACATCCCATTCCGCGAGTTATCTTGTATAGCTCGGTCTTCGAGAAGATCAATCCTAGTAGAGTTTCTTTCCGTCGTCATCGCGTGGATGAAGATCTCGAAAGCAAAGACGTCAAGATCAATATGATGCAATGAAGCTACTTCTTCGAGAAGGGCAGTGGGATCATGAAGATCAAGTTAGCTTGTGCCCCTCTGACTTCTTACCTCACGACTTGAATCTCGGGACGAGATTCTTGTTTAGTGGGGGTGAGTTGTCACATCCCTAGCTTTTGGCATTGCATTAGGGTAACCTCATGTGTGCATCATGTTTAAACTTTGAAAGAAACTTGAAATGGGGATTGCCTAAACCCTAGCATTAAAGGAACTCACTAGGTTCAACCAAAATATTTCCAGTAAATCCAAATGGCTTCCAAAAATGTTCATCATTTATGGAAAATGTTGTAAACAGTAACCAGAGGTGATGCACATTTTCCCATGACTATTTGGGCTTTGAGTTAAATCATACTCTATTTGCATTTGGGCATTTAAATGCTATAAAATAATTTAAATGCTCAAATAATCATAAACTAAAATGTTTACTGTTGGATATATTCTAAACAGTAGCCATGGTTAGTTCCATGAATTCTGGTAATGCCCTGGCATTTTTAATAAAGCCCAACAGTTGCAGAAAATTAGAAAACAGAAACAATAAAGAGTGAGAGAGGACTTACCTGGCGCTCAACTGGAAGCCCAGCTGGCCCAGCCCCAGCTGGTGGCCCAGCCCACTGGCCTGAGCGGTCGTCCTCTACCTCTGCCAGTAGGCAGAGGAGGGAGGACAGCGCACGCGCGCGCCGTGGCGACACGCCACCTCCCTGCCTGTCTGCGTCCCTCGCCACCGCGACGCCTAAACCGCCTCCCCTCGACCCCCTCGCTCCTATCCCTCACTCGCCGCTCTCTCCCCCTACCTCTGGCTCTCTCCCTCTCGCGCCCGAGCGCGCTCATCGCCGCCGCTCGCTGCTGCCACGGCCACCGGCCACCGCACGCCTCACCGATGAGCCTAGGAACTCCGCCTCGCCGTCCTCTTCCTCATCGCCGAGCCACGAGACGTCGGGTGCCCTGCTTCACCGCCATCGTTGCCGTCTTCAACCTCGGTACCGCCGGCCATCTCCATCAAATTCGCGAGCTTCAGCCCGTCCCCGGCCTCGCCGATGCCTCTGCTGGAATCGCCGTGAGCCCCTGCCTCTTTCCCCTCTCTCCCCGTGCTCTCCCGTGCCTTCTAGACACCGTGGCCATCGGAGCCGATTGCTCCTCGCCGCCGGCCATGTCGCCACCGCGGCTACGGCCGTGCAAGCACGCGTCTGAGCTCACCACTGAACTGACCGCACTTCCCTGAGCATATTGCACACACCCATCCATCTCCCCGTGCTCTGTAGCCCGTCTTGCTCAACACCCGAACTCCGGCCGCCGCATTCGTGCTCGCCGCCGTCGACACAGACCACCCCAGATCCTCCCACTTGGCCTAGCAGATGCGCGCGAGCCCCAGCTACGCGTAGGACCAAACCGCGGTCGATTTGGTCGACCGTGGGCAAATTCCGAGCCGCGCCACCGTCTCGGGCCTCGCCGGCGTTGAGTCGCCGGTGGGGTTGACCCCGCTGACCCTGTTTGACCACGGGGAGGCCTAGTTTGACCCCTGGGTCAATGACAGGTGGGGCCCAGCCGGCTAACTAATCTAGGATTAGTACTAATTATAATTAGTTAAAACTAATGACTCTGACACGCGGGTCCCACGTGTCTGGTTTGACCCTGGTCAATCCTGTTGACCTGCTGACGTCACTATTGACCCTGCTGACGCAATAACTCATATTCTGGATTTATTCTTATTCAGGAAATTCCAGAAAATCCTATAAACTTCTAAAAATCATAGGAAATAATCTATAGCTCAGAATGAAATAATTTATATATGAAAAATTATCAGAAAAATTCAAGTAATCCATCTGTACCATTTTCATGCATGTTTAAACAATGTTTGTCCTCTGTTTTGGACAAAACACATAAAGGGCATTTAAATAATCATATATGGAGTTGGAATTTGAATCATGTATTCAAACCAACTTCATTTAAATCATAGCTAGATGCATTAGCTCAAATCACAGCATATTGCCATGTCATGATCATGCATCATATTGTTGCATTGCACTGATGTGTCCATCTCTATGTTGCCGGTACTTGTCCCCTCTCGATAGACGTGATACCGACGATGAGTTCGATGACACCGATGAAGAACTATATTATCTTCAGAAGTGCCAGGCAAGCAAAACCCCCTTGTTCATTCCGATAAAGTCCCACTCTCTCGCTCCTGCTCTCTTTTATTGCATTAGAGCAACAGCGATTCATGTGTTACTTGCTGCGGTAGTTGAACCCCTTTATCCTTTGCATGACCTGTCATTCCACAGTAAATAGATGAAACCCACTAGCATGAGTAGGAGTTGTTTGAGCCCTGATGTGCCTACTCATTCATGCTTGTCTGTCATGCCTGCTACTGCTTAGAGTTGAGTCGGGTCTGATTCATCGGGAATGAATTAGAATGGTGATGAACATGCCCTACTGTGTGTGAGCTAAGTGTGTGAACACGATTTGGTAAAGGTATTGGTGAGAGGCCATGTAGGAGTACATGGTGGGTTGTCTCATTGAAGCCGTCCTCAGGAACTGAGTTCTGTGTTTGTGATCCATGAAACAGTTACTACCACACATTGGGATCCTTAATTGACTCTCTCGGCTTCTTAATCACCCTTGTCCTCTGTCCAGGAGTTGCAAGTAGTTTCTGGTGTTTGTAGTATGCTGGGGGCCGCACGCAGCGCTGACCGTAGGGGTGGGCTGTGTTGCGGTAGGCACGTGGCACGGTGTACCGATTCGCCCGTTTGGTGTCTCGGGAACCCTGCACACATCGTTCGGGGCCGTTAGTGGAAACCTCGGCCGGACTCCCTGCGGATGGAACCCGAATAGGCGATAAACCTGGACTAGAGACTTGAGTGTTTAGGTAGGCTGTGGCCGACACCCTCGCTGGGCTTCCGCTTGAAGGTTGCCGAGTACATGTCGTGTAAACGGCGGTAAGTGGTGAGAGCGTGTGTGAAGAAGTACACCCCTGCAGGGTTAACATCATCTATTCGAATAGCCGTGTCCGCGGTAATGGACTTCTGGGTTGCCTATAACAGTTCATAGACAAGTGAAAGTGGATACTCTAAAATACGCAAGATAAGCGTGAGTGCTATGGATGGCCTTCTCGTAGGGAGACGGAAGTGGATCCATAGTGGTGTATTGATATGGTGAATATGTGGACTCGTGTGCGCCACCTCAAAAGAGTTACTTGCAGTCGTAGTTCAGGTTAGCCACTGAGTCAAAGCTGGCTTGCTGCAGTCAAACTCCACCACCCCCTTTATTGATACTGATGCATATGTAGTTAGTTCTGATGTAAGTCTTGCTGAGTACATTTGTACTCACGTTTGCCTATTTTATGTTTTTGCAGAGAGACTTCAGTCTCGCTAGTAGTACCGCTTGGACTTCGACATTTAGCTTGTTACCTCAGCTACGATCTTGTGCCCTCGGCAGGATCTGGTAGATAGTCAGGCTTCTCAGCCTTTTTCAATTGTAGATGTCTGTACTCAGACATGTTAAGCTTCCGTATGTGTTTGACTTGTGTGCTCTGAATGTTGGGTCATGAGACCCATGTTTGTAATATCTCGCTCCTCGGAGCCTAATGAATAAATACTTTGAGTCGTAGAGTCTTGTTGTGATGCCATGTTGTAATTACACATATCGAGCATATTGTGTGTATGATTGGAATGCTTGGTATGTGTGGGATCCGACTATCTAGTTGTCTATCCTTGGCAGCCTATCATATGGGGAAATGTAGTCTAGTGCTTCTGAGCGATAGTAGTCCGCTACAGCCCGGTTCACCGGAGTCCTGCTAGCCCAGCACTACTGCTCGGAACACTTGACTGGCCGGCATGTGTTTCACGTCGTCCCTGTGTCTGTCCCTTCGGGGAAATGTCACGCGCTATTGTCCGGAGTCCTGCCTAGCCTGCTACAGCCCGGGTTACCGGAGTCTTGTTAGCCCAGTGCTACAGCCCGGACAAATACGTTGATGACCGACATGCTCGATGTGATTCATGTATGCCTGTCCTCATAGGCTAGCGCCGCTTTGGGTTCATGACTAGCCATGTCGGCCCGGGTTCTTTGTCATATGGATGCTAGCGACACTATCATATACGTGAGCCAAAAGGCGCAAACGGTCCCGGGCCAGGTAAGGTGGCACCCGTGGGAACACCGTGCGTGAGGCCACAAAGTGATATGATGTGTTACATGCTGGATCGGTGTGACTTAGGATCGGGGTCCTGACAGCGTTGGTATCAGAGCCTGACTTCCTGTAGGATTACCAAGCCAAACTGGTCGAAGTTGAGTCTAGAAATGCTTTAGTTATATAAGGGAATTGATTGTGGAAGGGAACGTAAGGCTCTTTTTACTCCTTATACCTCATGCCCTTCTGATCTGAGTCAACCTCTTCTCTTCTACGGGGGTTAAGAACTAGGCTTCTCTTCTATCTCTCAGGATGACGTGTTACTAAACTGTAGTTGCCTAGGATTGTTGAGTTCAAGCCTCTGTTCATTTTCTACTACTCCCATGTGTTCCTAGTTGATCTCAGAACATTGATATTGTGATGTTGAGTGGTTATGCCACCATTTTGCATGATGTATCAAATCTTTTTGAGCATTTACAGCCGTTATGCTGTCCGAGTCATCCCAGGTTTCTAAATAGTCTGAAGCATTTGCAAATCCTTTCTTTCCGTTCCCGATGTCCTTTTGGGCCAGATTAAGCACACTACCGGTCTGTGAGGTACTCCGTTGCCTCGACATATATGTTGGAGCTATTATTATGACCCTAGGTGTCTTAGGGGTTCATCTAGTAATCTGTCCATGTTTTGTGTTTCCAGTGTGTTGAATCTGGCCACCATTCTCGAAAGCATCCCGTGATGCCACTTAGTAGTAGGTATTCTACTCTTGGGTTTTTGAACCCGAGATCCACCCTACTTACCTCATGTCGATAGTGCTTGCTAGTTCCTTTAGGACATTAGTAACCTTTGCGATAGTCATCGAGGTCCGTGGTAATTCTTTCTTCCAAATACCATGAACCATCCTTGGCAGGAGTTCTTTTGAACCAAAAGCTCACAATCAGAGTGTTCTTGAGGAGTACTCCATTCATATTGTGATTCTGCCAGTTCTCCCTTTCTGCATGGGTTATCCGGAAGAACTTTGTTGAACTCGTTTAACATACTAATCTATGCATCCACAACTCAGAAAGTTATATGTTCCTTGAGTTGTCCCTCTTCATTTGTATTCCGACCACCGACTATCAATTGATAGTCAGGAGTAATTGTGCATCCGTGTTATCGATGCTTATTATTCTTGTGGTCCGTCAAGCCATTCTATTCCAGAATGACTAGGAGAAACAAACTCCAGTACCTCATCCATTTCTAGGATTGGGTCAAAGTAGTTGTATCCCGCAGATCAAGCTTTTGTTCTGTTCCACCGTGGAGTGTCACCTTCTTTCTTATCAAGAATGTCATGAGAATTGCACCGTGTCTTATGAATTCTTGACGAAGTGATACTTCTTGCCATCGTTCTTCATTCCTCGGTTCCGTGTTGTTGCAACCGGAATATCGACAAATGAGTTATGATGTGTGAAATCAATACTCCTAGCAACTCGTTGCTTGGTAGTAAATGGACAATATTCTCATTCTTAGCGTGTTGGGTTTTGACTCATCATTCTAAGATAGATTGTGCTACCTAGTCCTTATTTTTGGTGCACTCTTCGATCAATGAGTTAGGATTATTCAATCCCTTGCTTATTTGATTATATCGTCTTGCTCTGAAAGGCAAGATTGTTCTCGAGCTTAGAAACATATCGGTGGTTCGTGATTTTCCGAAGATCTTCTCGGAAGTATTACCTGGTTGTCACCTGACCGCTATGTTGAGTTCGTGATCAGTTGGTTTTCCTGTAAACCACCCCTTCTCCAAGAATCCGTATTGGATATCCCTGAGCTGGTTGGTTAAGCTAAACAACAACTTGGAGAGTTGGAAGATAAAAGCTTGTCCGACTTAGTTCATGTTAAGGAATATCCTTTTTGTGTGTGTGTGTTGAAGAAAGATTATATCTTCATCGATTGGTCCTTGTGATCAGTTGTTGGATCTATTGACTTGTCAAAACTTTGACTTGAGTATGGGCTATCGTCAAGTCAATTCAGAACCAACGATGTTCGTAATGTTGTCTTACCCGTGGTTGATCCCTCGAGCATACACCATTATATCTTTTGGTCTGACCAATGCTGTTGCCGTGTTCACGTGATGGTGGAAGTCCAGTGTTATGGAAATTCCGATGAGTTGCTATTGAGCCCATCAACAGCATTTTGTCACCCCCCCCCCCCATGATTCATGTTGAACATCAACCTAGTGTTGGAAACTTTGTAAGCAATGCCTTCGTGTTCCGTTCATGAAGCATATGTTGGATGAAAGAAGTGACTTCCTCGAATTCATGTGCATTTGGTGTAAGTTGCCGCCATGAATTTGAGAAAGGTTTGTTTTGTTTCCTGGAATCATCCCAAATCAGTCATGCATACGTGCAAAGTATTCTGTGGATTGAAGACTTGCAACCTTCATTCTATATTATCCCTAGCACACCAAGCCACTGATTGATTGGCTCAAGGAGAAGGAGTCCCTTCATAAGAGCTAATCCGGACTTATGAAAAGACTTCGATATCCTCGATGATGGTTCCCAACCAGAACTCGGTAGTGTTTTATTATAAGACTACCATGTGGTCATGCTTGTCTAAGATAGTGTGTTCACAGGTTTGTAGCAGAACCAGCTCATGTTTTGGAGCTTGCTATCGTAGTTCATTTCCTGAGAATCTCGCAACGTCATCTCGTCGGTTTGTGTTGCAAATTTCCTTTTCCGGACATGCTGTCTGAAATATCCTGTTACCAACCAGGTCTGAATCTCAGGCAGATGTGATGGTTGGAACTTTCCAAGATCTATTACGTAGGTCCCGACAAGGTTGATGTCTGGCCGACACACCTAGCCGGAAGAGCTATCATGGTAGTATCTTGATTGAACTAGTTGACCATCTCCTCCATGAGGATCTCGTGCGACTTATTTTAGAAGTTGTTCCTTAGGGATCCTTGTGCTATTAATATTCCTCGATTATGCTATAACCATTTCAACAATGGAATTGCTCTCGACTGTTGAGTTATCTCCCAGTTACCAGAATCATTCCCAGCATTTGCATTTTGTTCCCAGCTTGCACCTCAATAGTTGTTGTCCAGAATCATATTCAAGAGTGGACTTGTCATGGTCCCATCCATTTCCGATGATAAGCAAAATCATCCATTGCGTTGTCTTCAACAAGGTAGTCCACCTCATCCATTCGAACTCCGCCAAACTATCGATTGTTGTGGGTTGCCTTAGGCTGGTATAAAGAGTTTCAATGATCTATGGATCAAAAGTAATTCTTTTTGCCACTTAAGGGAACAGCCCAATGAGTCACCTTTCCAAGGTGCCCCGTTACGGGATCACAACAACTTTTTTTTTCCTCGCCACCTTGACACCATCCACCATCTTTCTAAGTGTGGGATTGTTGCCCACCAAATCAAATCCTGTCGTTTGTCCTTCCATCCCTCTCGATGTGTTTTGTGTCTCAACTCGAGATGTGTCGACATCCCATTCCGCGAGTTATCTTGTATAGCTCGGTCTTCGAGAAGATCAATCCTAGTAGAGTTTCTTTCCGTCGTCATCGCGTGGATGAAGATCTCGAAAGCAAAGACGTCAAGATCAATATGATGCAATGAAGCTACTTCTTCGAGAAGGGCAGTGGGATCATGAAGATCAAGTTAGCTTGTGCCCCTCTGACTTCTTACCTCACGACTTGAATCTCGGGACGAGATTCTTGTTTAGTGGGGGTGAGTTGTCACATCCCTAGCTTTTGGCATTGCATTAGGGTAACCTCATGTGTGCATCATGTTTAAACTTTGAAAGAAACTTGAAATGGGGATTGCCTAAACCCTAGCATTAAAGGAACTCACTAGGTTCAACCAAAATATTTCCAGTAAATCCAAATGGCTTCCAAAAATGTTCATCATTTATGGAAAATGCTGTAAACAGTAACCAGAGGTGATGCACATTTTCCCATGACTATTTGGGCTTTGAGTTAAATCATACTCTATTTGCATTTGGGCATTTAAATGCTATAAAATAATTTAAATGCTCAAATAATCATAAACTAAAATGTTTACTGTTGGATATATTCTAAACAGTAGCCATGGTTAGTTCCATGAATTCTGGTAATGCCCTGGCATTTTTAATAAAGCCCAACAGTTGCAGAAAATTAGAAAACAGAAACAATAAAGAGTGAGAGAGGACTTACCTGGCGCTCAACTGGAAGCCCAGCTGGCCCAGCCCCAGCTGGTGGCCCAGCCCACTGGCCTGAGCGGTCGTCCTCTACCTCTGCCAGTAGGCAGAGGAGGGAGGACAGCGCACGCGCGCGCCGTGGCGACACGCCACCTCCCTGCCTGTCTGCGTCCCTCGCCACCGCGACGCCTAAACCGCCTCCCCTCGACCCCCTCGCTCCTATCCCTCACTCGCCGCTCTCTCCCCCTACCTCTGGCTCTCTCCCTCTCGCGCCCGAGCGCGCTCATCGCCGCCGCTCGCTGCTGCCACGGCCACCGGCCACCGCACGCCTCACCGATGAGCCTAGGAACTCCGCCTCGCCGTCCTCTTCCTCATCGCCGAGCCACGAGACGTCGGGTGCCCTGCTTCACCGCCATCGTTGCCGTCTTCAACCTCGGTACCGCCGGCCATCTCCATCAAATTCGCGAGCTTCAGCCCGTCCCCGGCCTCGCCGATGCCTCTGCTGGAATCGCCGTGAGCCCCTGCCTCTTTCCCCTCTCTCCCCGTGCTCTCCCGTGCCTTCTAGACACCGTGGCCATCGGAGCCGATTGCTCCTCGCCGCCGGCCATGTCGCCACCGCGGCTACGGCCGTGCAAGCACGCGTCTGAGCTCACCACTGAACTGACCGCACTTCCCTGAGCATATTGCACACACCCATCCATCTCCCCGTGCTCTGTAGCCCGTCTTGCTCAACACCCGAACTCCGGCCGCCGCATTCGTGCTCGCCGCCGTCGACACAGACCACCCCAGATCCTCCCACTTGGCCTAGCAGATGCGCGCGAGCCCCAGCTACGCGTAGGACCAAACCGCGGTCGATTTGGTCGACCGTGGGCAAATTCCGAGCCGCGCCACCGTCTCGGGCCTCGCCGGCGTTGAGTCGCCGGTGGGGTTGACCCCGCTGACCCTGTTTGACCACGGGGAGGCCTAGTTTGACCCCTGGGTCAATGACAGGTGGGGCCCAGCCGGCTAACTAATCTAGGATTAGTACTAATTATAATTAGTTAAAACTAATGACTCTGACACGCGGGTCCCACGTGTCTGGTTTGACCCTGGTCAATCCTGTTGACCTGCTGACGTCACTATTGACCCTGCTGACGCAATAACTCATATTCTGGATTTATTCTTATTCAGGAAATTCCAGAAAATCCTATAAACTTCTAAAAATCATAGGAAATAATCTATAGCTCAGAATGAAATAATTTATATATGAAAAATTATCAGAAAAATTCAAGGAATCCATCTGTACCATTTTCATGCATGTTTAAACAATGTTTGTCCTCTGTTTTGGACAAAACACATAAAGGGCATTTAAATAATCATATATGGAGTTGGAATTTGAATCATGTATTCAAACCAACTTCATTTAAATCATAGCTAGATGCATTAGCTCAAATCACAGCATATTGCCATGTCATGATCATGCATCATATTGTTGCATTGCACTGATGTGTCCATCTCTATGTTGCCGGTACTTGTCCCCTCTCGATAGACGTGATACCGACGATGAGTTCGATGACACCGATGAAGAACTATATTATCTTCAGAAGTGCCAGGCAAGCAAAACCCCCTTGTTCATTCCGATAAAGTCCCACTCTCTCGCTCCTGCTCTCTTTTATTGCATTAGAGCAACAGCGATTCATGTGTTACTTGCTGCGGTAGTTGAACCCCTTTATCCTTTGCATGACCTGTCATTCCACAGTAAATAGATGAAACCCACTAGCATGAGTAGGAGTTGTTTGAGCCCTGATGTGCCTACTCATTCATGCTTGTCTGTCATGCCTGCTACTGCTTAGAGTTGAGTCGGGTCTGATTCATCGGGAATGAATTAGAATGGTGATGAACATGCCCTACTGTGTGTGAGCTAAGTGTGTGAACACGATTTGGTAAAGGTATTGGTGAGAGGCCATGTAGGAGTACATGGTGGGTTGTCTCATTGAAGCCGTCCTCAGGAACTGAGTTCTGTGTTTGTGATCCATGAAACAGTTACTACCACACATTGGGATCCTTAATTGACTCTCTCGGCTTCTTAATCACCCTTGTCCTCTGTCCAGGAGTTGCAAGTAGTTTCTGGTGTTTGTAGTATGCTGGGGGCCGCACGCAGCGCTGACCGTAGGGGTGGGCTGTGTTGCGGTAGGCACGTGGCACGGTGTACCGATTCGCCCGTTTGGTGTCTCGGGAACCCTGCACACATCGTTCGGGGCCGTTAGTGGAAACCTCGGCCGGACTCCCTGCGGATGGAACCCGAATAGGCGATAAACCTGGACTAGAGACTTGAGTGTTTAGGTAGGCTGTGGCCGACACCCTCGCTGGGCTTCCGCTTGAAGGTTGCCGAGTACATGTCGTGTAAACGGCGGTAAGTGGTGAGAGCGTGTGTGAAGAAGTACACCCCTGCAGGGTTAACATCATCTATTCGAATAGCCGTGTCCGCGGTAATGGACTTCTGGGTTGCCTATAACAGTTCATAGACAAGTGAAAGTGGATACTCTAAAATACGCAAGATAAGCGTGAGTGCTATGGATGGCCTTCTCGTAGGGAGACGGAAGTGGATCCATAGTGGTGTATTGATATGGTGAATATGTGGACTCGTGTGCGCCACCTCAAAAGAGTTACTTGCAGTCGTAGTTCAGGTTAGCCACTGAGTCAAAGCTGGCTTGCTGCAGTCAAACTCCACCACCCCCTTTATTGATACTGATGCATATGTAGTTAGTTCTGATGTAAGTCTTGCTGAGTACATTTGTACTCATGTTTGCCTATTTTATGTTTTTGCAGAGAGACTTCAGTCTCGCTAGTAGTACCGCTTGGACTTCGACATTTAGCTTGTTACCTCAGCTACGATCTTGTGCCCTCGGCAGGATCTGGTAGATAGTCAGGCTTCTCAGCCTTTTTCAATTGTAGATGTCTGTACTCAGACATGTTAAGCTTCCGTATGTGTTTGACTTGTGTGCTCTGAATGTTGGGTCATGAGACCCATGTTTGTAATATCTCGCTCCTCGGAGCCTAATGAATAAATACTTTGAGTCGTAGAGTCTTGTTGTGATGCCATGTTGTAATTACACATATCGAGCATATTGTGTGTATGATTGGAATGCTTGGTATGTGTGGGATCCGACTATCTAGTTGTCTATCCTTGGCAGCCTATCATATGGGGAAATGTAGTCTAGTGCTTCTGAGCGATAGTAGTCCGCTACAGCCCGGTTCACCGGAGTCCTGCTAGCCCAGCACTACTGCTCGGAACACTTGACTGGCCGGCATGTGTTTCACGTCGTCCCTGTGTCTGTCCCTTCGGGGAAATGTCACGCGCTATTGTCCGGAGTCCTGCCTAGCCTGCTACAGCCCGGGTTACCGGAGTCTTGTTAGCCCAGTGCTACAGCCCGGACAAATACGTTGATGACCGACATGCTCGATGTGATTCATGTATGCCTGTCCTCATAGGCTAGCGCCGCTTTGGGTTCATGACTAGCCATGTTGGCCCGGGTTCTCTGTCATATGGATGCTAGCGACACTATCATATACGTGAGCCAAAAGGCGCAAACGGTCCCGGGCCAGGTAAGGTGGCACCCGTGGGAACACCGTGCGTGAGGCCACAAAGTGATATGATGTGTTACATGCTGGATCGGTGTGACTTAGGATCGGGGTCCTGACAGAGATCTCCATGATTCATCTCTTCAAGTGTGCATTGCTTCAAGAGCAAATTCCTCACTATGCACACCTTCAGATGGAGTTCTTCTATATCTTGCAATCAAATTCCTCAATATCAGTATTTACACTCCATATGTTTATCCCCGTTGAAAACTTAACCTATATTGTCATCAATCACCAAAAAGGGGGAGATTGTAAGGGCATCTAGTGCCCCTTAGTGATTTTGGTGTATTGAAGACTTATAGGTTAAGGATCTAATGAGTTTATGAGTGTACACAGGTCTATAAGTCTATGAGGAGTTTGATATTTACAGAGAAAGTCAACCCCTAAAAATGAAGTTCTTCAACTGAAGACTTTGATATTCTGAAGACTTTCTGAAGACTTTGAAAGTGAAGAAATTGGTGTGACCTTGATGACTTAGTTATCATTTGAGGAACATGAAGCGTGAAGACTTTTGTTTTCGTAGTTTCATTTTCTCTTTCTTGAGTCATAGGAAACACCGTACTATTAAAGGGGGTCGAGGAAATACTAAGGAGAAAATTACCATGTGATGCTCAACTCAAATCCTACACCTACCAATACCTTCGAGTGAAGCCATTGGAAATCTCATACAGTTCAGTCAATTTCTTCAGTGACAGAGACGCAGTTCTTCTGGTCACTGAGGACTTTGCTCTGACTGAGGAGTTAGGAATTCACCAGTGCGAATTGCCTACACAGTGAGGAACATGATAGCCCTGAGGAATTTGTACCTCAAAATTCCGACCGTTGCTGTGCTACGCGCCAGCTGTCCCAAAATATCTTATCCATCCAACCGTCATATCATTGAAGGGCATTTATGTCTTATCATGTCGGGCTGCTCCCTAGGCTATAAATAGCCGCCGCCTACAACCACTAGCTGGTTGGCTGCTCCGCAAGAACTTGACACTTGTCATTTGAGAGCAACCCATCCTCCGAGGACTTTGAGCGAAAATCATCAAGTGAGGAAAATCCAAACCCAAACCCAAAACACCTACAAACCCAAAGTGATTGAGCATCACTGAAGAGATTGATCCTGCGTGGATCCGACGCTTGTTACCTTTGAAGACTGTGCTTCTTCCAGACGGTTAGGCGTCAAGGTCTAGAGCATCCAAGAGGAATTGTGGATCGCCGAGTGACCGAGTTTGTGAAGGTTCAGAAGTCACCTGAAGACTTACCACGAGTGATTGGGCGAGGACTGTGTGTCCTTAGCTCAAGGAGAATACGGTGAGGACTGTGTGTCCGGGACTGGGTGTCCTCGAGTTTAAATACTCAGCCGCTCCAACCAGATGTACAACTGAGACAACAGTTGGAACTGGTCTACCAAATCATTGTCTTCACCAAGCCAACTGGTTCTATTTCCTCAACACTTTCATTTCCTCATTACTGTGTTGTGTGTTTGTTCATATCTGTGTTTGAAGACTTTGACTGAAGACTTTCTCAATTTCCTCAGTTCAATTTCTTCAGTCTGTTTGTCTTCATCTTGTGCTATCCTATGTTTACGCTTTCTGTACTCTGTGTTTGTCTTCATTTCATCATGATGACCATGCATGTATTCTGTTATGTTTACTTCTGAGTACTTATTCCGCTGCTAGTAGTTCTTCGCTAAGGAATTTCCTCACCAGCAAATTCCTTAGTGAAAAATTTCATAAAAATCGCCTATTCACCCCCCTCTAGTCGATATAACGCACTTTCATATCTAAGAGCTCGTTTAGGGAGGCAAGCTCCATTGGATCCATCTGTTCGGCGAGTGCCGATTTGAAGTGGAGGTTGTTTTTGATGACCCGAGAGGTCATCGTTGGCGCGGCGGCCGAACAGGCGGTCATGATGAAACCGCCTAGCCGGAGAGTTTGGCCAACAGCCAAAGCTCCCTCAACGGTAGTACCCTCTTTAAAGACAAGACGAGACATCCTTCCTTCTGGCAACGGCACAGTGGAACTCTCAATGAAAGCACCAATGTCGGTGTCAAAACCGGCGGATCTCGGGTAGGGGGTCCCAAACTGTGCGTCTAGGCGGATGGTAATAGGAGACAAGGGACACGATGTTTTTACCCAGGTTCGGGCCCTCTCGATGGAGGTAAAACCCTACTCCTTCTTGATTAATATTGATGATATGGGTAGTACAAGAGTAGATCTACCACGAGATCAGAGAGGCTAAACCCTAGAAGCTAGCTTATGGTATGATTGTTGTCGTTCTACGGACTAAACCCTCCGGTTTATATAGACACTGGAGGGGCTAGGGTTACACAGAGTCGGTTACAATGGGAGGAGATCTAAATATCCGTATTGCCAATCTTGCCTTCCATGCCAAGGAAAGTCCCATCCGGATACGGGACGAAGTCTTCAATCTTGTATCTTCATAGTCCAACAGTCCGGCCAAAGGTCATAGTCCGGCTGTCCGAACACCCCCTAATCCAGGACTCCCTCAGTACCCCAAGGGCTCGGCTTTTGATCTCATTGGATATTCTGACTCTGACTATGCTGGTGATCGTGTGGACCGCAAGTCAACATATGGTACATGTCATTTCCTCGGACGATCTTTGGTCTCACTACAAAAAAAGACACATCCGTGACATTTTGGGCCGAACGAAAAAAAATTTGTCATACATATGACACTTCTATGACGATAATTGTGACAAAACCCGGTATCATCATAGATGTGGTGGGCTCCTACTTCTATGACAAAAAATCATGACAGAAAATGGGCTTTTCGTCTTGGGCGGGCCGGAGACGTAGCTACATGACATTCTTTGGGCTGTCCATGACGGAAGAAACGTGGTAGAAGTGAGGGGGAAATTTCGGGGAGTTCCCGGTTACGGTGGGAGGTCGGGGGTCGAGTGATGCATGTTTCTCTCGTAGACGTACGTGTGTGTGTGCGAGGCGTTGGCTCTAACTGAACCCGAGCGAGGCGTTGGGCTCTAACTGAACCCGAGTGATTGCACTGCAGGCTACACGTTACTGAATCCGAGCGATCGATCGATGGCTGTTAACTGAACCTGATCGAGCGATTCCTTGGCTACTGCTGCTAACTGAAGCCGATCGATGGGATGAACAGTGAGCGTTGTGGGGGGGTTGGATGAACAATGAGCGTTGCGTTTCCTCTGGATGAACAGGACCCCGTGGTGTGGTGGAGGGGTGGATGAACAGTAGACGGTGGAGGGGTGGATGAACAGGACCCTGTGGTGTGGAGGGCAGGATGAACAGTAGACGGTGGAGGGGTGGTTGAACAGGACCCCGTGGTGTGGAGGGCTGGATGAACATTAGAAGGTGGAGGGGTGGTTGAACAGTAGTCGGTGGAGTAGCGCGCGATGGAGGTTGGATGAACAAGAGCCTGTGGAGGCTGGAGGAGGTCGACGGTGGATGAACAGTAGCTCGTGGAGGCTGGAGGGGGTCGACGGTGGAGATGAACAGTATCCCGTGGAGTCCCGTTTTGCGGTACGCCACACCCCTCCCGATGAACAAGACCCTCATTTCGACCGTAGCGCTCCAACACAAGTCCGTTTCCTCTGTTTTGCGGTACGCCACACCCCTCCCGATCAACAGGACCCCCGTTTCGCCCATAGGAGGTCCGTTTCCTCCGTTTTGCGGTACGCCACACCCCTCCCAATCAACAAGACCCCCGTTTCGACCGTAGGAGGTTTGTTTCCTCCGTTTTGCGGTATGCCACACCCCTCCCGATCAACAGGACCCCTGTTTTGACGGTAGGAGGTCCGTTTCCTCCGTTGTGCGGTACTCCAGGCCTCGTTTCCATCGCCTCTTCCGTCCAAGCCCTCCCGATGAACACGACCACGCATTCCGTTCCGACCAGCCGCGTTGCCTCCCGATGAACACGACGCATTCCGTTGCCTCCCCATGAACACGACGACGACGTTGTTTCTCCGTTCCACCCAGCCATGTACACGAGCCTTGGCCGTACGTATGCGCGAGTAGGCGTTCGAGACCCCGCCCGTATGTACACATACGTGGCCGTATTTTCTTTCTTGCACCCTGGCCGCTGTACGTACGTGTACATGCTACGTGCGCGCCTCTACTACAACACGTGCGTGCCTCTACATCGACCAGTATATATGTACGTACACGTTCGCGACCAGAATGACAACGCTATGTACGCTTCGACCAGGTGGGTCCCGACTGTCAGGCACTTCCTTGCTTGCGAAGATGTAGCTGGTGGGTCCCAGCAGTCAGGGGGTGAATCATTTTTTTTGCCCGGACGCACTTCCTTGCGTGCGAAGGTGTAGCTGGTGGGTCCCAGCAGTCAGGGGGGAAATTTTTTCACGAAATACGGTGGTCCGTCCGGTGGGTCCCTGCTGTCAGGTGGAGGAATCATTATTTTCCACGTAATAAGGAGGCACTTTCTTGCTGCCGCCGTGGACCTAGGTGTTAGCCTCTCCACGTACAGTCCACGTCCGATGGAAGTCGTTCCTTCACCACGTTGACCACGCCGCGCCGAGAGCACCAGGGCGGTGGACGACGGCGAGGCCTAGGAAGGGGACGACACGGAGGCAGGGAAGACTCGGCAGTTGTTTCCCACGCGGAGGGGAGTACGACTGTACGAGGGTTTACTGGTTCGTCTGCCGCGCCGGAGAATAACAGCAGGTGTGGGTGAGTAGAGGGATGGCTAGGCCAGCGATGGGAGTACAGTCGGGCAGTGAGGCCTGCGCGGCAGCACAGCCGGCCGCGCGGAGGAGGGAGCAGGCAGTCCCGCCGGCGCTTATTTGAGCGGCTAGAGCAGAAAGAGCATAGATTGAAGAAGCACGACGGCCATTGGATGGACATCCAACAGTCAGTGCTTGTGCGTCAACCTTTTTTTAGGAAAGCCTCAAATCTGTGGAAAACAGCATACAGCCCATCTGCCATTGTTTCTAATAATTTACAGCGCATTTGCTAATTCTTAAGGTTTTTTGGAGCCCATATTCTTTTTGTTAGCATTACAGCCCATATTGTGGCAACGGTTAAAAAACTATACGAAATTTTGCATATTTCGGTGCGGTCCGAACTGTTTTTAATCCCGAAATTTCGACTCACATTCAAACTGATTTTAAAAATGAATGTATATAGATATAAAATCCAACAAATTCTCCACGCATAAAAATTAATGTCATTTAAAATCTTGAAATGAAAAAAAAGATATTTGAAACTAATTGCCGGTTTGATGTGTTTTAAAAATGTACAACCCATTTCTCATTACTGATGGGCCATTTTCTCGGCCAGCCGAATGAAAGCTCTCCTCGTCTTGAAAGATTTGCAGCCCAACAGGCCTGACAAAGCGACTTACTTGGCAAATCACAAAAAAACTAGGTTGTGGCCGTGGACCCAGCTGTCAGCCTCTCCACGTACAGTACTCTTTCGATGGAAGTCGTTCCTTGACCACGCCGCGCGGAGAGCACCACGGCGGTGGACGACGGCGAGGCCTAGGAAGGGGACGACGCGGCAGTGGAAGCCCGCGCGGAGAGGACTACGAGGGTTCACTAGTTCGGCTGCGGTGTGAGGCTACCGACGCCGCAGGGCCTGGCTGGCGGTGGGAATAGTAGGGGGCGGTGAGGCCTCTGCGGCAGCACAGCCGGCCACGGGAGGCAGGAGCATGCGGCACGACCGGTGCTGCTTTGGCGGCTGGAGCAAGAAGATCAGAGGTTGAAGAAGCACTATGGCCGTTGGATGGACATCGTACGGTCACTGGAGCTAGAATCGTTCATATTGACTAAGTTGACAAACCCTTCGTCGTCGTCAACTTAGTAGACCCACAAGTCAGCCTCCCAGCAAGGTGGGTCCCAGCTAGCCGGGGGAGTATTCATTTTTTTGTGCGTAATAAGGAGGCACTTTCGGTGGGTCCGAGCTGACAGCGGGGGGAATGTTTTTTCGCAAAATACGATGGCCCGTCCGGTGGGTCCCAACAGTCAGGGGGAAAGGATTTTTTCGCAAAATAATGGTGGCCCGTCCGGTGGGTCCCCGCTGTCAGGTGGAGGAATTATTATTTTCCGCGTAATAAGGAGGCACTTCCTTGTGGCTGCCATGGACCCAGCTGTCAGCCTCTCCACGTACAGTACTCTTCCGATGGAAGTCGGTCGTTGACCACATTGACCACGCCGCACCGAGAGCACCATGGCGGTGGACGACGGCCAGGCCTAGGAAGGGGACGACGCGGAGCCGTGCAAGACGCGGCAGTGGATGTCCACGCGGAGAGGAGTACGAGCGTTCACTGGTTCGGCTGCGGTGTGAGGCTCCCGTCGCCGCAGAATAACAGGGGGTGTGGGTGAGTGGAGGGATGGCCTGGCCAGTGGTGGGAGTAGTATAGGGGCGGTGAGGCCTCCGCGGTAGCACAGCCGGCCACGGGAGGCAGGAGCAGGCGGCACGACCGGCGCTGCTTTGGGCGGCTGGAGCAACAAGACCAGAGGTTGAAGAAGCACTATGGCCGTTGGATGGACATCATACGGTCACTGGAGTATTGACTAAGTTGACAAAGCTCTCCGTCCCTGTCAACTTAGTAGGCCCACAAGTCAGCCCAACAATATGGTGGGTCCCAGCTAGGAGGGGGTATTCATTTTTTGGGCGTAATAAGGAGGCACTTCCTTGCGTGCGAAGATATAGCTAGTGGGTCCGACCTGTCAGCGGGGGGAACGTTTTTTTCGTGAAATACAGAGGCCCTTCCTGTGGGTCCTAGCTGTCAGGTGGAGGAATCATTATTTTGCGCGTAATAAGAAGGCATTTCCTTGCGTGCGGCCGTGGACCCAGCTGTCAGCCTCTCCACGTACAGTCCACTTCCGATGGATGTCGTTCATTGACCACGTTGACTAGGCCGTGCCGAGAGCACCAGGGCGGTGGACGACGGTGAGGCCTAGGAAGGGAACGACACGGAGCCAGGGAATACTCGGCAGTTGTTTCTCACGTGGAGGGGAGTACGACTGTTCGAGGGTTTACTGGTTCGTCTGCCGTCGTCGGAAAATAACAGCAGGTGTCGGTGAGTAGAGGGATGGCTAGGCCAGCGATGGGAGTACGGTCGGGCGGTGAGGCCTGCTCGGCAGCACAGCCGGCCGCGCGGAGGACGGAGCAGGTAGTCCCGCCAGCGCTTGTTTGAGCGGCTTCAGCATGAAGAGCAGAGATTGAAGAAGCACGACAGCCGTTGGATGGACATCCAACAGTCACTGCTCTCGTGTGTTGACTAAGTTGAGAGGGCGTTGCGTGTGTGTCAACCTTTTTTTATGAAAGCATACGCGTCAACCTGTAGTAGGCGCACAAGTCAGCCTCAAATTTGTGGAAAATAGCATACAACCCATCTGCCATTATTTCTAATAATGTACAGCCCATTTGCTAATTTTTAAGAATTTTTTTGGAGCCCATCTTCTTTTTGTTAGCATCACACCACATATTGTGGCCACGGTTAAAAAGTATACGAAATTTTGCATATTTCGGTGCGGACAACTGTTTTTAATCCAGAAATATCGATTCACATTCAAACTATTTTGAAAAATAATTTATATAAATATAAAATCCAAATAATTGTCCACGCATAAAAATCAATGGAATTTAAGATCTTGTAATGAAAAAAAATTGAAACTAATTCCCGGTTTGATGTGTTTTAAAAATGTACAGCCCATTTCTAGGCAAACCGAATGAAACTCTCCTCGTCTTGAAAGATTTGCAGCCCAGTAGGGCCGATAAAGCAAGTAGGCCTTGTTTGGGTATTTCCTTAAAAACAATAGAACTGGGCTAGCCATTTTCAGCAAGAAAAAAACACAACTGGGCTCATGATGTGGTAAACATAAATAAAAGCCTGGCTAGACGGGCCACAGCCCCCGCACAGCCCCATTGTTACCCTGATCCGTCGCTAAAACTAGTATAAATAACAACTGCTTGTTCCTAAAAAAAAACTGCGCGACTTGCTGGGTCCCTGGTGTCAGCCGCTCGTAGTGTAATTCTCTCGTTTATTGACTACGTTGACAATGGCGTGAGCCCCAGATATCCAGCCTTTCCTATGAAAACTTAGAGCCCATTTGATGTGCTAGTTAGAAATAAGTTTGTGGGTGCTGGTGGGGGCTAATCACTTGGCTTCTGTAATGCACAGTGAGCTCAAGCAGCCGGTGAGAGTGATGTTATTTCCCTTGGTTTGGATTTGTTACAATATTTCACTCTAAATTAAACGAATGGCAAGCCATTTGCCTTGTTTCAAAGAAAATATGACAGTCACAGCCGAGTTGAAAAGGGCAGGAACATCTAACTCCAGCTTACAAACTGTACAAAAGCACGAGGGTTGATTGTTCATCAGGTTTACAAAAAAAACCAGATTGAAAAGGGCAACAACATCTAACTCCAGCACTATTTTCGGCAGTCATAGTCAAATGGATCGGTCAGGTCCATAGAATGAACATCCTGGGTCGTAAAATTTACTAGATTATGACCACAATATGTTGTAAATAGAAGCCCAGCACGTTCAGAAGCTCTTTTTCCCACATGAAACTCCTTTTTTTGCTCTTCGACATACCCATCCGTCAAAACCATGCTGCTGATAAACTTAAGCCTGATGGACAATAGTAACCTCGCATTCAGTAGGAAGAATGTGACAAATCTTGTGTTTTGACGGATGTTCATTCTAGCGTTATTGTCTTCAATCGAATCACATGAGAAGTGAGAAAATCCCGATGCTTACGAATCCACCGATTGGTTATAACTTTCTTACCCCGTCATGTTGCCCAAATAGACATGAAGATTGAAAATAGTTAAGGTCTAAAAGAAGAGTGTCGAAAGAGCAACAGCTGAACGGTTAATTCTAGTACACTATATGCGGGCTTCCAATGTGCGTGAAATTATCACCTTTATATACAACTTCTCCAGACATGGAAAGCAATGCAGCAAGCCAATAATCTTGTTCAGATCAAAACTATTCATTTGGATATATAAGATCTTGACAGAATCCAGCACCATTGTTAGGCCATCCATGGAGAAACTCTTCATTGAGCATAGAACATAATATTAGTACAAAATGTGTACTCCAAGATGATATATAAATTATGCGCAGAAATTTAAAATGCAGCTTATGGTTACAAGTGTAGATGATAATATAAAGTACCTAAAGAACTGTGGAGCCAAATACCATATTGAAATGAGCATAGAGATCATGTATTACACCCAAGATCTCCAGTTTAGGCGCAGAGAGGACGGTTATTTGCAACGGTGAATAACTAGAATCAAGTATCAACCTTTGAAGTGAAGGGGCATCTTGGATGATGAGCTGCCTTCCGTCAAAAGAAATTCCAATTCTTACAAGGTTAGGCAACTTTATTTGGAGACAACCGATTCTAACTATGAAAACAAGCACCAGGCACTCCAGTGCAGGGCAACTAGAGTGGATGATGTTGTGCAATGAGGCCTCCGATATACGAACCCGCACAAGTGAAAGTTTCTTGAGAAATGGGAGTTAAAGGTTTAGTACCAGATTGTCTGGTAGGTAGCACTACGCAAAGGTGGCGGTGTGGAGAGAGGACGAAAACCCCGAGATGGACATCGGTGCTGAGGGCACAAGTTCATGGTGTTCGGTATGTGGTATGTGATTTCCAGGGGAATAGTAGAACTCAAGCAGCTGTAGTTTTGTGAATTCAGGGGATTCCAGCCAGGCGTCCACCGTGCAGGGCATGGTATACTTGCTCAGGTAGCATGACGGGATGCAGAGGCTTTGAACGGAGCCCTGGTGGGAGGAGATGGTGGCTCTGGGGATTTCAAAATCATTGAAGAGAGATAGCTGACGACAGTCGAGATTAAGGGGAACGACGCGCCATAGAGGGCGCCACCAAATGGAGAGGATTTGGGTGCGGCAGCAATCCTTGGTGGGGAGAAGCGAGATGATCTCCCCAAGGATGGTGTCCGGGAGATCGCTGTTGCGGTCCACCCGAGATTCTACGGGTTCCTGGGATCCGGTGGGGATGGGGTCGCCACTTCTCCCGCGATGCCGGGTGCGGGATCTACAACAGGTGTCGCCGCTGGCGGGAGCCTCATCTTCTTGGCGCTGGGGTTAGCCGACTCCATTTTCCTCGAGGGCGTCGCGTCGCGCTCAAGGATTTGAGCAGAGTAACGAATGATGAGCCTAGTTGTAGTGCGAGCAAAGAAGAAGGGGAGCTGTGGGGTTTCTGTAGGAGTGAGGAAGAAGGGGAGCTGGGGTTTTCTGTAGGAGCGAGTAGGAAGAAGAGCACCCAGGTTTTTGGGGGGGGCGGTGTGCTGGGTGTGGGTAGCGCATCTCATTCAGTAAATATATGGGCTTTTGAATTGATTTTACTATTTACTAGTGTAGATGGGCTATTTTGTCTTAGGACCCGAGAAACAATTACTACTAGTACAGTGGAGACACTCTACAGCCACCAAGAAAAACAAGTACTACTAGTATAGTGGAGACACTCTACCGCTTCTGGCTCCTCCTAGGTCATTGAAACATCTCCCTCTACTGAATACCGTTATACTTTTGCTCACCAACATGCGGGCCATGCAGCGCGCGGGCCCAAATGCCCTCCACCAAATTAGAAGGCAGTATGCAGGCGGAGAGTCACCCCGGTCGTAGCGCGGTAGTAACGAGCCGTCGTATCACAAAACCCCACCTCCCCGCAGTCTAAGTTTGACGGACGAAGCAACCATCATTTCACTCTTCGCTGAATCCCCTTCTCCCTCACCGTCTTCAAGAAAGGCAACACTTGCATCTGCCACTGTTCTTCTCTCCGAACGAAGGGAAGGTAAGCGGATCTGTGATGTTGGTATATTTTCGTTCAGAGGAAAAAAAGAACTTTTGCAAAGCAGTAACCAATCCTCACTCTCTTTTTTGTTTCATTGTCATTGCGATTGTGTTTTCCTTTCAGTGGTCTCCTAGTATTCGTCAGTTTCATGATGGACCAAGGAGAACCAGGCAAAGATCTGCCGAAATTGGAGCAGACGCGGGAGGCTGATCCCCACGAGACAGAGAGCTCCAAGAAGATGGAGGCAACCACCGAGGCGACCCCAGATACTGAGATGGTCAATGCCCCGTTTGAGGTTACAGCCCCCGTGGCACTGCAGGAGCAGTTTTCCCCCTTGGAGGATGTATCCCCCCCCCCCCCCCGTTGAGCTGCCCAAGGTGATTTCCTTCTTTGCCGATCTCGATTGTGGTTTTTCATCTAAGTATGTGGTGATTTTTTTAGAAAAGGAAGTATGTGGTGATTAATAATGCAAAATTTTATTAGCTTCGATGCCATGGTATACGTAGTGGTTTAAATAACTTGTGTTTCTTATACTGAAAAGTAATTCAGAATTTGTTTCTGTTTCAATTAGAGCCCTGATGCAGACAAGGATTGTGTGGTTGTACATGTCACTCGCTATGAGGCGGACGACCTGAATATACGCACTGGGAAAATAGAGTTCTTGGGCTGTTGGATCCTAGAAGCCATTTGCGGCTATACCAACGAAGAGTTGTATTCCAGCCTCACTGTTGTCAGGCGTGTTGTCCAGGGTGTACTGAAGCACAAGAAGTTCAAAGCTACTCCTTCGTTTGTGAGGAATACTATTCTTGTCAAGCTTACGCAGGAAGATGACGTGGCATGCCTCCACAAACAAGTTTATCAGTGTCAAGGCCACAAGGTTGTCTTCATGAAGGTTCACAGGATTGAGCTGCTGCGGGACGTCCTCGATGATGTTCGTGGCAAGGTCCGTCTTGTGTCCAGCCCAAATTAGATCGAGGCATGAAATAGTTGCCCCAGCTAGTGTTTAATAGTAGTTTGGATTGTGTATAATTATCCAAACCTTGCCTGTTATCGACCCCTATGGGGCTAGTACTCTGTTTGAATCCGTTTATGGGAACTGTTGCTACTTTTGTGTGCCCGTGAATCATGTGAGAACCATCGTAATTGTTGCCGAAGCAGATGTGTCCTCACTAGTTTCTTCATGAATATGTCATGGTAAGACATAAGTTGTCACGGTTTATCATACGAGCAGTGTGTGTTTTGATGAAATAGAGCACTTGTTCAAGAACCGTGCGCCGACGTATACATAAGTACTTGTAAACACTGTTGGTGCTACCCCACTTGTAAGCAGTTGTGCAAAACACGGCAGATTGGCTCAGCTCGCTTCAACACTAGGCTATCGACCAGCTAACAATCAACAATCTGCTGTCTGACATATAAGCAACTATGTATCTTGTTACAGTGGTTCATGCAGTTAATTGAGGCCACAATGTAATAAATTCCAAACGTCCACACGCTAGTCCAGCGCTCATGTGGAACACTCACATTAAACTCGTCTTCATAAAAAAAATGAAATGCATAATTTAAGCAATTTTATACAGCTCAATGATTCATAGAACATATCCAAGATATACTAGTTCATAGAAAAAGACAAAGTTGTGAGAAGGTTTACAAATCAGGAAAAAACAAGCAAGGCTTCTCTCTGAGCAAAGGGCCTCCCGGCAGGCTTAAATTTCCTGGAGTTCACTCTGGTTTTTTCTTGTTGCCACCATTTAGGGTTAGGTTCTCTCATTCCAGAATAACCAATTATAATTGTGGTCTCAGCTGGAATGCTGAACTGAACCATGCAGTGTACTGACCAGGTGAAATTCTTGTGCATTCCACTAAATTTAAGCACCGTTATTTGCAGAAATAAGCAGACCACAATGCCTCTTGTCCGCGCACCTGTCCAAAAAACCGCCATGCAGCCGTGCTAGCTAGTCCTCGGTCCATGGATGAACTGGTAGAAAGTGCATTCCGGACTAGGATGCAGTTGTTTTCGCTCGTCCCTGCACTGCAACCAGGAAGTAAAACGTACGAATCAGCTTATTTTAGATTGCGTTGGTCATTCTACCTTAGTTACTACCAATGTAGGGATACCTTGAAGAGAGGAGGTTAGACAACGGCAACGAGGGATAGCCATCTCATTTTGCGCAGTTGTACTAAAACTGATGTGTGTGCTTTTGATTGCGCGGATAGAAACGATACGGAGACAGACATCCCGAAACGATATGGAGACAGACATCCCTGTTTGCACATATAAGAACTACGGTTATTTAAACAATGACAGATATTACTACTTTCACCCGTTTCCTCTTAGAACCAAGTCCTAGATTCATGCTACAGCTTTCCCACTTTCTTCCCTGTTTGAACCAACGCTTTGAGTCGACTGTATGAAATAGCTTTACTTCTAATAATAGTATAAGTCTAGGTGGCTTTGGAACAACGGACGGAAGTAGAAAAGGATCCACACGAAGGGAGCTGGGGAAGTAGAGCAAGGCAGGTTTCGAAGGAATATATACCTGAGGGTCGTCGGCATGTCGCAAAGACGGCGTCGGGAGGCCGCATCTTGGCCACAATACCGCAGGGAGGAAGAAGGGGTCGGAGGCCCTCCCGAGCCGGCGCTCTCTCGGACAGAACGTCACGGCCGCCGATCGGGATGCGCAGGCAGCCGTTGGTCTCCTCCCTCGCCGCTGACGACAGCGTGAACGATGCACCTACACCCCTGCCCCAGTCGAGGTTGTCCGGCCGGATTTGTGACCAGCCGTGAGCCGAGAGAGAGTGTGGCCACCTATGTGTTGCTTAGATCTGGAGAGCATGAGAGAGTGAACGAGAGGAACCCTAGTAAAGCAAGCGCTAAGGCTCCTACTTTTATATATAGTGGAGTGATTTTGTTGTACCAGCTTCAAAAAAATTCGCTCCTATGTGCACCCGCGAGTGGGTGTGAGAGAACTCATGCGTGCGTGCACCGCTTCTCTTCGTGAGAGTACAATATACTATGCCCAAAGAACGTTCGCCGCAAGAGTAATAGTACAAGTGTGTGACGTGTGAGCTAAAATAAAATGTGCGCGCCGTCTTTTGTTTTTTAGAAGTTCTAAGGGTAGGGTGTGAAGAGCACATATGTGCGTGACGTCTACCTGCAGATAGACGGTGGGTGCGACGTGCGAGTCTGCGAGAGGACTCGGGAGAGTCGTGACTCATGAGGGTGCGTGTGCGTGAGAGAGAGGGGGGCATGTATCAATGCAATGCATGCGTCCGTAAATCATTATCCGACAAACGTTCTCCACAAGCCTTTTCCTGACAAACGCTGTAAGAACCGTTAGATCGGCATCCGACAGTGTCAGTTTTGCCATGTCATTTAACAGAACAGCCACTCCTCCTACACACAAATATTCCACGTGAGTGTTAGCAACTGTCGTATGCTCCATCCGTTCCGAAATGCAGTGCATATAGCTCTATTGAAAATTCGAACCTCGCAAACTTTTACCGAGTTTTCGTGTACCAAATTGCACATGTAGAATACCATGTATATGTCATTTCATTCATCTTCAAAAGGTAACTATAAAGTTGGGTGAGGAGTCTACAAAGAAAGACCATCGTATCACCTGCAGCAATTTCAAGCATCCTTTAGTGTCGAGGAATATCATAGGAACTCTATATGATATGATTTTTATAGGATTTTTTCCTTTAGAGCCAATTGGTTCGTAGGAATAGATTCATATACTCCACATTTCAAAGGAAATAAACATGATATCATTTCTATAGCTTTAGAGCCACTTGGTTCATATGAATGGATTCCTATACTCCCTTAATTTCAAAGGAAAATAAACATTAGCGTATATTCAATAGAAAAGTTCCTATGATATGAACCAAATTACATCTCTTTTCTAATCCCTCCTCATAGGAATTGAGATACATGTCATCTCTAGATTCAATAGAAAAGTTCCTATCATGTGAACCAAATGACATCTCTTTTCCAATCCCTACTCATAGGAATTGAGATGCTCCATGTCATCTCTTTCCCTACAACTTCCATGTATACATCTTCTATTCCTAAAAGATAGTACAACCCACTAGTAGCTTTGACGGTGTCCTGGACTAGGGGGTACTCACCACGTCGTCCCCCAATTGGTTAGATTGGGCCGAGGACCCCCAGGGCCGCATACTCATGGGCCAGTCCGGACAGGTGCCGCATACAAGGAAGATTCCACAAGACTTGGCGATCAAGACAAGGACTCCTCCCCCACCGGCGTATTCGGCTAGGACTCTTGTTATCCTGGGCCTCTGGTGTATTATATAAACCGAGGCCAGACTAGTCGATAGAGGATTATGAGATGACTCATCATACCTCTAGGGTTTAGACCACAACATATGATCTCGAGGTAGATCAACTCTGTACTACACCCATATGAATACAATCAAAAGCAGCATGTAGGGTATTATCTCATCAAGAGAGCCCGAAGCTGGGTAAAACCCCGTGTACATGTTACCATTGATCCTAGACGCACAGTTCGGGACCCCCTACCCGAGATCTGCCGGTTTTGACACCAACATTGGTGCTTTCATTGAGAGTTCCGCTGTGTGATCGACAAAAGGATCGATGGCTCGCCTGCAGATCAACTGCGACTTCGGCATCTTCGTCACCAGCTCGACTGGTCACCTTGGTTCGACCAAGAATTGCGCCCTGTGTTCGGATCACCATGTTCGGACGAGGGCCTTCATCAAACATCAACTCCGATCTCTATCAAGATCACGGAGGAATCATCCATGAAGCTCGGGGGCTCAACGTCAACATTGCCCTCAAGCGACCGTGCTGTTTTTCTGGACAGCGAACTCGTATCTTCTACCGCCACCTCCTCGAGTATCGCTTTGACGACCGCTTTGGTGGAATTGTGCGGAATTGAGTCTACAACAACCCTGGAAAATTTCGTCGAGTTCCGATGGAGGAATCTCCGGCAATCCATAATATACCGGAGCCCTGTCAAATCTGGACGAGTTTAGGGCGTGGTGTCCAGCTTCTAGCTCGGGCATCCTTTGGAAGATCCAACCGTTGATCGGCTGCGGAATTATATATCTACCACCCTTCAAAATTTCAGCTCGATCCGACCCTCCAAACTCCGGGAACCTTCCGATTAGTGCATCACTTTTCGGATCTGTTTTCTGCGCGAGAACGAATCCGACCCGAATTCATCTTTTTTATGAACGCGATTTCGGACATCCTTTTTGAAGGAAGTTTTGTATGGGATATTGTGTATTGTTCCCGAACACATCCCACTAATTTTAAGATCTTTTGAACATGATCTTCAACATCATTGCTGGTGTCAAACCAGTCCGACAATATTGCTCCACGGCTGCCGACCTGTGCTAGACACGTCGTCACTTTGTTGAGCCGAGCTCAACTTCTTCGGATCATCATCTCGGCAAGCCGAACAAGAGTCCGGCATCGCGAAGGACAAATCATCACCAACATCGCCGCCCCACGGATTACACGGAGCGGGCATACCGGCATCACGGCACGGTCGCTTCGTCAAGCCGGCATCGACCACGTCACGACCTGCATCGGCAGGGCCGCACTGTTGCCCCTTCAAGCCGGTGTCCATCACGCCGGACTACTTCGACTCATCGACTGGCCTCGAGGCTTCGACATCTCGGCTGGACCGGAGGATTCATCATCTCTTCATCAACCTACTCCGGACACTTCGGCGTCACTAGCCGACCAGCTTCGTCACGATTGGCTGGACCGAGGGCTTTGCCTCGGCGAGCCAACCTTTGCCAGCATCATCTTCCTTTGGATTACTACAACAAATAAACCAGGTGCTATTAATCCTAATATTTTTTGCATGTTTGGGTTCATTTTTTCCAAGGAATTATTACTCTGGTTTGTCCATCATATGTTCACAGGTCTATCAAATGGTGGCCGCATTAACGACGGTCGCATGCTGGTTCGGTCAGTCTCCGCACATAGTCCGGCGAACGCCGCATCCGGAGCGCGGACCGACCTATGAATTCAGGCTTTGCCACACCTTTACCGCATCACGCCGACGCCCTGCATCGACATCGACTTCGGTGCCAGGCCATATTTCTTTTATTACTCACTTTGCATAAATTATTCATTATGCACCGATTTTTTTATTTATCATTATTACTATTATCTCCCGTTCGCACTATTTTTTGTGCACAGGAAAATGATCCGGGGACTTCGGCGTCACTCTGCCAGTCTGCATCGACCATGCTATGTCACCACTTCGGCGTGTCGAGCTCTCCGCTCCGCCACCTTGGGACCAGCTTGGGGGATAGAACCTTGTCCCGCATCAAGCTCGGACTGCGAACACATTAACCAGCTAAGTCGCTTTCATGCTCAAAGCTTTAATTTCTAACTTGTGTTCGGTTCGACCAAGCGTTATACTTTTTTGGAAAAAAAAGTTGCTTGTAAAAAAAAATCTTGTCCAAACTTTGTTCACACATACTTGACGCGCTACCCGCGCTCATTATACCTGGGGGCTTCTTTAACAGAAGCTTATTAATACGGGCTTTATGCCCAACACATGTGTCACACTTCCGCATGTACCTTTTATTCACCATTATATGCATCGATATGACTTAAGTTTTGGCCAAGCTGGGTTGCCTGGCTCCTGTGCTTACCCCTACGTTCACGATTGTTCGGCTAGGTGGTAAAGGGAGCACCTCTGCGATTGTTACTGCAGGGTCAGCCGGATGTGTACCTCAGACTAGGTGAAGCCGAAAGCTAGCGTTCTTAAGGGAATACTCGGTCGGTGAACTAAAAGATGATTTCTTACCTATTTATTTACCTGCCCCCAGATGTTTTTCTGCTCTTTTCGCAGTTCGGACATGCACTTTAGGGCATGCCTCCCAGGGAAAGGAACCCCTAACGGAACTATTCTCCCTGGAAGATGTTTCTTACTAACCATGTAATATAACATAACTAGTTGGGCACTTGTCTGATAAAGCACTAATGACCCCTACGCCTGGTCTCCACGCATGCCCCGGTTTTTATAACCGCGAGGGTATTCGGACACACTCCGGACTATTGGGTCCAGAGGTTGAAGCGAAAAGGTCCGCTATGACAAACGATCTACAATCCGGCTAGAAGGCATTCTACATGTCACCTTACATTATATAGTCAACTTTTACCCAAGTCACTTGGGGGCTCTTATGTTTATTTGAGTCGTTTCATACTAAGTGTTTTTCTTCTTAGTCGTTGCAAAGTTATTATTATTTATCACTCCTTTTTCCGACACGAGTGTGCGGTCACTAGCCGGGGAGCCTAATTTCTCTCTCAAAAGCCGCTAGAGTTTAGTTTGCTAAACTGGCCTGATGAGAAGTACTCCGCCCTCGGGATAGGAGGTTGAAGCCGTAGGCTGACCCGCTCGAAGTCTTGATATAGGATGTATCATGTTTAAGCACAACAGAAGCACTTCTTTTTTCTAAGACCAATTTTCGGGTTGGCACCGAACACTTGATATTGTTCGGACGTCATGTTTTTACTGACGTTTCTTGGTTTTCCAAGCTTTTTGGCACTTTTAAACTATTTGTGGTTTTTCAGCACAAGTCTCACAGTGCAATGCCGGACACCTTTATAGATTCGGCAAAAATATTCTCGGATACTGCTATATATGCATCGGTTTCGAATTGTGTCTTCGGTCAATAGTTGGGTTGCCTGGCTCCTGCACTTGCTTCCTATGTTCCGCTTTTCGGCTAGGCATGCAAAGGGAGAACCACTGCGATCGTGCTTCCAGCTCACACGGTTAAGCACCTCAGTGGAGAAAGCCGAAAACTGACTGTCACAATAAGCGTAAACTGGTCAGTGATCCGATGACTGTGTTAAATAACAGGCCGTTCATAACATTGGCCGAAGTGTTTACGGCTTGACCTCGACTGTCGCCGAACACTACCGGGGGCTATTAACTAGCCTCCCAGACTAAATCCTCGATATTTTGCTCTTACATTGGAGCTGAGGTTTTATGATCATGCTTAGCATGAGAACCCAAAGAAAGGAACCGATAGCGGGACTATTATCTTTGGAAGACATTTCTTCTGTTAAACAGTAATATAACATATCTCTCCGTGTACCTTTGTTTATAAAACTGTATGGCCAGATTGCCTTGTTTGTCATAAATATTTGCCCTCATAAAGGCTTTATAAAGTAAGACAAACACTCCTCGGCTACTGGCCGAGGAGGTGGAAGCCGATGGTCGGTCAACAAAGTTTTGTACAATGCGGATCCAAGCATTAATGACGTAAAGTACTTGGATACATAGAGTCATTACACATAATTTGTGATTTTACTATGGATATCGATCCTTAATTCGGCCACCCGTGCCCGCATTAAGGCTCGGGGGCTACTGGGCTTCGAGCTTATTATTTAAACATATTAAAGGGGCATATTGATCCCCTGATCTGGTGTTGCCACCCGACCAGTGTCTTGGGGGCTACTGCATTGCTTGTCCAATGCAGAAAATTTTATGTGCAATATAGTTTCCGAGGAGATTTCGATCCTCAGGTTGGTCGGCCGCACCCAACCTGAGTCTCGAGGACTGAGCAGGCCGCTTTTTGTGTCCCGAAGTATTCTGCCGAGCTAGGACTTGATCCTCAAACCGATTTTGCAAATCAACCTGAGTCTCAGCGGCTACGGGGATCAGCGGTCTTATGTCATCCTTCATGTGCACCTCGGGTTTTAGACCGATATCCACCTTGAGGGCTACTGGCTATGTATTTCGGCAGAGAATAAATTGCACCGATCAAAAATATTGACAAAAATCGGCCCACATTCGGGGTGGTGCACCACCTCGAAAGCAGTTCGGCATAAAGCTCGGGCGCTAGTGGCTGGCTCCATAGAGGGCATTTCCGGCATTGAGCTCGGCTAAAACTCCTTCAAACTTCTTTGAACCAAGGTGATTTACGACACCTCGGATACAGTCCGGCGTTGGAGCTCGGATACATAGTCCGGCGTAGGAGCTCGGATACATAGTCCGGCGTTAGAGCTGGGAAGCAGTCCGGCATTGGTGCTCGGCTGCAAAAAATACCTCGAATGCAGTCCGGCGTTAGAGCTCGGACGCAAGAGGGAATTGCCTCCCGGGAACAACTTCAAACCCGAGGTGTGGCATAAAAATAACAAGGCATTGATAAAGGCCGGAAACTTAAAGGGGCTCCTCGGATACCCGACGTGTAAACCCGTCGAATGCATTTCGGCGATCCTCAAGATCGAAGATAAAGAAGATTCATTGAACCAGTTTTCAAGACCGACGACCGAAGATGAAGAACAGTTCGGAAGAATCGAGGAGCGTCCCTAACTTGAAGACCGGTTCAGGGGGCTACTGACGGTGTCCTGGACTAGGGGGTACTCACCACGTCGTCCCCCAATCGGTTAGATTGGGCCGAGGACCCCCAGGGCCGCATACTCATGGGCCAGTCCGGACAGGTGCCGCATACAAGGAAGATTCCACAAGACTTGGCGATCAAGACAAGGACTCCTCCCCCACCGGCGTATTCGGCTAGGACTCTTGTTATCCTGGGCCTCTGGTGTATTATATAAACCGAGGCCATACTAGTCGATAGAGGATTATGAGATGACTCATCATACCTCTAGGGTTTAGACCACAACATATGATCTCGAGGTAGATCAACTCTGTACTACACCCATATGAATACAATCAAAAGCAGCATGTAGGGTATTATCTCATCAAGAGAGCCCGAAGCTGGGTAAAACCCCGTGTACATGTTACCATCGATCCTAGACGCACAGTTCGGGACCCCCTACCCGAGATCCGCCGGTTTTGACACCGACAAGCTTTTTTCCAAAACATGCAACTATGGCACAAGAACTATATAGTGTGCCAATAACTTTGAAAGATGGTCGCTGGATGAAGCTAACCCGACAGTGTAGAGATAGGCAAATCCGGGCACTACTGGCCGTTGGATATCATCAACATTCCACCAGATCTGCCACATGTACAAGTTAGAAGACTCCATGGTTGAACTTAAGCATAATGCACAAACCTCAAAACACAAGCACTTCTCCTTTGTTCTAGAATCTTCTGTATCATAATTGATTATTTTTTTCTAAATGAATTGCCATTATTTGTTTTTTACTTTATGATTTACTCCCTTCGTTCCAAAATAGATGACCCAACTTTGCACTAACTCAAAGTTAGTGCAAAGTTGGGTCATCTATTTTGGAACAGAGGGAGTACAATGCACAACCCCATGAATCTTAACATTTTTATAAAACTTATTGATTTTGAATGAGATGAACTATAAGAACTAAACGAACATCTACATCATGCATATATGACTCAAAGCTTTACATGCTATAGTGTGTATTTATTCATAATTTGGTTTCGAAATCTCATGCGTTCAATACATGTGTACCTTACTAGTAGTTTTGAGTAGAGTAGCAAATTTCACGCGGCCCCGGGTATATCAAAATGCAGGGCCCATGCATCATTGCCTTTTGGTCGAACCTACGTCCACAATTTTTTGTACGTACTATATCTCCACTGGTCCCCGAACCCAAAATGCTGCCTCGTTCCCATAAAACCAAGCGGCCCACACATATTTAAGGCGTCGACTCGAACCCGTTTACTATGACGTGGCCCCGCACGCCGTAGTACTCATACAAACCCTACCGCCGCACTCATCATCGGTTTTCTTCAAGAGGATGAGGGAGAAGCCGATTTGTAGTGGAGGCGCTTTAAAAAAAAGGATCTGCAGTGGAGACCCCTACCCTAGGGTGCCCTAGGTAGCTGTCGCACGCATCATTGTTTTCTCTTTTCTTTATGCTCTTGCGCCCTAGAGTGAAATGATGGTTGCTTCGTCCGTCCAGCTTAATGCGGGAAAGGTGGGGCTTTGTGATTTGACCCCTCGTCGCTCATTTTCTACTACTGCGGCGCTACGACCGGGGTGCCTCCAATTCCAACCGCTGCTCCGAACTGTAATTTGGTGCATCGCACGTGGAACAAGACGGTGGATGAACCACATGTCGGCCAAAGGGGTCCTGTTAAGTGTGTCGCCATTTCATGTGCAGACTGACCCTGCTTGAGTTGCTACGCCAACACGACAGGAGCAGCCTACCACTTGGTTTTTCTCCTTGGTGAATCCCGACTATATTGATCTAAAAAGATACGTGCTGAACTACCCTCTCCGTCTCGGTTTTTTTATTTTTAGGCGTCTCGGTTTATAGGGCCTACACGTAGTTCTAGGTCATCCATTTGACTAACTAAATAGGAGTTACTATGTCACAAAAAGTATATCATTGGATTCTTAAGCGGATGTAGTTGTATTTAAAAGTCGAGGGCGGGGCTTTTCCTGCGCGGTAGGCGGCGGGGCAGTTCCGCCTAGTCGGTTCAACAGAGACGCGAGAAGACGAGGGAGTAGCTGCTGCAAACGTAGGGCTGTGTGATTTGACAGCGCGTTACTGCTGGACAGGTGGGGCCCCGTGACTTGACTTGCCATTATCATTTTAACTGCGGCGCTACGACCGGCGTGAGTCTCCCAGATTCCTGACCACCTCCATACAGGTGCCTCTCCCAATGCTCCACCATGTAGTAGAGGCTGGCTCTTGCATGAGAGCCCACTTCTCCACTTTTTCCTTGCCTCTCTTTCCTCCACATATGCAAAAATGCCATGTAAAGCACACTATTGTACTTATTTTTACTTGCTCCTACAGGTGCTTAAGCTTGCCACATAGGCATAAAGTCTGATGTGGCAAGTTAATCAAGAAGAGAGAGACTAGTTTGGTGACCCAAGGAAGAAATGGTGCCAAGCGCGTGTACCTAGGTGAAAAGACAATTTTGAGTCTATAGCTAATTAAATGAAGCAAACTTAGCAACACCATTTCATTGGAAGAGGTCACTCCTTGGCAAATGCAATAAATACACGCGCTTACTAGCACCGTTTCTTCCTAGAGTACAAAGAAATAGATAGAGAGGAGTAACAAAAAATACACTTATAGCCAACCTTGTTGTAGTATGAGTGACTAAGTGATGACTATGTATGACATGCCAACATCAGATAGCCTAACGCACTGTGTTAAATCTCCAAGGGCGCAACCGCGCGAGCAACCCGATGGTCGTGGTAGGTGCAACCATGATATGGGCTGCTGGCAGCCCTTGGATCTGAGATCAAACGGTCGCATGCTAAGTTGCTGAAAATTTGCAGAATAACCCTCCAGGATAGGATATTCACCCATAGGTCTAGAATCGCGCCATGCAACCGTTCGATCTCAGATCCAAGGGCTCTCGGAAGCCCGTATCATGGGAGAATGGAAAGCCACTACCCTGTCGTTCGCACACTGGCAGTTCGCTCCTACTCGTCCCCGCACGTCCTTCAATACTACGGCGGTTCGCTCCTAGTCGTCCCGTCCATTCTCATTACGGCAGTTCCACTAATTCTAACCCTCCTCCCAAATCCATGGCGTTCCAAATCTCTAGGATCGGCGCTGAGTACAAGGTTAGAACCATCACCGGTGATGAGTTCGACGTCATCTACACCCGTTCTTCCGCGACGGTGAAAGGATGCCTTTCTCGCTTCAGACGCATGTTCGAAAACTCAGATGATGAGTGGCTCGCTGGGCTAGATGTTGAGTACACCACAGTCCTGGGACGAGAGAAGTATCTAAAAGACGAAGAGAGGAAGAAGCCCGCCGTGATCCTGGTTTGCGTACATAACATTTGCTTGGTCTACCACATATGCCATGCCGACGTTGAGTGCCAGGATTTTAAGACCTTCCTCAAGGAAAAAACAGTGAAATTCGTTACTGTAGACTTTACGAACGACGAAGAAGTCCTGGGTCGGATAGGCCTCGTTGTAGGCAACCCCTTCGACCTCGAGAAGAATCGGCTAGTGCCCTGTCGTCATCCTTCAATGCTGACCCTAGCAGGAGCCATGGTTCATCCTTCGTACGGTAAACTGGAGAAACCTCCATACACGTTTCATCATCATGCATGGCAGCGGAATGTACTAGATATAGACCACATCCACTACGCTGCAATGGATGGCTACCTTTGCTTGAATATCTACAAGGGTTGGATGAAGAGCAACAGCCAAGTGTGCAGTTCAAGCAAAGAAGTATCGGCCAAGAGGAATAGGGACAAGGACGAAGTCGAGGACATGGACGAGGACTCCGAGTAAGGTGGCAGTGTCGTTGCTCATGGTGGTTCTAAACTTCTAATGCAGTGTCTACCGGATTAGTTGCATAGTTTAATTCCAGGTGTGCTTAGTTTAATTTGAGGGGTGTGTTGTGCTAAGCCCCCAGCAGAACTATGTTATGTTTCTTCTCGTTACTTTAACTCTTCAGTATGTACATACTACTAGTATTTCTTTAATTGAATTTAGCACCCCAATTAAGCACGTAGTAGCTTTTTTAATAGTACTATATGCATAATTTGGCGACGAGTGCTCTCTATATGTACCACCTTTTTTTAATTTCAAGTTTTGCTCCATGGCGCAATCCATCGATAGTACTATTGTACAAAAGTATACATTTTTAAAAAGGCTACAGTACTGTTCATCACATATATAGCCAGTTAAATTCTAAACCTAGAACGACGTGCATGCCATGTAGTAAACCGATATGGAGGAAGTATAGTAAAAATGAGGTGATTTTACCGAGCGATCGGCGGGGGAGCATGGCCTGTCATGCGGTCCCACGTGTCATGATGTACCAAGGCGATGCGCGTGTCCCTCTTGAGGCAGAAGCGATACTAGTACGTGGTTTGAGATGATGGTGAACCGAAGTGTGAAATAAGGGTTGCTTCGTCTGTCTGGGAAAGTGCGGCATTGTGATTTGACGTCTCACTGCTCATTACTACTACTCGGCCGGTACGAGTGGGATGTGTCCCCCTGCTGTTCTGCACTGTTATTTGGTGCTTGACACGTCAACCCGGTTGCTATATGTCCCACATGTCGGCGACAAGAAGTACAGAATTCATGAAAGGGAGCGTCGATGGAGGAGTATACTACTACAGAATTCATGAAAGGGAGCGACTTAGTTTTGGAAAAATCTGTTTTTACGGAGTACGTACCCACTAGGGTTTATAGGGTTCATCTAAAAAACATTCGTTTTTCCGTTTGATAAGTCTCAATTCTACTATACTAGTAGTAGTACCATTACATGTTGGATTTCGAGGTGCGTTAGATCACCCGACGCAAGCAGTGTCAAGAGGAAACTAACCAATGCATGTACAAGTTCATGCAAATTTAGTGGTCATTTATGCATTCGTTCTAATTAATGCCTCGGTAAACACAACTTCTTGAGAAAAACGAGCGTACTAATTACTTGTGCAAACTACGAAATTAATTCGACCACACACCGTCTACCTTGGTTGGAGAGATTTTGAAATTGAGCCATAAACTGGAAAGGAGGGAGTAGTAACTTTTGTCTCGATTACTATTTGTGGCCTTGTATAGATGCAAAATGTGTTTTTTATAGTGGCCTTGTATAAGTAAATGGAGGGAGTACTAACCAAAGTACGTAGTAGGGACGAGGAGTAAACGGAGGGAGTAGTAAAATTTTCTCCTCGGGCTGCGAGCCACCGCGCGCGTGGGTGAGGGAGCGGGCGTAAGGCGTGGTAAGCAAGCTTCACCTCATCCTGCGAGCCACCGCGCCCGTGGGCGGGGGAGACGGCGTACTAAGCAAGCTTCTCCTCATTCTGCGAGTTGACGGGACACATCAAAAGTACTCCAGTGTATAGAGCCTTGCCTCTAAGGTAGGCCCAACATGGTTTGCCTCTTTTTTTAATTTAACATAACGCGTCAAGTCACAATTTGTTTGTTCACCTGTGGTAGACGATCCTCCCTCCACCAAGTGGACAACCAGTACACGTGCCAAATTACCACATGGGCTGCCTTTTTCGTACAGAAATGAGCTCCACCATGTACCCGCGCGGGTGTGGTTGGGAAAGAGACGGGAGTACGTGCGCCGTGCGTGCACCTCTTCTCTTCGTGCACGTCCCCCACCTACGTGTGTGTGTGTGAGAGAGATACAAACCTAGACATAATGCGCCGTCCATCCCCATGCCTCCGCCCAGTCCGACCACCACGCCCCACTCCTCCTCGCCTTATCTCTCATCTTTCTCCCTCCATTTTATATACAAGGGGCCACTATCAAAATTACAGTTTGTAGATATACAAGGCCACTAACACTAATCGATGCAATATTAATGGTGTTTTCCTCGTGGTACTAGCAAACGAGGACATTAATTATCCCTTGCATGCATGCGGGAGTTTGTAAAAAAATGCATCTTGATGTTCCGTGCAATGCACGGGCATCTTGCTAGTCCATGAAAACAACACATGGCAAAATTCCACGGCGAACGAGGGATTTGAATCTGTTGGGAGGGGCTGTTTGGATCTTGCCCGGGGTAGCCAAAATATTGGCAACTACTTCGCCATGGCCAGCACCGGCTCGAGTTCATTCTAACATTGCCCTCTTCTGTGGAGCCCATGCGGGGTCGACGAAGGTCCTCGCAACAAAAGGATCCGGCAAGACACCTGTTGTGTACGCTGGCGTCGCCTCCGCGGTGGCCTTCATGGGACCCAAGCGGCGGCGGCCTCCCGTGTTCTACTTCTCCTCGATGATGGCGGCGGACGCGGAGGCGCTGGCCACCGACTCGCCGCTCTCTGCGGACCCGGCTTCTATCGCTGCTTGCATGGCGCGGCCGCCGGCATGGGAGTCTCGGCCACAGAAAAGGGAGACACGGTACGAGGCGGCGGCATGGATGGCAGCAACAACGCCCGTGCGCCTCTCCTCGTCGAGCTGGTCTGGAGCGGCGAGTTGTTGAACCGCGCGCCGGCTTGGGGCGGCAACTGGCTCCCTCGGGCGAGGGGAGGGAGGTGGATCAGCGAGCTGCATAGCTCATATTCAGCGGGCTACCCAGCCGGCTTGGATGCGGAATAACTACTCTTCGTAAGCCATTGTAAGAGTAGACAAAATGGTGGAGGAGATAGGGGAGCGGCGGAGGTGTGCGATTCTTGGCCGACGTTTGGCCTCGTTTAAATAGGAGATTAAATAGACGGTGGACGGGAGGAGCTCGGCCGGCGTTGCGTTTAACGCCGGCATGGTCATGAACGTACGTGTGTCCAGAGTGGGTTTCTCGGCTTCCACACAGGCGGGTTTCATGGAGGCATTTGAATGCGGCACGGAGGCGTGTTCAGCCGGGCGTGCCGCGAGTGGCGCACTCGACTCTGACCTAGGACACCGCACCGTTCTTCCACTGACGTGTGGGCTATTTGGGTGCATGGCCTGCATGTCAGTGACCCAACGCAGGCAGCGCACAGCAGAGGAACCTTTGGTGGGCCAGGGCGGTCAGAAGCGGGCATTTCATAAACCGATGATTGTTCGTTGAGTGTGATGTCATCTTTTTCATGTAGATAAGCCTACTATGTTGATAGCCCGTTCGATACGTTGTGATTCATAAAGACCGCTGCAAACATCAATGTTCTGCTTATCACAGATAAGATTGATTAATACCCGTAACAATCCATGTCCTTAACAAAGGGTGCATGCACGTATAGGTTGAACGTGTGTGTTGGGTCGTGTGCTGTGTGCATGCAGGCGTGCGAGTGTTGCCTGCGTGCAAGGGTACATTTCAGTGTTGCATGCATGGGTGCATACGTGCGTGTGTTCGTGAGTGCATGGGTGCGTGTCAGTGTTGCACGCCAGCATGTGTGCGTGTGTACGTGTCAGTGTTGCACGCCTACATGCGTGCGTGTCTTGCGTCCGTGCATGTGTACGTGCGGGGTGTGGCTACACGTCAGTCGACTGGCTTTTTCATCTCTGTTCATTAGATTTTCCAGCTGTTGGATACGAAATCAAGGGCCTCTAGTTTATCTTTAAACTCCACCCCCCGGAGCCGCCAGCCACCGAACCGCCAGCCCCCGCCGCTCGCGGCCGGCCCGCCCTCCCTGAAACCACTCCCCACCGTCGGTCTGCCGCCGCACCGGCCATCCGTCTAGCCCCCCCCCCCCGCCAAGCTTTTTCTCCGGGGATCCCCACCCCACCGCCCAATGAACGCCCCCAACCGCCGGTGACTGCCCACCATAGGTCTCACGACTTCGAATACCCACCGACCACTAATTTATTACCATTTTTGTCCTTCATATACGCGCTGACGGGTAGGCCCTATGGTAATGTGCGCTGCTGAGTGTGGACCGTTTGGCTGGTCAATTGATCGTGTTATCAACAAATTACGGAGCTATATGGTGAGCAAGTGACCGTACGATCACCCTAAAATGTACTCCTATTTTATTAACACAGTACAGACTCAAACTACCATTTCTTTCTTTCATATACGGGCTGACAGGTGGGCCCCACGGTTACGCGCCCCCATGGTGCAACACTAGTTGCGCTGCATGGAACATTTGACTGGTCAATTGGTTGTGTCATCAACAAAATACGGAGTTGTACGGGTGAGCCAATGACCGTATAATCATGATATGTATTTGTTTAACACGGTACAGACGCAAGGGCTCATATATACGCGCAAGCACTCACCGCTGTAAGCGCACACACACGAACCCAACCCTATGAGCACCTTCGAGAGAGTGGGCCAGCATATATGATCTTGAGATTTTACGAAGTCACCATAGGTGCCTCGTAGTCGAGTGGAACGTCTCCTCCCACTGAACGTACGTCGCCGGAAAATACTGAAATTAACACAAGATAAATGCGAGCACCGGGACTTTAACCCTGGTGGGCTCGAGAAACCAACGTCCTCTAACCATCCAACCACAGGTTGGTTAGCACGACAAAATGTATGCGGTGACCGTGATGAGCTTATTCTGAAGTCTAGTGACCATATCATGCTTTCGCTTCAAATACAATGACCATAAGTGTCATCAACAAAATACGGAGCACGCATCAAATGCAAAATCCGTCAGTGTCATCAACAAAATATGGAGACGTATCGTGAGCTAGATACCGTTGTACTATTGTATATGCTTATTCTCTTAGTGGTCGATTGCGTGTGTGGTGTGGTGGGCACATCATTTCTAGTTGTGGTGGGTCAACATGAAGACTCATGGGTCGGTTCCATCCTGCGCCACATATAGGTTGGACCAAGACGTGTTATATGAAGACCCATGTGGAAGACTCGGCGTACAACACGAAGCTACCAGAGTCGCGGAGGACTCTATCCCCACTGGTGATAAGCCGACTATATATGATTTGTAACCCTAGGCCCTTAGTATGTTATACAAGATTGGGGGCTAGTTCGTCGATAGTATCCACACACGCACAATGCCTGGTATTCATGTGTACTTTGTACACACCCCTATCACTAATATACAGTACCAGGAGTAGGCTCTTTCTTCAACTGCAATTGAATTCTAGCATGTGCATGTGTTTATTTCATATTATCGATCCATAGAGTGAGAGCGGTTTAAAATACAGGCAATGGATGCTTTTGCAATTCATATATAAACATTAATTAGTGCACTCCATGTTGTTAGTGTGAAGAACTTTATACATTTGTCACTTGCATGGATACATTCCAAATTGCTAGCTACGAAATAGAATACATGTCGAATTCAACATAAAGGGGGTTTCGAAGATTCGAATTCATAGGAAGTGCATTCATCTATTTCAACCCGAGATAATGGCATTTGTAAATCAGATGTAAAAGGGGGCATCAATCTTTGTTGTGAGTTTGAACATGCTATATATATATATATATATTCATACGCATATCTAACTTTTATTTGCAACCAAGGAAATTATATCTGGAACCATGCATGAACTGAGGTAAGTTGCATAATTTTTAATATATACTCGTGTACAATGTATATTCAAATGTACCCCCTCCATTCCAAAATAATCGTAGCTTTAGGATTTTCAAGAGTAAAGATTTGTGAAGTTTGACAAATCCTGAAAGTTCAATTCAAGAGAACTGAAAACGTTAATGCTTCTGCTCCCAAATATTGAACGAAGCGCCAAATAGGCCTCTGGTCACCCGAAACCGTGCGAGACTAATGTTTTGGTGGTAGGAAATTATTGTCCTGACTCTGGCCCGTGTAGCCTATCGGCCCGATGTCCAAAGGTCTAAACCGGGGTAGGTTTGTAACTTCACCAAGACGCCAGAGAAGCATTCATACGCCGTGGGCGCCTACCCATGCGCTCGGCCGAAATCTATCCCGCCCACATTTGGGACACCTGACATGACTGTCCTACCCCCAACCCGCAATATGTCTGAAATTTTAGATGTGGGGAAAGTTTGTAACTTTCCCCAAATTTCAAACAAGCGCGTCCCAAACCGAAACATTGTTCCCCCTTAGTTCCCCGCCTCCCTCCGTTTCCCCATTCATACTCCATGGGCGCGAAAACGCCCTCTCCACCAGCCGCGAAACCCCAGTCTCCTCCGTCCTCCACCCCATAGTGGCCAATCCACCGCCGCCCTCCTCCATCACGCCGGAGCCGGTACCCCGACGTCGTCGTCCAACGCAACCGCAACCGCAACACCCTCAAGGACTTAGCAGCTGAAGCCAAGGCAGAGCTGCCTCCACTACGCCGACGCCGACGTGCGCCATACCAGAACCACTCCGACCACGCCGTCCTGCGCCTCATTGTTGCGGCTCCACTGCCGCAACCGTCCACCGCACCGGAGCTGTTCCCACTATGCTGTCGTTTGCCTCCTCGGATCTGCTTCCCCGCCGCCGACAGACGGCCACCGCACCGCACTCAACAACTTGGCCATGGGTTCGTCCAAGGCTGCACCGTCCTCCACAACTTCTGGTTTCTGGCGAACAACAAGAAGATCGTCGGAAAAATAGAAGGAGGACACAACAGTGCCAGCAGAAAGAGGTACTCCTCTTCCCATATTCGTGCAAATCTTACGTCTTCGCTCACACCGTATTCATCCCACGAAAGAAACTAGTTGAGCGCTTCTTACTGCATCTTCTTCGTGATACTAAATGCACAAGTTTCCTCCCTTTTACTGTTTCACCTTTGCTAGAGGTCAGTAGCCCGCCTAGATTTCAATTCAGGGTTAGTCGAACCGCAATTAAAAGAAGCAGCACCCGCTTAGGCGCGCAAAGCACCTAGTCTGCCTGCTCCCCGGGGAAGCGGGGTGTGGAGCGCAGGAGCTACTTGCGCCCGATCTGGAGGTCGGCGGGGCTTGAATGGATGGCCGGGGTGGTGGTGCCAAGCATGGCGGTGCGGTGAGGTCGAGGGGAGGGCGCAGGCAGGGGAGGAATACTGGGCCGATGGTCGCTGGCGTTTCGAGGAAGATCGTCAACACTGACTGGCTGGAGGTAGATGAAGGCGATCTGCCCGTTCTTTGTACATCGGACGGTGCAAAAGAAATGGACTGACCTATTTGCTTTCAATCGACTCTTATTTTCATAGAATCCTGTAGTAATTTAGTGTGCCATGCATGTTGTAGAGCTATCATATGTCTCCCATCATTTATTTCTCACCGACCTGCTATCTGCTACCTTTACACTGTACTAGTTGTGCACACACTTCACCCATACTCACACTGTTGTTTTTTATGCATGGGTATTTCAGACTCTGACGCAGTGTTGATGAATGCAGAAAAGAAAAGACAGAAGTCGCTCCAGTGTAATTCGAAGATAAGCACTAAGCGTTCCAGCGCTCTAACGGGTGCAGTGTCAGCAGTTGGAGACAGTAAACGTAGCTCTGCAGTTGATGATCTCAATTGCCACACACAACCATCCCAGGTGCTTGCTTTAACTTTGCGCTGTCAAATGTGGTTGCATGTTGCATATGGTGTCTAGCTTGTATTGCTTCCAATTTGGTTAAATTGCATCTGCTTACTTTACACATTATACCTTTGATAATGACATGCCTTCCTGTTTTCGATACATACTACATATGTCTATTAACCATGTTTGTACATCAAACTGATGCTCTTTTGTATCCCTCGTCAATCACTTATGATGAGACAGTCACCCGGGTGGATTACTGTGAGACCCCATACTTGTTTAAAGAGTGCAGTGTCATCCTCCCCACATGATTCTCAAGAAACAGCAAGGCTAAATGAAGATAGTTAACGTAGCTCTCTAGTTGATCACCGCAATTCCCCCACACCACCATCGCATGTGCTTGCTCTTACTTGGTAGTGTGATATGTGGTTGCATGTTGCATATGGTGTCGTACCTTGTAATGCTTCTAATTAGGGTAAATTGCATCTGCTTAGTTAACACATTATACCTGTGAATATGACATGCCTTCCTGTTTTCGGTACATACTACGTCTTTCTATTAACCATGTTCTTACATCAAACTACTTTTCTTGTGTATCCCTCATCAATGCTCCTAATTTGTTAAATTGCATCTCCTTAGCTTACACATTATACATGTGAATATGACACGCCTTCCTGTTTTTGGTACATACTACATCTGCCTATCACACCATGTTCTTACAACAAACTACTGTTCTTGTGTATCCTGCGTCTATCGCTTATGATGAGACAGTCATGCGCGTTGGTTAATATGAGACGCAATACTCTTATAAAGAATGCAATTTCATCCTCTCCACATGATTCTCAAGAAACAGCAAGCCTAAATGAAGATATTGAACGTAGCTCTGTACCTGAAGACCGCACTTCTCCTACACCACCATCACAGGTGCTTGCTCTAACTTCGCAGTGTGATATGTGGTTGCATGTTGCATATGGTGTCTAGCTTGTAATGCTTCTAATTAGGGTAAATTGCATCTGCTTAGTTTACACACTATACCTGTGAATATGACATGCCTTCCTATTTTTGGTACACACTACATCTATGTGTTAACCTTGTTCTTACATGAAACTACCTCTCTTCTCTATCCTGCATCAATCACTTACAGAGTGATATTGGTTTCATCTTTCACATGGTTTCTAGCTTGCATCGATTCTAACAAGTTCAAGCACCTTGTGCTTAGTTTACACTTTATACATCATACATGTCAATATGTCACTCCGTCCTGTTTTTCATACATATTCCATCCTCCTATCATGCGGCTGCCTTAATGAAAGTAGTGTTCGTCAGTATCATGCATCAATGAGTTCTGAAGAGCAAATTTTATTCCTTTTCTTGTGGGTTTGACTTGACAAGGCAAAATCAAGAAAGAGGAAGGAAAAGAGTAAGGAAGGCGATGACGGTGGTCCTCTGCAACAACGTAAACGGAGCATCTGTATCGATTCTCCTTGTACTGATAGTGCATTACAAGGTCCAAGTCTCCGCTCCCCTACTCCACCATCCAAGGTGCTTGCTCTAACTTGGCAGTGTGATATCTGGTTGCATGTTGCATATGGTGTCTAGCTTGTATTGCTCCTAATTAGTGCAAAATGCATCTGCTTAGCTTACACATGATACATGTGAATATGACACGCTTTCCTGTTTTTGGTACATACTATATCTGTCTATCACACCATGTTCTTACATGAAACTACTCTTCTTGTGTATCCTGCATCAGTCACTTATGATGGGACACCTTTAAGTTGGCAGTGTGATATTGGTTTGCGTCTTGAATATGATTTCTAGCATGTATTGCTTCTAGTTTGATGAACGCCACCTATGACGAGACAGTTTTAACTTGGCAGAGTGATATTGATTGCACCTTCCATATGTGTCGGTGGGAAACGACACCTATGGGATCACGAGAATCCCTTTCTGCGGTTGCGGGGCGCGGGGGCCGTGAGAAGAGCGGATCGAGCAGGCAGTACACGATTCCTTTACCCAGGTTCGGGCCGCGAAGATGCGTAAAACCCTACTCCTGCTTTGGTGGATTATATGTTTGTGTTCTTGAGCTAGCTATGGGGCGTGAGGAGCTCCAAAAAGCTGAATCCTCTTCCCGGTCGCCTGGGGCCTCCTTTTATAGGGAAAGGGGCTGCCACAGTGGCACACAGGAGGTGGAAAGGGTACAGTGATGCGAGGTTATCCCTTGCATTACATGACAAGGTGCATTTAATGCGCCTTGCTTAGGTGTCCTTGCTTTATCGGGGGCGGGGGAGAGCCCTGTCTCGTCCATCGCCGCTCTCTTCCGCGTCGACACGCGCCCTGGCCAGCGGTGCCTGCGATGCCATGTAGGTGGGCAGGCAGCTGAGGTGGCGCAGCGGTGGGTCTCCACGAGGATCTGCATGCCGCCACGCAGGTGCCTGCCCAGCTGGTTGGGTCGGCAGCTGCATGCGAACGGTGGTGGAGGCGTCACTGGTGCGGGTCCGATGGCGGCCCCGCGGGTGTTCTTCGCAAGGGCCTTGCCGCGGCCCCGGAAAGGGTCTTGTCGGGGTCCCGACAAGGGTCTTGCCGTGGCACCTGCTGCCATCCCCGGCAAGGCTCTTGCCGGGGGCCTTGTGGTTTTCCTTGGTTGGGATCCCGCCAAGGACCATCATCTTCTAAAGTGTGCATCTGATCTTGAATGTCTTCACAAAGATCTGCATACCACCACGGGGATGCCTCCCGAATCCTTGCCCCATGGGGCAGTGGACTCAAGGGTGACCCGCTCCGTAGGTGTGGGGTGAGCTGCCACGGCAAGGGTCTTGCCGGGTTTGCAAAAACCGCCTCCCAGCAAGGATCTTGCCGGGGGGCCCGCTTCGCCCCCTTTGCTCTTTGTGGTCTTGGTCTTGGCGTCGTTCTGCTCCTCTTTGGCTTCTGCCTTACCTTGGTTCTACCTCCCTTGCCGGGCTCGGTGCGGCGGCGCCCGTGGCTCAGACTGCCCGTGCATAGTCATAGGGGTACAAAAAGTGTACCCCTCTTTTTGTACACCGACAGGAGCCCCCGGGCCTGGGCCACACATAAGCGCTATGCGTTGTTGGGCCAGGCCCAAGAACGGTGCGCGGGCAGGCAGGGCGGTTTTTACCGCGGTAAGTTTCTTCACGCGATGCGCCTCCCATGCTTCCCGTGCGTGGCGTGGCGTGGGGAGGCGAGCGTGACGTGGGCGGCATGCGTGGGGTTGCTCCCCATGGGCATGCGTCACATCACAGTTAATGTGAAAGGAGGCGGCCCGTGTTCTCCCCCATAAGAAGGAATAACCGTGGGCGCGCTGCTCACTTTCCCTCTTCCTTCGTGCCTTTTCCAATCTCAGGGCCGTCGCTCCTTTTCTTCCTTCTCTTGCAAGCTTTTCACCGTCGCCTGTCGTCGCCGTCTCGTCCCCGCCCTCCTCCCCTTCCTTAACCCTCTAAGCTCCTTGGTCGCCATGGCGCCCAAATCTGCCAAGGGCAAGGGGGTGGCTAAGGGCCTCATGACCATGGAGCCGCCGGAGAGCGCGTTGCTGGGGGACAAGACGAAGTCCGCCTTCTTCTACCCCTCGTCGGTCGACGTCCACGAGCTCCGGGCTTCTTTCAAGCCCTTGTGGGGAGTGAAGATGGGGGGAGAGAACTCGGGGCACCTGGCGACACGCGTCATTCCTGCCGCTTGCGCCGACCCTGCTCCAAATTGGTACCCCTTCTTCGTTGACTACTTTTCTTGTGGGTTATGCCCCCCTTTCTCCGAGTTCTTCTGCGATATCATGCACACCTTTGGCTTCCGCCTTCTGGATTTTACTCCGAATGCGGTGGCGTGCATGTCTTGCTTTGCGCATCTTTGCGAGGGCTTTGTCAGAGTGCGGCCCAACACGGCGCTCTTCCGCCATTATTTTTACCCTCGAATCCAAACTGGAGGTGTCTTTGCTGGTTGTGTCACCTGGATCCCAAGGTCCAAGGGGGCGTACCCGGATGGCGCCATGAAAGAGAGGTGGACGAATGTCGTGACCGGTGGTGCTGGATTGAAGACAAAGACCCACCGGAATTTTGCAAGGTCTGCCTAACGCCGCCTGTCCGTGGCAACGATTGGGGTGAGGTCGACGCCACCGATGGGAGGCTCACCATCGCCACCACCAGAATCCTCCGACTGACCCGGGCGGGGCTCACCCTGGAAATGATTGGGGCAGATTTCATCCGCCGTCGGGTTGCTCCGTTGCACAATAAGGGGAGGCCAGCTTGGCTCTTCACGAACCCGGCTGATATCATGCGGCTCCGCCCTGGCCTCGATCACAACTTCATGGTGATGGGGCATGCCCACTTCTGCCAGCGGCTCTTCCAGGTGGATGTGGATAGTGACGGCGAGGTCGAGCTGACCGGCAAGGCTGCGAGGGTTGCCGTAAAGACTGGCAAGGCCGTCACGAGGCCGCTCTTCAGGTTGCCCGCGAGAGTCGTCCCGCTGTGTAACAATTCGCGATGGTCCGAGATCATCGCCATGATGCCGGACTGCAACGCGCATGGCCCCGTCCCGAGCTGGAGGGAGCCGGCGGCCGCAGACGTGTGGCAGTTCTTCGACACCTTGGCTGAGGCGTATGTCAACGCCGACGCCGAGCGGCGGCTCGTCATGGACACCACCCAGGCGGAGGTGGACTACATCGCCACCAGGGCGAAGGAGGCACAGCTCGCCCTGGAGGCCGGCAGCGCCGCGGCCGCGGAGGACGAGGGCTCCCCTTTGATCTCGGGCCCCTCAGCCCGGAGAGGAAAAGGAAGCCGGCGGAGGAGGAGGAGACGGATGATGAGTAAGTGCTCCGCTCCTTATTGTCGTTTCCATTTCCCTGAATGGGGCCGCTTGTCCTGATCCATTTTGCTTTTGTAGGGACGCAGAGACGTTGGCCCACAGGGTGAAGAGGGCGAGGACCTTGGAGAGCAGCCAGCCCCCGGCCGGGGCTTCAACGACACCATTGGTGGTGTTGAGCAGCCCGGATAGCAGCCCCCAGCGTAAGTTCATCACCCCCTTCTTACTCGACTTGGGGTAGGCGCCCGATGCCACGATGCTGACCTTGCCGGGTTTGTAGGAGGGGAGCGGCAGCAGGAGGAGCCGCAGAGGGCTACCCCCAACACGCCACCCCCATCGACTACGCCGCCGCGGGGGGCGTCCCCGGCAAGGGCACCCGGCGCGGGGCCCACACCCATGGAGGAAGAGGGGAACTTGGGCACTGGTGGCTCTGCCTCGACGCCAAAGACCGGCGGAGAGGGGACCTCTGCTTCACGGCCCGGCACTGGTGAGTCACCTGCCCTTCGCCCTTTGTTCTTTTTTTCTTGTGCTTCTCTTGGCTTCATTGCTCCTATCGCCACCCAGGCCCTCCCCCAATGGACACGGAGGACGTGGACTCCGTTGTCAGGGATATTGCTGAAGAGGCCGCGGCCGAGGCCGACAAGGTGGCCGCCGAGGAGGCCTCCAAGAGCGTCGGCGAAGCCGCCGCTGATGAGGCTGCCAAGGACGCCGCCGAGGGTGCAGACGCGGGGGCCGCCAAGGCTGCCGATGAGGCCTCCGCCGAGGGCGCCGGCGGTGGTCCTGCCGGGGGGGCCGGCAAGGCCCCTGCCGAGGAAGAGGTGATGGATGACCAGCCTCCCTCCTCCTTAGCCTCGGGCCCCGGCAGGTAACTGAAGGTGGGTGATGATCTCTTCGTCCACCTCCTAGGGGCGCCAAGTCGAGCGCCCGCCGAAGGGGATGTTTTTGATGACGAAGTGCTTGCCGCCACCGGGTTCGAGATCATCGATGCGCCGGGCGCCAGCGGAGACGGTTCTCCAGAGGAGCAGCTCTTCCGCGCCATGGGGGCCAACTTCCGGAAGCTCCAAGCGCTCTACCGCGGTCGCCTGGACAAAGTTGAGTCCAGGGCGGCAGCGGTGGACAACGCGGAGGCGGACTTCAAGGCGCGCGTCGCTGAAACACAGGCTTGGTTCCACCAGTCTCGCGAGGAGCAGAGGGCCTTCCAGGAGAAATTGGCCCAGCGCAAGGTGGAGCTCGCCCTGAAGATGGCCGACATCGAGAAGGCCCAGGAGAAGGCGGCGAACTTGGCCGCCGCGGCCGAAGCCACCCGGAACCAGCATCAAGCCACCTTGAACTCCCAAGAGGAGGACCTCTCCGTGCGCGAGGCGAAGCTTGCCGCTACGCTCCACAGCAAGGACGAGGAGCTCAAGGCCCTTGTCGCACGACAGACCCAGGAGCTGGAGCAGAGGCACAGAGAGGCGCTCGATGCCCAAGCCCTGGCCCACGCCGGCAAGGTGGAGGAGCTGGAGGCAGAGCGAGACGAGCTGAAGGAGCAGGCCCTCCAGCTGTCCGGCAAGACGGACATGCTCAAACGTGCCTTGGTGGAGGCGCAGGTAACGGTCATCAGCAGGACTGGTGAGCTCTCTGAGGCGCGAGACTCCATCAAAGACCTCAAGCTAAAGCTGGAGGATCTCGAGAAGCTGTTGCCGGAGAGCAGAGCTCGGGAGGAGGCCTTGACCAAAAGCCTGGAGGAGGAGAAGCAGCAGCGGGAAGCCGAGGCCGCCTGTAACGCCCCGAGACCGATGCTCGAGAATACTTCCATATATTCCGGGTTTCGCCGTGTGTTTCATTTGTGCTTGCTCTTTTCTTTTTGCATTGCATCATGTCATCATGCCATCATCTCATAAATCTTTTGCAACTCATCTAAATAAATGGCATGGATCTTTGATCCATTTAAATCGAGGGAATTCACATGGTGATTCTCTTTAAAAACTTATCCTCTCGATATTTAGAGAGCTATAATAAATATTCCATTTATTTGGAATTAACCATAACACACTTACAGTTTAAGTTTCATGCCTTTTCCTTCTCAATTCCCGGCCTCCATCCTTACTATAAATTCTTTTGTCACCTTCCCAAGCTTCGCCAAATGTTCTTCATTTGATTATATTGCAATGCCATGCCCATCGTTGTCATGTTACATTTGTGCCTCTTGTCATTTTGCATTCTCATAATCATCATGTGCATTGTCATATTCATGCATGTTACTTTGTTGCATGCTCCATGTATGATCATGTTTCATCACCTCCTCCCTTCCTCTTTCCTTCATGTTGGCAAGTGGCTTTTCCCCCCTCCTCCATAAATGTTCTTCCTTTTCCTGATGCTAGTTCACCATGCCTAAACCCTCTCTGCCAATTTTCAGCTCTTGCGGACTTGTTTTGGTTGGAATCAAAATTGCCTCAAGTTTGAATTTAGTTCAAACTTGTGATAATTTTCTTTCTTTAAAAATGTACAAACCAGTTTATTCAATTTGTGCACATTTCCTGGACTCCATTAATATCTTCATCCCTGCCAAATTCCGTATCTTCCCTTGCCTTTCTTTTCTTCCAAGTTTTCTGTCTGAAGAAAAAAAGGAAAAGAAATATAGCAAGAGAGAGAGAGAGCCCAGCAGCCTGGGCCTCCCAACCTCCCGCGCCGGCCCAAGGCCAAGGCCCAGCCACCCCCACCATTCCTCCTAACCCTAATCCTCTCCCCTGCCCGTTCCCCATCTCTCCCTCTCCTTCGTCCTCCTCCTGCGCCGCACACATAGAGGAGCGAGAGATGCCAGCGCTCGATTCCCCCTCCTCTCGCGAGATCTCTCACCTCCCTTTCCTCCCTCGCTCCGCCTGACGCCATGGCCGACTGCCTCCTCTACGTCGCACCGTCCCCTGGCGTCGGCCCCGCCGCCAAGCTCTGCCCCACGCCCGAGCACCTCCTTCCCCGCGGTTCCTCCCCTTGCGCGACCTCCTCGCTCGACCTCCCCGAGCCGTCTCCCTCGCCCGTGGCCCTGCGTTCCTCGCCTCGGCCTCGCCCGTCGCCTCCAGCAGCTCCTCCCCGTCGTCTTCCCTGAGCAGGAGCTCATGCCAGAGCTCCGCGGCGCCGCCTCCCTGAGGCCCCGAACTCCTCCAGATCGACCTGCTGCCGGTGCTCGCCGTCCTCCACGAGCAGCCAAGCCCCGCCATGGCCGCCCCCCCCCCCCCTCCCTGCTGCTGAGGCCCATGGTCGCCGTTGCCCGCTGCTGCCCTCCTCCTTCTCATGTGCGTTGCCGCCGTCCAAGACCAGCAGGCCACTACAGTGCCATTTTTTTTGCCTCTTTGTCAGCGCCCTGCTTCGCTGAAGCCCAGCGCCATAACCTCCCCTGCCGGTTGCATGTGCGCCAAGATCCCCTTGTGTTTTTTTGTCAAGACGCGACAACCAGGAACGCCCAATGAAGCCTCCGTGGGATTCGCCAAGTTCGACCACGCGGATTCGCCAAGTACCACGACATTCGGAGCCCCTTGGAAACGTCAAGTTCGACTACCGTAGCGCCGAAGACCTTTGATGCTCGAGCGAGTACCGAACGAATGCCAAGTACCACTACCGCCACGAGAACAACTACTTCCTCTACGACTCGAACCACTCGAGAATGCTCCCTGGGAAGGTATAACCTGAGATGACCGCCGTGGACCGTATGCATTTGTTGATTGAGATGCACCGTTTTCACCGTGTCCGAAATGTCACTCGTTGCCATGCCATCGTCTCGTGGGAACCCGGTATCCGGGAGCACCCCACCATCTTTTGCACGCATCCGCACATTTCCTTTTGCACCGGTATCTTCATGAGCTACCGGAACCGATATGTTGCCGTGGCATCATTTTCGGATTCGTTGTCGTGGCACCATTTCCGTTGTCGTTGCCGTCGCACCTTTTTTTTCGTTTCCGCCACGACGATAGATGCTTCATAATGATCTTGTCAACATTTTCATAATAATTGCATAAAACTTGAAATTGTCATCTGCATCATGATAACAACATTTGAAATGCCTAAAATTGTTGTTTGCATTTATTTTGCTAAATGCCATGTTAAATGATTTAATTCATAACTAAATAACCGTAACTCGTAATTTAATAATTTATATATGTAAATGGGGTGGAAAAATGCCTAGTTTAACATGGTGTACTTTATTTTGCTGTTTAATATCATTAAAATGTGATTTAGGACAGAACAGTACCAAATTCATATTATGCACATGAGGAGTTTCCGGAATTGTTGTTTGTTGTTCCGGCCTCATTTAAATTTGCCTAGATAGGTAGTTTTTCATATGCTTCACCCGTTTCCATGTTTAACAACATTTAACATTGTTGGGTACATAACCGAGAGAGAACTAAATAAGTCATGTGGTGTTTTGTCAATATGCAACTCGTTGCATATTGAGCTCCACTTAATTTGTAGTGTTGTTTGTTGCACTTTGCCATGCCATGCTTATTTAAACCGGACATGCATCATTCTTGTTTGTGCATCATGCCATGTTTATGTGATGGTTTTTTACTATGTTGTTTGTATCTTTCCGGGTTGCTTCTCTCGTTAGCTCCGGTTTCGTTCCGGAGTTGTGAGGATTCGTTCGACTACGTCCGCTTGTCTTCTTCTTGGACTCGTTCTTCTTTATAGCGGGATCTCAGGCAAGATGACCATACCCTCGAAATCACTTCTATCTTTGCTTGCTAGTTGCTCGCTCTTTTGCTATGCCTGATTGTAACTGTATGATGTAATGTTTTATTCATGTATTTGTGTGAAGTGGCGATTGTAAGCCAACTATGTATCTCTTTCCCTTATGTATTACATGGGTTGTGTGAAGATTACCTCACTTGCGACATTGCTTTCAATGCGGTTATGCCTCTAAGTCGTGCTTCGACACGTGGGAGATATAGCCGCATCGAGGGCGTTAAAAGTTGGTAATCAGAGCCTTCCCCGACCTTAGGAGCCCCCACTGATTAATCGTTTTTAGCGGCCGAGTTGTGTCTAGAAAAATGTTTTGAGTCATTTAGGAATTATATATCAGAGAGTTTAGGAATTCTTTTTACTTCCCAGTCTCCTCTTCGCTCTGGTAAAGCATCCTGACGTAGAGTTTTGACTCTTCTCTTCTCAAATTTCACTAAAAAAATTAGGATGACACGGTTATCTTAGAATCGTTCTGATGGTTTTATGATGACAACATTGTCTTGGTTGCCTCCCGTCAGCAGGGGTTTTAGTCGAGGTGTCCCGGGGAGTTGAGCTCCGAGGTGTTGTCATCATAATCTTATCGTTGCAGTTCTGGAATACCTGAGTTTAGTACGCCGACATCGAAAATCTCTTTTATACAATTGTTGGTGAGATAACCCTGATAGCCCAGTACTGTGGTGAGTGCGGGAGTATTGCCATAACTCGTATAACGGATGCTTTTCGAAGGTTGAGGTAAACGATTTCCGAAGGTTTCTTGGTTATGTGTTGAAGGATGGATACAGCTGGATCTAGGTATTGTTAGTTTGGGTGATATATTTTGTGTCCCCTGTATCCCCAACACCTGATTGCATAACCAGAAAGTTTCGGGAGTTTATAAGTGGGAATTCAAGTATCTCGTAGGATATCTTTCCAACAGACACATGATACGATATGGGATCTATCATATGTTTGTTTCCGGCTTATTCTGCAAGGCAATCCTTTGTTTTGTTTTGGTTTGTGGTATTCGAGTTGCTTCGAAGTCAAATGTTGAATCCATACCTTTCCTAAGCGGTGTTCTCATATTTCTATGTGAATAATAATCCTTCTTGATCACTGAGGTTGTCTTTTCAATTCTTTCCAACCGGTGTGCTTCCCTTCAAGTAAATTCGATCATTCCAACATTCGCAAGACCAATTCTTGTTTTTCTCAACGGTGTTCATTTCATCCGACCCAAGTGACCTTTGTTTTCCCACCCTCCCACCCTTTTCTTCAAGAACTCATATTTCTTGATCAAGTATCCATTTTTATTGATGGAAGTTTCTTCATTCTTTCCTTCTATGTTCTTATCCGGTGATTATCATGAAGATGGTCAGGAGTTTCAAGTTCGTCATTCGTCATTCTTTTCTTCTCCGGTGGATTCAATTCAAGCTTTGTCGATCATATCTTTTCCTCGATTCAAATGTTTTTTTTCTCGTTCCGGTGCACCTCTTAATCATCCACTTCTCGCTATTCAATTGTTCTGGAGTGATGAAGATATCCTTGAAGATTCGTGTTTCCACTCTGCATCAATTCTAGCTATTTCGAGATCTTACCTTATTCGGTCATTTAATTCAACCGGTGCAATCTCTCTTTTCAAGCAATCACTTCAACGGTATTTCTTTTGAGTGGGCCCTAACCCACAGGTCTTTTCCCAGGATCTTACCTGACTCTTCTAATTTTCTTGGAGCTATTCCCAAATTCTTTTCGAAGTTTGACGTAAGATTGAATTATCATTAGTCATATGTTTTTCTCCAAGATCTTTCAAATTCTTTTCATTATTGGTTCAATCTTTCCAATTCTCTTTCCGGAGTGCCTCAACAATTCATGGTGGTGGTTCTCATCATCATTCTCAACATGTGAAGACTGAAGAAGAGTTTCTCCTAAATCCTGCCCCATTCTCTTCAAGATTCATGGTTCTAGCTTGTTGTCATCCTCTCATAATTGTTTTCGATTGTGAGAATTCTTTTCACCCATCCGGAGCAATTCAGAGGTCTTTTCAGTTTAATTCTCCAGAGCCATCATCTCAATATTATTCATTCTCAGCTTTCAGCTTTCGTTCTCCAAGTCATACCGGTACATCATTCAAGTATTCTCTAATCAGCTCATGATCTATTCGTTCATTTGTATCTAAATATCTCAAGTATCTTCATTCGTTTTCCAATTCTTCCGGTGAATTGTGCCTTCGATACTTTCATTTTCAATTCTTACGGTGGTTCGTTCAAGAGTTCTCTTTCTTTGTTATCATATCAATGCATTCTTGCTTTCCAAATTCTACCGGTGGTTCGTTGAAGACCTTCTCAAGTTGAGCTATATCTATCTTCATCCTTGCTACAAGAATAAGTATTATGCCAAATCCGTGGTTTGTCATCAATTTAAATTGGTGAAGGATGAGTATAGTGTAATTCTTATTCTTGTTTCATCGAGTAAATTCAATTCCTTATTCCGGAGATTCATCAAAATTCTTGATTTCATTTGTTCATCTTTCTTTCCCAGAGTTCCAAGCTTTAACTGTCACGGAGATCCATCTAAATCTTTACAAGGTTTCACCTTGTGCTTTCAACTTCTCTTCCTTTTCGTTTGATCATCCTTTTGTTACCGGAGTTCTTCATGGAGGTTCTACATGATGGTTCTTCAAGGTTTTAACTCCTTCTCGAAGGGTTCATCAAGATTCTTTTCAGAGGAGCTCAAGCATTCTTCTTCTTGTAATTCGGAGTTCAATTCTTTCTACCGTGTCATTCAAGGTGGTATTATGTCATTCTTGATAATTTGAGTTCGTGTTCCATGATTCACATGTTGTTAAGAATGAGGTATTTTAAATCCATCAATCTCTTCATTGGAGTTATCTTGGTAAAGATTTCACCTAAAGCCTTCCCTAAGGAATGTTGCTATTCGGGGTGCTTATCAATGATCCAAGTTTTTCTCCTATTCTCTTGGTGAATCGAGTTTTCATCTCCGTGTTGCTCGCAAGCAATCAATTGTTTTCCGTAGTGGCATGTATACACCTCTAAGTTTTGAGTTGTTTCCATAAGCCCCCTACAAGCGTATTCTTTTCGTCATTGGTTTTCCAACAACTCTGTTCTAACCTTCTTGGAAGGATGCTTTCCAAATTCAATTGCGGTAGAAGTTACCATTATCTTCTCCGTTCTTTTCTCCCAACAATCTAGCTTCTATTCTTTTGTTCCGGAAGCTTTGTGATGTTATTCTTTTCTCCCATCATCTTGTTTTGTCAAGATCATGTCATTTTCCTTGCTTATCGATTTAACCGGAGTGTTGTGTCTATCGTTCCTCTTTTAACCGGAGTCTCATCCAGGTGCTATCATTTTGCCAAGTTCGAATTCGATTCCTTCCATTTCCAACCGGAGTGTGGCATCAGCCTTACAATATCTTTGCATCTTATCAAGTTTTGCTCCTCTTGTCAACCGGAGTGCTGCCGAAATTGTTCTTATCATTCCTTGTATATCTCGTTCCAACCGGTGTGGTGGCATATTCTTATTGGTTCATGGAGCTCTTGTTCCATGTTTCAACCTACAAGGTTCTTGTAATGTTCCTTGTCCCTCTTTTATAATGGAGTGTTTGTAATCTCGTACATCTCCATGGTATTCTTTCTTTCAATTTGTTAAACCTTTCAAGGTTCGTGGTTTCACTCGTTTGTCCAAGAAGCAATTTAGTTTTACCGCTTATCTTCCTCTTCCGCTTTTCTCCGGTGCCATCCTAGATCTCGGGACGAGATCCTCTCGTAGTGGTGGAGTGTTGTAACGCCCCGAGACTGATGCTCGAGAAGACTTCCATATATTCCGGGTTTCGCCGTGTGTTTCATTTGTGCTTGCTCTTTTCTTTTTGCATTGCATCATGTCATCATGCCATCATCTCATAAATCTTTTGCAACTCATCTAAATAAATGGCATGGATCTTTGATCCATTTAAATCGAGGGAATTCACATGGTGATTCTCTTTAAAAACTTATCCTCTCGATATTTAGAGAGCTATAATAAATATTCCATTTATTTGGAATTAACCATAACACACTTACAGTTTAAGTTTCATGCCTTTTCCTTCTCAATTCCCGGCCTCCATCCTTACTATAAATTCTTTTGTCACCTTCCCAAGCTTCGCCAAATGTTCTTCATTTGATTATATTGCAATGCCATGCCCATCGTTGTCATGTTACATTTGTGCCTCTTGTCATTTTGCATTCTCATAATCATCATGTGCATTGTCATATTCATGCATGTTACTTTGTTGCATGCTCCATGTATGATCATGTTTCATCACCTCCTCCCTTCCTCTTTCCTTCATGTTGGCAAGTGGCTTTTCCCCCCTCCTCCATAAATGTTCTTCCTTTTCCTGATGCTAGTTCACCATGCCTAAACCCTCTCTGCCAATTTTCAGCTCTTGCAGACTTGTTTTGGTTGGAATCAAAATTGTCTCAAGTTTGAATTTAGTTCAAACTTGTGATAATTTTCTTTCTTTAAAAATGTACAAACCAGTTTATTCAATTTGTGCACATTTCCAGGACTCCATTAATATCTTCATCCCTGCCAAATTCCGTATCTTCCCTTGCCTTTCTTTTCTTCCAAGTTTTCTGTCTGAAGAAAAAAAAAGGAAAAGAAATATAGCAAGAGAGAGAGAGCCCAGCAGCCTGGGCCTCCCAACCTCCCGCGCCGGCCCAAGGCCAAGGCCCAGCCGCCCCCACCATCCCTCATAACCCTAATCCTCTCCCCTGCCCGATCCCCATCTCTCCCTCTCCTTCGTCCTCCTCCTGCGCCGCACACAGAGGAGCGAGAGATGCCAGCGCTCGATCCCCCCTCCTCTCGCGAGATCTCTCGCCTCCCTCTCCTCCCTCGCTCCGCCTGACGCCATGGCCGACTGCCTCCTCTACGTCGCCCCGTCCCCTGGCGCCGGCCCCGCCGCCAAGCTCTGCCCCACGCCCGAGCACCTCCTTCCCCGCGGTTCCTCCCCTCGCGCGACCTCCTCACTCGACCTCCCCGAGCCGTCTCCCTCGCCCGTGGCCCTGCGTTCCTCGCCTCGGCCTCGCCCGTCGCCTCCAGCAGCTCCTCCCCGTCGTCTTCCCTGAGCAGGAGCTCATGCCCGAGCTCCGCGGCGCCGCCTCCCTGAGGCCCCGAACTCCTCCAGATCGACCTGATGCCGGCGCTCGCCGTCCTCCACGAGCAGCCAAGCCCAGCCATGGCCGCGCCCCCCCTGCTGCTGAGGCCCATGGTCGCCGTTGCCCGCTGCTGCCCTCCTCCTTCTCATGTGCGTTGCCGCCGTCCAAGACCAGCAGGCCACTGCAGTGCCATTTTTTTTGCCTCTTTGTCAGCGCCCTGCTTCGCTGAAGCCCAGCGCCATAACCTCCCCTGCCGGTTGCATGTGCGCCAAGATCCCCTTGTGTTTTTTTGTCAAGACGCGACAACCAGGAACGCCCAAGGAAGCCTCCGTGGGATTCGCCAAGTTTGACCACGCGGATTCGCCAAGTACCATGACATTCGGAGCCCCTTGGAAACGTCAAGTTCGACTACCGTAGCGCCGAAGACCTTTGATGCTCGAGCGAGTACCGAACGAATGCCAAGTACCACTATCGCCATGAGAACAACTACTTCCTCTACGACTCGAACCGCTCGAGAATGCTCCCTGGGAAGGTATAACCCGAGATGACCGTCGTGGACCGTATGCATTTGTTGATTGAGATGCACCGTTTTCACCGTGTCTGAATTGTCACTCGTTGCCATGCCATCGTCTCGTGGGAACCCGGTATCCGGGAGCGCCCCACCATCTTTTGCACGCATCCGCACATTTCCTTTTGCACCGGTATCTTCATGAGCTACCGGAACCGATATGTTGCCGTGGCATCATTTTCGGATTCGTTGCCGTGGCACCATTTCCGTTGTCGTTGCCGTGGCACCTTTTTTTTTGTTTCCGCCACGACGACAAATGCTTCATAATGCTCTTGTCAATATTTTCATAATAATTGCATAAAACTTGAAATTGTCATCCACATCATGATAACAACATTTGAAATGCCTAAAATTGTTGTTTGCATTTATTTTGCTAAATGCCATGTTAAATGATTTAATTCATAACTAAATAACCGTAACTCGTAATTTAATAATTTATATATGTAAATGGGGTGGAAAAATGCCTAGTTTAACATGGTGTACTTTATTTTGCTGTTTAATATAATTAAAATGTGATTTAGGACAGAACAGTACCAAATTCATATTATGCACATGAGGAGTTTTCGGAATTGTTGTTTGTTGTTCCGGCCTCATTTAAATTTGCCTAGATAGGTAGTTTTTCATATGCTTCACCCGTTGCCATGTTTAACAACATTTAACATTGTTGGGTACATAACCGAGAGAGAACTAAATAAGTCATGTGGTGTTTTGTCAATATGCAACTCGTTGCATATTGAGCTCCACTTAATTTGTAGTGTTGTTTGTTGCACTTTGCCATGCCATGCTTATTTAAACCGGACATGCATCATTCTTGTTTGTGCATCATGCCATGTTTATGTGATGGTTGTTTACTATGTTGTTTGTATCTTTCCGGGTTGCTTCTCTCGTTAGCTCCGGTTTCGTTCCGGAGTTGTGAGGATTCGTTCGACTACGTCCGCTTGTCTTCTTCTTGGACTCGTTCTTCTTCCTAGCGGGATCTCAGGCAAGATGACCATACCCTCGAAATCACTTCTATCTTTGCTTGCTAGTTGCTCGCTCTTTTGCTATGCCTATGCCGCGATACCTACCACTTGCTTATCATGCCTCCCATATTGTCTAACCAAGCCTCTAACCCACCTTGTCCTAGCAAACCGTTGTTTGGATATGTTACCGCTTTGCTCAGCCCCTCTTATAGCGTTGTTAGTTGCAGGTGAAGATGAAGTTTGTTCCTTGTTGGAACATGGAGATGTTGTTCCTTGTTGGAACATGTTTACTTGTTGGGATATCACAATATATCTTATTTAATTAACGCATCTATATACTTGGTAAAGGGTGGAAGGCTCGGCCTTATGCCTGGTGTTTTGTTCCACTCTTGCCGCCCTAGTATCCGTCATATCGGTATTATGTTCCCGGATTTTGCGTCCCTAACGCGGTCGTGTGATTTATGGGACCCCCTTGACAGTTCGCTTTGAATAAGACTTTTCCAGCGAGGCCCAACCTTGGTTTTACCATTTGCCTCACCTAGCCCTTTTTCCCTTGGGAGTCGCGCTCTCGAGGGTCATCTTTATTTTTAGCCCCCCCCCCCCCCGGGCCAGTGCTTCTCTAAGTGCTGGTCCAAACCGAGCGATGTCCGGCGCCCCCTGCGCAATCAGGGTCTATGCCAACCCGACGTCTTGCTCATCCGGTGTGCCCTGAGACCGAGATATGTGCAGCTCCTATCAGGATTTGTCGGCACATCCGGGCGGCTTTGCTGGACTTGTTTTATTACTGTCGAAATGTCTTGTAGCCGGGATTCCGAGACTGATCGGGTCTTCCCGGGGAGAAGGAATATCCTTCGTTGATCGCGAGAGCTTATCATGGGCTAAGTTGGGACACCCCTGCAGGGTTTGAACTTTCGAAAGCCGTGCCCACGGTTATGTGGCAGATGGGAATTTGTTAATGTCCGGTTGTAGAAAACCCGAAGTTGATCTTAATTAAAATATACCAACCGCGTGTGTAACCATGATGGTCTCTTCTCGGCGGGGTCCGGGAAGTGAACACGGTTGTTGGAGTTAGGCTTGACGTAAGTAGTACAGGGTCACTTATTGATCATAGTTGTTCGACCGTGCTTTTGCCTTCTCTTCTCGCTCTCATTTGCGTATGTTAGCCACCATATATGCTAGGCTCTTGCTGCAGCTCCACCTCACTACCCTGTCCTACCTTTAAGCTTAAATAGTCTTGATCTCGCGGGTGTGAGATTGCTGAGTCCTCGTGACTCACCAGATACTTCCAAAACCAGTTTGCAGGTGCCGATGAACCGTGCAGGTGACTCACCCGAGCTCAAGGAGGAGCTCGATGAAGATCTTGTTCCTTGTGTTGTTTCGTTTCAGTCGATCAGTAGTGGAGCCCAGTTGGGGTCGATCGTGGACCTTTGTCGCTTTTGGGGTTTCTTCTTTTATTTTGGCTCCGTAGTCGGGCCCTGATTGTAACTGTATGATGTAATGTTTTATTCATGTATTTGTGTGAAGTGGCGATTGTAAGACAACTATGTGTGTCTTTCCCTTATGTATTACATGGGTTGTGTGAAGATTACCTCACTTGCGACATTGCTTTCAATGCGGTTATGCCTCTAAGTCGTGCTTTGACACGTGGGAGATATAGCCGCATCGAGGGCGTTAAACCGCCTCCCACCAAGAGTATGTGGCGGGCGAGAACAGGTGGATCAGCCATCTGGAGGTCGTCGCCGGTGGGGTTACCTCGCAATTGGCCACCATGGGGTTGCCAAATGTGAGGTACGCTCCTGAGCGTAGCGGGACCGTCAACGCCAAGCTGATCCAGTTCTTCGAGGGCGTCCTCGGTGCCCTGGCCTATCTCCACTCCAACAGGACAGCCACGCTGGCCGAGGAGGCCCGGCGTCTTTGCCGGAGGGTCGTGACCAAGGTCCTCACCAAGGTGGCATACTGGAATCCCGATCTTGACTTCGCGGCTGCGATGAAGAGCTTGCCGGAGGATGCTGATCCCGCGGTGCTCAAGGAGCGCATCAAGCCCATCACCGACTGCATCGGCGAAATCAAGAGGGTGGAAGGCCAGCGCCGGGACTAGGCGTCCCGTTCTTCTTCACCGCTGCGGGCCCTCAACCAAGATAAATTTTATCTTTAGTTAGAACCGCAGCAATGATGTGATGTAATATAACTCTGAAGTACTCTTTAATTTCATGCATGTTATTTCCCCGTTCAATTCCTCTTTGTATGTGTGCCCTACGCCGATCGGGAAGGCTTGCCGGCGCGAAAGCCCCAGGCGGCGTCTTGGAGACGGATCCCCATGGCCTGCCGGGTACGCGTGCAACCAGGTGAGCCACCTTCCCGTTCCGAACGCGGTCGCTCGAACTGTCGAGCTTGACTCGAGTCAGAATCGAGGACGTTGCCGATTACGGGAGTCTACCTTGCCACTCTCGGCGTAGCCACTCGAGCTGTTGAGCGGACTCGAAACAGGGCGAGGGCGTTGCCAATCGTGGTAGAGCCCCCTAGCGTGCAGGTTTTTTTCATACAAAGCGAACATCTCCGGGGGGGAATAACCTCAAAATAAAAACGGGATTATAGGCGAGAGTTCAGTGCAACTTAGCTTTTGTCCACGATCGCTCGAGTGTCGATCTCCTGGCCCCTTTTCTTCTTCAAAGATCGCGAAGACGAAGGAGCATCGAACTGGCTGCTAAAGCCGATCCTCACAACTGCGCAACCCCTGCCTGGCGCGCCAAAGATGTCGGTGGGAAACGACACCTATGGGATCACGAGAATCCCTTTCTGCGGTTGCGGGGCGCGGGTGCCGTGAGAAGAGCGGATCGAGTAGGCAGTACACGATTCCTTTACCCAGGTTTGGGCCGCGAAGATGCGTAAAACCCTACTCCTGCTTTGGTGGATTATATGTTTGTGTTCTTGAGATAGCTATGGGGCGTGAGGAGCTCCAAAAAGCCGAATCCTCTTCCTGGTCGCCTGGGGCCTCCTTTTATAGGGAAAGGGGCTGCCACAGTGGCACACAGGAGGTGGAAAGGGTACAGTGATGCGAGGTTATCCCTCGCATTACATGACAAGGTGCATTTAATGCGCCTTGCTTAGGTGTCCTTGCTTTATCGGGGGCGGGGGAGAGCCCTGTCTCGTCCGTCGCCACTCTCTCCCGCGTCGACACGCGCCTTGGCTAGCGGTGCCTGCGATGCCATGTAGGCGGGCAGGCAGCTGAGGTGGCGCAGCGGTGGGTCTCCACGAGGATCTGCATGCCGCCACGCAGGTGCCTGCCCAGCTGGTTGGGTCGGCAGCTGCATGCGAACGGTGGTGGAGGCGTGACTGGTGCGGGTCCGATGGCGGCCCCGCGGGTGTCCTTTGCAAGGGCCTTGCCGCGGCCCCGGCAAGGGTCTTGTCGGGGTCCCGACAAGGGTCTTGCCGTGGCACCTGCTGCCATCCCCGGCAAGGCTCTTGCCGGGGGCCTTGTGGTTTTCCTTGGCTGGGATCCCGCCAAGGACCATCATCTTCTAAAGTGTGCATCTGATCTTGAATGTCTTCACAAAGATCTGCATACCACCACGGGGATGCCTCCCGAATCCTTGCCCCATGGGGGCAGTGGACTCAAGGGTGACCCGCTCCGTAGGTGTGGGGCGAGCTGCCACGGCAAGGGTCTTGCCGGGTTTGCAAAAGCCGCCTCCCGGCAAGGATCTTGCCGGGGGGGCCCGCTTCGCCCCCTTTGCTCTTTGTGGTCTTGGTCTTGGCGTCGTTCTGCTCCTCTTTGGCTTCGGCCTTAGCTTGGTTCTACCTCCCTTGCCGGGCTCGTTGCGGCGGCGCCCGTGGCTCAGACTGCCCGTGCACAGTCATAGGGGTACAAAAAGTGTACCCCTCTTTTTGTACACCGACAATACGGTGTCTTGCAGTGTTTCTAATCCCTTTTTCTTATCGGTTTGACTTCACAATGCAAAATCATTACAGATGAAGGAAATTAGTCCGGCAGTGGATGGTGGTGGTCCTTCGGAGCAACTCAAATAGGGGGTCTCTACAGATTCTACTCCGCCATCCTCCCAACAAGATTCGCAAGACAACACAAGGCTGGACAGTCAACGTAGTTGTGTAGATGATGACTCCCCTACTCCACCATCATAGGTGCTTGCTCTAACTTGTCACTATTATATGTGGTTGCATGTTGCGTATGATGTCTAGCTTGTATTGCTTCTAACTTGAATTGCATCTGCTTACTTTACACATAATGCCTGTGAATATGACACGTGTTCCTGTTTCTAGAACATGCATGTACATGATGAGCTCATCTCCCCTACTCCACCATCACGGGTGCTTGCTCTTACTTGGAACTGTTATACGTGGTTGCGTTTTCCGTATGATGTCTAGTTTGTATTGCTTCTGATTATGTTGAATTGCATCTGCGTAGCTTACAACTTATACCTGCAACGATTACTTACCCATAAGACACGCTATCGTACGTGTGAATATTAAATGCTATCTTTTGTGTATATATTCCATCCTCCTATCCTGCGCTTGCCTTACATCAAAGTAGTGTTCGTCTGTATCATGCATCAACCAGTTATGCAGAGCTAATTTTATTCATCTTCTTGTGGTTTTGACTTCATAAGGCAATATCAGAAAATAGGAAGGAAAAGAGTAAGTTAGGGGATGTTGGTGGTCCTCCGCACCGACGCAAACAGGGACTCTCTAGATTTGCCACTGCTACTGCTAATGAAATTGAAGTCCCAAGTCTACATGATGAGTTCATCTCCCGTACTGCACCATCGCAGGTGCTTGCTCTAAGTTGACAGTGTGATAATTGGTTTCATGTTGCATATGTGTTCTAGCCTGTATTTCTTCTATTTTGATTAAATTGCACCTGCTGAGTTTATACGTTACACATGTGCATATGACATGGCTTTCTGTGTCTAGAATACACTGCATCTATCTATAATTCCATGTTCTTACATCAAAGTACTGCTGTTGTGTATCCCGCATCAGTCACTCATGATTGGACGCTTTTAACATGGAAGTTTGATAGTGGTTGCATCTTGCATTGATTTCTATGTTGTACTGCTTCTAATTTTTCGAATTGCCACTTATGACAAGACACTTTTAACTTGGCAGAGTAATATTGGTTGCATCTTTCATACGGTGTCTAGCTTGCATTACTTCTATTTTCTTGAAAATCCTTCTGCTTAGTTTGCACATCGTAGCTGTGAATATGTCATGTCGTCCTGTTTTTCTTACATATTCCATCCTCATACGGTTGTCTTACATCAAAGTATTGCTTGTCTGTATCATGCATCAATGAGTTCTGAAGAGTGATTTTATTCTTTTGTGTTGTGGGTACAGCTTGACATGGCAAAGTCAAAAAAGAGCAAGGAAAATAATATAGTAGGGAGTGTTGTTACTCGTCCGGTGAAACAGAAAAGGTTCTGCCGTCGAGATTCTGCTGGTACTTATAGTGCAGTAGAAGGTCCAAGTCCACCGGCTAAATCTACAAACACAGTATCACCTGCTCCACCAGCTGCAGCATCCGCTTCAACTGTACCAGCATCTCAACCAGTTACTCGTTCGTTTGCTCCGAAATTGGCCAGTTCCCAAGCTGCCTTCACACCTAACACTACTTCCGAAGCACTGCTGACACAACAGGATTTGGCAAGATCATATGAACCTCATGAGCATCAACACCAAGACGGTACCTGACCGAGTCAAGTTGCAGTTGCATGCTCCTTTATATGTACTCTCACAGTTTGATGTACACTAACACTTACCATATTTGTTGTTGAACTAGCACCACGGCGCAAGCGGAAACAGACATCAGGGATAATGCTTGACAGATTAAAAAAATCTAAAGCAGGAAGAATGGAGATCCATTTTGAGGCAGGTTTAAAAAGGCCACGTGATGCTACAAAGTCAGCCAAGTTAGTATCAGAGGCAGCCGTTGCCGTTAGGTGTCATGCACGTATCCTCCCAACGTGGATCCAGTACAGGAATGAGAAAGACAATACCCAGTTTAACACCTTCCTTGACCATTTATCCGTAAGTAATGTTATTCATCGCAATTAGTAATATTGTCTTGCTTTGTCCCATACTTTCTAGCTTCCTCCTAATAAGACTCACATTCTTTTTTCAACAGATGAGGTTCAAGTTGGATCCGAAAGATGATGCAACTAGACAAGCATGCACTCATGTTTTTCAGTCTGCTCTGCGACAGTATCGGTACCACCTTAGAAAATCTCACTTTGAAGGCAAGGCTAACAATGAAATCGCCCAAACATCTCCAGTGGAATATATTACAGATGAAGACTGGACAGCCCTCGTTAAACACTGTCTGATCCAAAGTATCAGGTAGGCTATATGTATTTGATCAGACCACATATTGAACTTGTATTTATGTATGTGCCTTACAAGTGTATCTTCTTCTAGGCTAACTGTTTGAAGAACAAAACCAACCGTTCTAAAGTGAAATTCCAACAGACCACAGGATCTAGTAGCTATATTGCACACTGCGAGGCTCTTGTAAATAGCTGCTACTTCCTTCTTTTTTTTGTGCCATATTATCGTATCTATATTGACTTGTTCCAAATACATAGGAAATCCCGCGCGGACCAAAAAGAACCTGAACCGAATGCAGTGCAAATCTTCAAGGATTGCCACACCAGCAAGATGAAGGGCATGAGCACACCAGTTCAAGCCGCTGTTGTAAGTCCTTACTCCTGCTGCCTTGAACTGATTGGTACTGTGATGTGTTCATTTAACTACTTGGTTTGCAGCCAATGTCAGTTACTCTGTTCACTTTTATTCACAGTTTTCTTAGCGTATCATTTCACCTTACATGGTTTAAAAGAGATGAAGGATATTCTTTTGGTCTTGATCTGTAATCTAGTTGTTATGTTCACGTGCGCACACAATGATAAAATAGCCTGTTTGTTTTATATCTGTTTGCCCATGATATGAATGATGTCATACTATGTTCATCCTACTTTAAACCATGTCTCTTTATCCTTAGATGTCAACGAATGTGAGGAAATAGACAATACAGTAGGCATGCTACATGGACATATGTTCCGAAAGTGATTTTATTATGTAGTTGGCACTACAATACATGCTAATGTATTACAGTAGTTCACCAAAATAAGTTATGTATAAACGTTTAACCTACTTTGCTTGTTTTTTTCTCATTAGTAACTTATCTGGTACACTAATCTACAAGTTCAAACTTTCATGAAGCTATGGAACAAATGATTGAACAGCCACAACCACCTGAAGGTGACGAGGCTACTACAGGCACAATGTCACCTCTTGCTGCAGTGCGTCAGTATCTCTCCACTAACAGTGCAAAAATCCCCTTCCTGCGTAATTCTGGGTTGGTTGTCAAGGTAACCTCGTCCAGATCGCCTATTGAACAAAATCTTCCTGCTAGACAGAGTGATATATCTATGCTCCAGACACAAGTCCAATCCCTAATGGACGTTGTTTCGGAAACAAGAATAGTGGTTGAGAAATGTCGTCAAGATATGGATGGTTTTGAAACCAGACTATCAGACATTCGCTTCGTTGTTCAAGAGCAATGGCGGAAAAAAGGTGGAGATCGTGCTGCTCCATCAGATTCTACAGCCTGAAACATTAGCACTCAGGTTAAATGATCTGTGCTTCTATACATCTGATGGTGCTTTTATCTGGAAGGACTGTAAACTTTATGCCAACAGGCCTTTTGTTGTATGGTTGGAATTTATTTTGTTGTGATACAACATTTATGATGCTGCCTCAGGCTGCAGTAATTACGATGCTATTTTTGTATAGTGTAGGTTTATCTTAGTAATGTAATCGGCCGAAAGATTCGTAGGAGCCCAATAAGCGAACATTCGTCAGGCCCATTCCAATTGGGCTAAAAACGATTACGGGCCGAAATTGGCATGTAGCCCACTAAAAATATCTGGGCCTAAATCAGCATAAGCTTTCATATTTTTCTGGTAGGCCTGTGCCCATAGTGGGCCTTTAACATGCCTAAACATAATCTGGGCCCTCAAGTAAAAATAGACCGTTTACAGGTGTAAATATCTCGAACCCATAAAATACATAGGCCTTTAATAGACCGAAGGTGAGATTGGGCCCTGATTGTGCCAAATAACCCACTGGACTTTAACAGGCCGAAATTCGGACGGGTCGTAAATGCGCCGACCTAATACATGGGCCTTTACAAGGCCGGAACTTCGGTCGGGCTAGATTATCGTCATTTCTATATGGGTCGTTAATGGGCCCGATATGACGTTGGGCCACATATGGCCCATGGTTTACGTCCGGCTTTAACAGGCCGAAATGACAACAGGCCGAAAGTGGCCCAAAGCTATAGTGGGCCTCTAACAGGCTGAATGTCAGACATGGTCGAATATGACCCAAATCCTTCACGGTCGTTTATGGGCCGAAAGTTTTGATGGCCTGTAAATGGGCCCAAATGAAGCCGGACCTTTAACAGGCTGGAAATACACCGGGACAAAATTCGGCCCAATTACTTAGAGGACTATTAACGGGCCAGAAGTGACCATGGGCCGCGTTGATGACAAGTTTAGGACAGGCCTTTGACGGGCCGATTTGACAGAGAATGTTGGGCCTTTAGCTGGGCCAGCCCATTATGGTCGGCAGAATCTTGTGGGCCTTTAGTTGGCCCGGCCCATTATGGTCCGCAAAATCTTGTGGGCCTTTAGCTGGCCCGGCCCATTATGGTCCGCAAAATCATGTGGGACTTTAGCTGGGCCGGCCCATTATGGTCCGCTGAATTTTGTGGGCCTTTAGCTAGGTCGGCCCATTATGGTCCGCTAAATCTTATGGGCCTTCCGTTGGGCCGGCCCATTTAATCTTTGTGGGCCACTTTTGGGCCGGTCCACGTGTCAACATATCATAGGCCCATCTCGCCCGTTGGATCCGTGAGCCAATGAGAATTTTACACGTGGAAAATCGGCATTGGTCGTGGCTGTTAACGGGTTATCGGATCCAAAATCCGACCTGATAGCTTAACGGCGTTCCGTTATGGTGGATGCCACGTGTCGGTCACCCTTGACGAAAGCACTTCTATGACGCGCAATTTATCGTCATGGAATTGGACACTTCCGTGATGATAATTTTGGTAATGTCATGGAACACTTCTACGACAGCACAGGTATGACTATCTTGATTCTGTCATAAATTTGTCATGGATGTACATGCATGACAGAAAACGCGACCTACTGTGACAAACATGTATCATCACGGAAGTGTATTTTTTGTAGTGTCTATTGGTCTCGAAGAAACAGAACTGTGTATCACTGTCTACTGCTGAAGCTGAGTACATTGTTGTTGGTTCTTGTTGTGCTCAATTGCTGTGGATGAAGCAAACTCTCAAGGACTACGGCGTCAACGTGAAGAATGTACCTCTCTTATGTGACAATGAGAGTGCCATCAAGATTGCTCACAACTCAGTTCAGCATTCGAAGACAAAGCACATTCAGATTCGTCATCATTTTCTTCGTGATCATGTGTTGAAGGGCGACATTTCTATTGAGCATGTGAAGACTGAAGAATAGCTAGCCGATATCTTCACAAAGCCCTTGGATGAGAAGAGATTTAGCAAGTTGCGGTGTGAGCTAAATATCTTAGAATCTTCGAATGTTCTTTGAAAAGGACACTCATCCTAACACTTAGGCAATATTGACGACTTAGATGTGCAACACATGAAGAAACGTTTTTCTTCAATCAATGAAGAATAACACTCTAAGTGTGAAGAAATTAACGAAGAATTTGATTCTCAGAACCCTACGACACTTGTACGCGGTGTCTGAAATCATCATTCTTATACGGTGGGTCACGCCACCACCAAAGTTGAAAATCTTCAATTTGAGTTTTTCCTCAGTTTTGAAATTCCTCAGTTGTTCATGTTCTTCAACTTTGCATTGTCTTCACTGTTTCCGTTGTTTTTCTTCATTGGCTATATATATATATATATATATATATATATATATATATATATATATATATATATATATATATATATATATATATATATATATATATATATATGACTTTATGTCCTCTACAGCATTCACTTATGGCTAATTCTTCAAGTTGTGTTTCTGCTAAGTGAATGTGATCGGACCCTTCCCCTTCTATGCTAAACTCAACCCAATCTATTCACAAATTCTTCATGTGTGTTCTATTTGAAACTCATTCAAAATCTTCACTATGTCCTTGTCAGCTGAAGAATTTGCGAACGGAACGTTAACACTTATCTTATCCAAAACATTCGTTTTGCCGCTCAAACCGTTCTGCTTCCCACGATATACTTATCTATTCACCCACGATCTAACACGATCTCCACTTCTCAGTACGTGGGTGACACATGTCATGCGAATGAGAAGGGTCAAGGGCACGTTCGTCCAAATTCTTCGGACAAACAGTTTTTCACCGTGGCTATAAATACCCCCTCTCCCCTTCCTCACTTCCTTTACTCCACTCGACCTCCTTCTCCAGCTCGAGCTTCTCAAACCTTAGCGCCGCCGCTACGTCATCGTCGCCGGTGAAGAAGAGCTTCACTGCCTCGACTTTGTCGCCGTCGTACTCGCGCCAGCCATGGAAATCTTCACTCCGCCGCCGCCATAGCCGTCTTCCTCCGTCGAGTTAGGACTTGGAAGATATGCACAGATGAACTTCACTTCTCCACCTCACAGTTCGTCGTGTTCTTCGTCAAGGGTAATTAAAAGTTACTTTTACTACCCTCTTTGATTCGGATGATTTCTACAAAATCTTCAAATGTGTTTTTCTTCAAATACTCACACACTGAACACCTCACATGTCATCTGTTCTTGATTCGTTTCTCTAAGCAACAATTTTTTCTTCAAGATTCCTCAATTGTGTAGATTTATGATCCATACAACTATGGAACCTAAGACAAAAACGCTTAGTGAAATTCTTCAAGACTCCTGGTCAAATTCCTCAAACTTGTTCGTTTTACAAAACATTCTAAGAACGCATATGACCTCTCCAAATTTCTCGCAACTATACTCTGTTCACAGGTACTCATGTCCGCTGCTGAATCACTAGATTCTCATCAACTTAACTCATTTGCAGGGTTCCTCGAAGAAAAGTTGCATACTTCTTCAGAGAATTCAATTGTTCAAGTTCCTCAACTGAAGAAAATGGCTGATGGAAAGAAGCCACAGAAAGGAGAAAGAGGCCCGAGGTCAGTACTGCTTTTGAAATCCCTGAGGACATCTATGTTGGGTACTGCACACCCCCTGAGGAAGATAAAAATCAGCGCAAGGTGCGCATTCAAAAGATTGAGAGGAGATGGGCAAGAGAGTGGAGGGAGTACAGATATGTAACTCCAAAATACATGAAGAAATTCGCACTCAATCCTCCATGCCCAAGACCTCTGTTGGCACCTGGCCAAGTAGCAGATCTCACTAGCCTCAAGCATGGTGAGGATTATCCTGATGAATGGGCAAAGCGCCAAGCCAAGCTGGCCAGACAAGCCAAAGAAGCAGTGAGGAAATTCAATGAAGACTCTGTTGTTGCTGCTGCTGAGGCCTCTGTCAAGCCCAAAAAGGCCATGTCAAAGAAGCCTGCGCGCAAGCCAAGTGCTTCATCATCAATGCCCTCACGGCCGAGTTCCTCAGCTATGCCCTCACGGCCAGAATCCTCAAAGCCCTCAAGGCCAATTCCTCATGCTGCTCCTGCTCCTCCAAAGTCCTCAGCTCCTCCGCCAAAGTCTTCAGCTGCTCCAACAAAATCCTCAGCACCTGTGCATCTCGCCACGTGCCAAAGGACCGCAGGCCTATCTATTGCCTCAGGAGCCTCAACTAGTTCCTCTGCTGCACCAAGTTCCTCAGTTGGCCCCTCTCTGCTGAAGAAAAAGTCCACTGCTGGACGAGGTCCTCGACCAAGTCCTCACAAGAAGTAGGTGGCCTTTCAAGTACCCTCTGATGATGATGAGGCTGATGATGAAGAACTTGCCGAAATCATCAGAGACAGGCAAGTCAGGGCCGCTAGTGCCAAAGGATGCAATGTGCCATTGCTTTTGGATCCAAAGTTGATCCTGGACTATATTGATCTCTGGCACAAGGACCCATACACTCCTATGCCTGATTTCAAGTTAACTCCTGGCCAAAGTCACATACTGACCCATTTCATCCAAGAAGAAAATGGAAATATGAGAAGGCCAGGCAGATCAAGAAAGCGCAGTACAAAAAGGAGAAAATCCTAAAGAAAAATGTTGCCACTATGACAACTGAAGAACTAGTGAAGATGCAGGCTGAAATCAAAAGCCTCAGTGATGAATTCAACGCTTACTATGTTGATTGGAAAGGAGCCAAAGTCAGGTTTGTGAAACTGACAGAAAAGTTCACTTCAAAGGTTGTAGCTCCATCGCAACTAGAAATTCCTCAGGCTACAGCATCTGCTCAGCCGACTGAAGAAAATGCCAGCACCGCTGATGACAATCAGGGTGCTGAAGAAAATGTGAGTTCCAGGGCTGATGACCGCATACCAGCCGCTGAAGAAATTGCCAGGGCATCCAGTAGTGGTGCGCTTGAAGAAAATGAAGAAGTCAGGGCAACTACATCAGTTGTGCCTGAAGAAAATCAACAAGATTCCTCTGCTCCTCCTGCACCTACCCCAACTCCAATCCTTCCATCCGCATCAGATGTGAAGAAGACTAAGGCTGCAGAGTGTGCAGCTGTGAAGAAAAGGAAAGCATCAGCTCCTTCAGATTCTTCAGCTCCGAAGATAATGAAGCCTTTGACCAGCTCATATGCAAACCCTATTGATGTTGTTCCTCTCTCAACCATGCCATCAAAGGACCTTGTTCCTTATGATGAAGAATATGTGATTCCTAGCGAATCTGATGAAGAAAATCCTTCTGGTGCTTCGTCAGAGCAGTTGGATGAAGAAATTGAGGTGGATGCAATCCCTTCAACTCCTACTGTTTCCTCGCCTATGCCTTAGTTTACTGCTGAAGAGGTCGGCGTTGAAGAAATGGAAGATGAAGATGTGGACATTGGCTGTACTACACCCGTGCTGAATGATGACTTTTGGGAAGTCGGCACTCCAACTCGCCACTCTTCACACCATTACAGCAAATCCCTCAGTCCCCTGCACAAACTGTTCAAATGGGCTCTGAAGAAACTCACCCCACTTTGTTTGTACGTGAAGAAATTCTAGCCACTAGTGCTGAAGAAACTGCTGCTGCTGAACATCTGAAGATGCAGACTGCCACTAAAGAGGAACCAGAAATTCCATAGCCTGAAGAACCTGAGATTGCGATTCCTGAGGTTGTGATGCAACTCACTGACACTCCTCTGCCCAAGCCAAAGGATCCATTCTCCAGGAAGCAAAAATTCAAGGCTGATGATTTCTTCGGCGAGCACATATTCTTCACCGACTACAACCCCCATGACTCTGCTCGCATTAGGAAGAGGCGTTTCTGGACTGCCAGCCAGGCAAATTTCTATTCCTCAGTGCTGTTCAACAAAGACAAAGTCTTCGATCATGAGCACATTCCTCACGTGGATATGGAATCTCTGTCGTGCTTCGTGCCAGTCCTCAGTGTTCTTCACAACGTTGGACTGTTAAATTTCTGCACTGACATCTGTGATTGGATTAAGAACTAATTCTTCAATTTTATGCGACGTTGCACATCACCGGAAACTCTGAAGATGTGACTTCATGTGTGCTGGACTGGATGTCTGAAAATACTCACTACAAGGCACCAGCTACTGAATTGCTTCGTGCCTTACCACTCAGTCCTCCCCTTGAAGCTGCTCGTTGCGTCTACAGTGAACCTGAGCTTACGGATCACTACATGCAAGTACTGATGAAGCCATTGAAGCCAGGTCGGGCCCCAAGAACAAAATTCCTCATGAAGGAATTACTATATGTGCCTCGGACTGTCTATCGCATTTTGACGAAGACATTGAGTCCAATCAAGGACCACGACTCGAATGAAGAAGAACTCGTTGGCATCATGAAGAATCTGCTCTTCAATATCATTCATGGCATTCCCGTCAACTTCCATGATTTCTTCATGACGACTCTGGCAAATGTCGCTATGTCACCGTTTGAGCTGAAGCCTTATGCACCTTGGATTATGAGATTCATCAGAACAAGGTCTTCACTCAACTACAAAGCTGATACATTGAACCATTGCAGCTACTTGCCCCCGATTGAAGTCCTCAAACGGACATTTTCCTCAGATGATGACAAGGGCAAGGCCGCTGCTGTTATAGATGAAGGCATTCGTCCATTGGATGGTCAATTTCGCAAGGTTGCATCCTACTGCACCAATGATGACTCTGCCACTCATGACTCTGCCGCCAACACAATCAAGCAAAATCCTCAAGGCACAGCACCCACGGTGATGATTGATCGTGAGCTTCTCCTCAGTCTTCATCAGAAGGTTGATCGCAATCATAAATGGGTCAAGCGTCAGTTTGGTTCAATTCTTCACAACATGACTTCTACCCACAATGCAGTGAAGAAAAACCACTACTACCTCCATGAAACCTTCAACCGTACCTGGGCTGTTCTGTCTCATGTCTATAGTGCAGAAGATCTGAATAAAATGGGTCTCAAGGAAGAATTTGACTGGTCTGCACCTCCTCCGAAGAAATACAAGAAGGTCAAGGTTCCTTCCTTGGTGGCCAGCTCCTATTCTTCATCGCGCGACACCAACGAGCATGAAGACTTGGACGACACTGCGGTAGGCCCAACATCAACAAACGACCTCAACATCGCTGACGCTCCTTCATCAACTTGATATTCTTCAGGGGCGTTAGTCCTCATTTTCGATCCTTTTGGTCATTCGATGACAAAGGGGGAGAAATTTGAGAGTTAGTCTTCAAGCGGGTCTATCATATATGGGCATTTTTTTGCTAAGTTACAACTCTCGAATTTTCTGAAACTTTATTGGATCGAGTTGTAAACTTAAACCCGATGGTGGTCTGATACTTTTGTTATATTTTTCTGCATGCTTTTTCCTCGTTAATGTTTATGCACGCATGCCGAATTACATCAGTCACCATATTTCATCATGCATTTCAAATTCTTCATATCATATGTCAAATGCGTGTATGAATTACAAGATATAGGGGGAGATCTCCATGATTCAACTCTTCAAGTGTGCATTGCTTCAAAAGCAAATTCCTCACTATGCACATCTTCAGGGGGAGTTCTTCTATATCTTTCAATCAAATTCCTCAATATCAGTATTTACACTTCATATGTTTATCCCTGTTGAAAACTTAACCTATATTGTCATCAATCACCAAAAAGGGGGAGATTGTAAGTGCATCTAGTGCCCCTTAGTGATTTTGGTGTATTGAAGACTTATAGGTTAAGTGACTAATGAGTTTATGAGTGTACACAGGTCTATAAGTCTATGAGTAGTTTGATATTTACAGAGAAAGTCGGCCCCTAAAAATGAAGCTCTTCGACTGAAGACTTTGAATTTCTGAAGACTTTCTGAAGACTTTGAAAGTGAAGAAATTGGTGTGACCTTGAAGACTTGGTATTCATTCGAGGAACATGAAGCGTGAAGACTTTTTGTTTCGTAGTTTCATTTTCTCTTTCTTGAGTCATAGGAAACACCGTACTGTTAAAGGGGGTCGAGGAAATACTAAGGAAAAATTTCCATGTGATGCTCAACTCAAAATCCTACACCTACCAACCCCTTCGAGTGAAGCCATTGGAAATCTCATACAGTTCAGTCGTATTCTTCAGTGACAGAGACGAAGTTCTTCTGGTCTCTGAGGAATTTGTTCTGACTGAGGAGTTAGGAATTCACCAGTGCGGATTGCCTACACAGTGAGGAACATGACAGCCCTGAGGAATTTGATACTCAAATTTCCGACCGTTGCTGTGCTACGCGCCGGCTGTCCCAAAATATCTTATCCACCTAATGGTCATATCATTGAAGGGCATTTATGTCTTATCATGTCGGGCTGCTCCCTAGGCTATAAATAGCCGCCCCCTGCAACCACTAGCTGGTTGGCTGCTCCGAGAGAAACTAACACTTGTCATTTGAGAGCAGCCCATCCTTAGAGGACTTTGAGCGAAAATCATCGAGTGAGGAAAACCCGAAACCCAAACACCTACAAACCCAAAGTGATTGAGCATCACTGAAGAGATTGATTCTGCGTGGATCCGACGCTTGTTACCTTTGAAGATTGTGCTTCTTCCAGACGGTTAGGCGTCATGGTCTAGAGCATCCAAGAGGAATTGTGGATCGCCGAGTGACTGAGTTTGTGAAGGTTCGGAAGTCACCTGAAGACTTACCAGGAGTGATTGGACGAGGTCTGTGTGACCTTAGTTCAAGGAGAATACGGTGAGGACTGTGTGTCCGGGACTGTGTGTCCTCAGGTTTAAATACCTAGCCGCTCCAACCAGATGTACAACTGAGATAGCAGTTGGAACTGGTCTACCAAATCATTGTCTTCACCAAGCCAACTGGTTCTATTTACTCAACTCTTTCATTTCCTCATTACTGTGTTGTATACTTACCATATCTGTGTTTGAAGACTTTGACTGAAGACTTTCCCAATTTCCTCAGTTCAATTTCTTCAGTCTGTTTGTCTTCATCCTGTGTTATCCTGTGATTACGCTTTCTGTACTCTGTGCTTGTCTTCATTTCATTATGATGACCATGCTTGTGTTCCGTTATGTTTACATCTGAGTACTTATTCCGCTGCAAGTAGTTCTTCGCTAAGGAATCTCCTCCCCGTCAAATTCCTCAGTGAAGAATTCATAAAAATTGCCTATTCACCCCCCCCCTCTAGTCGATATAACGCACTTTCAGCTCTGCTGAAACATTCGGGCCTAGAAACATGCACTCTGCTTCCACTCAGGTGGTTCCTATCTTGTCCTTCTTTGTGTGCCCGGCCTCTGTCGACCAAGCCTTGCACGAGAACTGATCTTGCATCAAACCCAGCTCTCTTGGGTCGACTGGAGCTCTCCGCTCATCACCATACAAGCGCCTGTCATCATACCACCAGGGCGTGTACTATCCGCCCCTCGGATGGGGCGTAGGCACTCAACGATTGTCATCATGGCCGTACCGATGATCATACTGCCCGTGGTCCCGACCCAGGTGCTGGTCCTGGCGGTGCCCATGATTTCGCGCCACGGAGGTGATCTTGGATTGTGAGCCGACTGAACAGTGTCCGCAACCACAGATCTGCTGTGGATCCTGTTGCGCGACTGAGAAACAGCTGAGTTTTGTTCACTTGCTACCCGGAGCAGCGTTCGGATCTGCAGCAAACCTCTTCCAGCCTCTGAACGGGACGGCTGAATCAACTCTGCTATGCGGGCTACAACTGCAAGATTCTGGATTGAAGTGCGGTATACCTGAGGTTCAGGCGGAAAAAAATGTCATTGCCGTCGACTGGATTCAGGGATCTGCCGACAGGCACGCTCGTCGAGTGAATGATGAAGGTTCTCCAGACGCGCGCGCTCGGCCAAGGTGGCTAGGCGCGCAGCCTCCAAGGCCCGAGCCTCTGAAGTCTCCCCCACGATGGGGGTCTGGAGCGCCTCCATGTTGCGGCGATGCAGCTCTTCCCTCTGTTCCGAAGTGAGGGCTTGGGGTTCATACTCATCGTGAGCATACGACGGGCCATCGTTGTCGCCGCCGCCGCCGCTGCGACGATACCCAGGCGGGTTGCGATGAGTGTCGACCATGAGGACCTCCGCCGCAGGATCGCTGCTTTCGCACTCGGAAAGAGTGTCCGCAGAGCCAGTCGACTGGACCATAGAGAGATTCGTCGGGCTCGATTGCCGCGACTTGTGGGGTGACCGATTGGCGGGCCACCGCATGCTTCACCCACCGCTGGAGCCGCGATCGACCAGACCGCTTGCAACGGCGTACAGCAGGGAGAGTGGATGATGACGGAGCCGACCGATACTGGGTCAACGGCTACCGCAGGAGGACGCCGCAGGCACTCACGCGAAAGTGTGCCGCCCCACGTATGGTAAGGGCCTCGACGTCGAGGGGGGCACTCTTTGACTCTAGGGCAGTGTCCTTGGGTAGGGCGTCTAGGTCAGGCCTATGACCTTACCCTAGGTACATGTCATCGTCATGTACACCAATGCAATGCCCCACGCCGCTTGTACTACATCCAGTCCAAGACGGTATTATAATTTGGATCACAGTTTAACAATCTCACCTTAAGCAGTAGTCTAAGAAAGTAAATAACTCCATCCAATCAGTATAAACACCTTGTGCATCAAAGTCCATAAGACTAGTGAGAAATATCATTAAGTCTAAGCAAAGCTCAAACTTATTGGTACAAACTGGCTTTGTCATCATAGCAGCAGGATTATGATGCATATTTATCTTGCATACCTTCAAATCACCTTCAGCAATAACATCTCGAATATACTGAAATCTAACATCAATGTGCTTTGTTCTCTCATGATACATTGAATTCTTTGTAAGACATATAACACTTTGTCTGTCACAAAATACTAAGGCAAGATGAATCTTCACAAAGCTTAGTATAAAATTTCTCAACCAGATAGCTTCTTTGCATGCCTAAAAAATAACCATATACTCAGCATTAGTAGTGAAACAAGTCACAATAGACTGTAAAGTTGCCCTGCAACACTAGTTACCAAACTGCCTACAAATGTTTGGGTCGGACGGTCATCAACCAGATACTTTTGTCCAAGCAACAACGGTCATCAAAATTGACCGGACTATTCAAATTAGGAAAAGGTTTGGGGGAATCCGGACATCGGTCACATTGGATTCCCACGCCCCTTGCCTATCCAGAACCCCTCATTCTCCACATCTGCTCCGGCTTGACCACATTCACTCAGGCAGTCCAGCCTCCCCCCTACCTGCATTCATGGCGGCACGGCTCAGGCTTGTCTTATATTAGTGTTCTTTTGGCAACTTTTTCTAATGAAGCACCTACATAGGCTGGCCAGATAAAAGAGCTGCACCTTCACAATTATTTCGTGGATCAAGTATAATAGTATATCCTATGTTTACTGTTCTCAGGCTGTTTATTTCGCATCCCATGTACATTATGACGATTCATGAGCACATGGCACAGAATGGAACTAGTGAGAATGGAACTAGTGTGGCCAAGTCTGAACAGAGTTGGCTTCCATGTTGTATTCCTATGAATCTCCTTTCGTTATAAAATGCAGAAGTCAGATACTCAAGTACTCCCTCCGTTCCAAATTACTTGTCTTGGATTTGTCTAGATACGGATGTATCTAGACTCATTTTAGTGCTAGATACCTCGTATCTAGACAAATCTAAGACAAGTAATTCGGAACGGAGGGAGTAATAGATGAAGATGTCGCAAAAAATAAGATGTTTCAAGGATAGCATGCAGTTCTTCAAGACTTCAACAACGTTGCAGCAGCTCTGGTAAGCTTTAAAGGTTTCATGTGCATTAGCAGAAGAAGCCATTGCAGTTCTGGCAGGTAGAAGATTAAACTGACATATTCTTACCAATGCAAATAACACACAGATAACTTAGCATAAAGTTGACCCAAAAGGTTGGCAAGAGTACAACAGGGTAGACACAAGGCCAATTCTGCAACTAAAATTTTGGGCAGTTGGCCTGAAGCTGCAGTGACTTTGTTCACTGCAGTGGTACAAATCCCTAAACTACCTGGTGGTGTAGCATTCCACCAAAGACGAGGCGCGAGAACAAGGTTCAATTTTGCAGCACAGGCGCTGCAGAGCACCGATCAGACCATGTATGTCATCCCCACACGCATGATGTTCGAGTGAGGCATCTTCAAGGTTGCGGTGCCACCCCTGCAGTTCCTCCTCAGGAAAGCGTAGAAATAGTTGATGATGAACTTCTTCGTGAAGAATGATTGCTTCCTCGCCCTCACATCGCCATGTGCTAAGAGATATGTGAACCCAGATGCCATGGCTTCCCTCAGTGCCGCGAGCTCGTACTCTAAGCTGGGGTCTTCTTCTGCGGACATGGAGCTAGAGGGCAGCAGAGGAACGCTGCCTTCCATGCCCAACATTCGACTGTCATCGCCCGGCCTCTGATCAGAAAGCAGTGGTGTGTGCAGATCCTCAGCAGCAGCAGTAGCAGGAGATGATGGAACTATCTCGGACACTTCAGACACATCATCACGCTCTGCCTCCATTGTGCTCACCTCGAGCGCGAGTTCCTGGGCCTCCCTCCTCAGAAATTTCTCTAGGCTTTCAACCAAGAGATGCTCAAATGAGCCATGGTCCTCTTTCCTGACATCCTTGTAGCCATACCGTGCAACACAACGGAACATGTGGTAGTCCTTCTGGCCAACCCTTCTGAACAAGAACCTTTCTTCAAGCGGCACATATGGGACAGGAACATACTTGATGCAAACAAAAACGATCGTGGAGTGCATTGCTGGCAGTGTGATCAACAGATGACCAAAGATCGATGGGATTCCCTGGACCAGCTCATTGTACACAAGTCCAATGCCTGGAACTCTTACTGTGCCAAGTGTTGATCCCAGGTCGAGAATAAAGTCCAGGGATATCTTCCCACGCATCTCACTCTGGTATTTCAACACGCTTCCATAGTTCCATGTATACATTATGCAAAGAAACAATGATGAGAAAGCAAGTGGTAACCATCCTCCTTCTAGCAGCTTTGACATGACGGCAGTTAAGTAAATGAACTCCATTGCACCAAAAAATATAGGGAAGCACAGAACAAGATACAGATTGGTTTGCCATATAAGAAGCATCACCAAGGTTACCAGTGCAGTACTGACCATCATGACTCCAACTTCAGCAATGCCTGGAATGTTTTTTAGAGAATCGTGTCAGAAACAAATCAGATAGTTGCTTTGCTGAAGATAAATAATATCATATGCAGTGTTCATCATGAAATGGAGCAGTAACTGGCCATCAGCTGATTGTTATGCAACATAATATGTTATAGCCATGCCAAAAAGCTGAACATTATTGCCACAATAGTTTATCAAAGCTATGTATTCTAAATGCTAAAACAAGAAAGATATTGTTGTAAATTCCCTAAAGACAAAAGCACTGACCATATGCATTGGCAATATCGTTCGTACTCCTGAAAGTGGCCACGATGATGATGCACATGATCATGAGAAACCAATTCATCACAGGTATGTAAATCTGACCCATGACTTTCTTGGAGGTATGGATTATTTTGATCCTAGGAAAGCAACCAAGAGCCATAGCCTGCTTTATGCAAGAGAAGGTTGCAGATATCATAGCTTGGCTTGCAATCATAGCAGCAAGTGTAGCAATCACAAATACTGGCCAGAACAGAACTTCTGCTTTGCAAATAAAACAAAAATGCTTAAATGAGGGAACATCACATGGATAATTATTTACAGTGATAATAACCTAGAGTCCTAGACAGTCTGATATATCTATGCCATCCGAATCCGAGCAGCTTACCTGGTACAGAATCATAAAATACCCTTTCTACATCAAGTGGATGCTTCATCAAATATGCAGCTTGGCCCATGTACGCAATAAGCAGGCAAGGGAATACCACAGCAGTAAATGCTAGCTGGAACAAACAAAAGGAAATGTCAACTTAGCTCTGATAAAAAGTGATTCACAAATTTCAAATCAATCACACGGTAAAATCAGGAAAAGGTGTATCTCAGTTAACTAGTCAATGTCTTAACCTGTATTGATTTGACAGTGAAATGGCCCAGATCAGCAAACATTGCTTCAGCTCCTACAATTGCAACAAGAAATGAGTCTTGGGCTCTTGGCCGTATGCAGCAGAATAACTTTCAGTTGTAGGATTTATGACTGGTAAAATCGATGACCAATCAGCCCTTATGATTCACTCAGCATAAATTTCGAGTTACATTTGTTAGTAGTGAAACAAGTGAAGCACTGCCATCCAAATTATGTCAGATAATATCATGACATCCAGAATACTACATGGGGACAGGCAGAAGAGGATAATTTTCATCCCTTTTAATATTCTTATAGTTTCTATGTAACAGTCTTTGTACTGCTAAATATAGGAATGCCAAAAACATCACAAGACACAGTGTGACTAAATTCTGTAATATTGGAGCTGACTATTTTAAAGGATACGAGTAAAAAAAACTAAATTAAGAAACCAGGCAATACTGGAGTAAGAGGTACCTGTGATGCACAAGACACAACCACCGAGAGCTGACCATGCCTTTATGCCGTTCATCTTGAAAAAATAATAGATGTACATTGGATTGAGTGCTCTCACGACTGACGTGTCATACTTAATTATGTTGTATATTCCAATGGAGCCCAAATTAAGAAACCACAAAGCCAAAACAGGAGCGAACATGATTCCAACTTTGCCAGTTCCAAAGCTCTGGACACTGAATAATAGCAGAAGAACTAGGATTGAAACAATTACAACAGCATCTGCAAAAAAAGATGAAGCAAGGAGATAGTTATGTTCTTGTGGCTTTGGAAAGTAGGATTATATGAAAAGATGGTTGAATATGTCGGCGGTGATATTCATGAAGGGCATAAAAAATACCAAACCTGCATCAAATCCAGCAACTTGACCCTGGAGACCACTGACAGCAGACATAACTGAACATAACAAAAACAAGAGACGAGGGTCAGCGATGATGCATTTTCGAGGTGAATAGCCATTTCAGAATCTCTGTTGGTAGAAGAAATAAGGACAAAGAGTGTGGACATGAAGCACCTGACATTGACGGAGTGAGGATGCCATCTCCAATCACCATGGAAGTCCCCATCAGAACCAAGAAGAGGAGAATGTTTTTGAAGAGTGGCTTCTTTTCTAGGTAGTCTTTGACAAGCAGAGCACGTTCAAGCTCAGGAGTAGGTAACTTAAGTCTAAAACTAGAAATATTTTCATCCACACGCTGCTGATTCGGTAACAGGCTGACTTTTGCATACCTGCAAATCAACGAATATAATGCAAACGTGCCCCCTGCAAACCATGAGTGAGATGATACAGTCAGTAAGCCAAACCAATCTGGACAGGAGCATACACAACTGACCGTCTAGAAGCATTATGTACAGAACCAGTTTTGCATCTTACCTTCGCCATTGTCGTTGGCTTTCAGGACTATAAATACGTATTTCGCAAAAGGGATCAACGCTATGGTGTACATGACCAGCGAAAGCGCTCCAAGGATCTCCACCTCTGACTTGATGGGGACCTTGCTGAACACATCGCTGAAGACATAGAGAGGGCTCGTACCCATGTCGCCATAAACAACTCCGAGGGTTTGAAATGCCATCGCGACGGTGCCCATCAACGATATATCCTGGTGCAAAGTGCAGCTAAGAGGGGTCAAGCATCGCTTCCATTGCTACATGTGGTAGAAATATATCTGACTCATCTTAAAAAAAAAAGAGACTAGCGCGTGTTTTCAGAGTCAGGCACGCAGATAGTTGATGTATGAAATGCCCAACCAAAATGGCAGCAAAAGCACAGGTTCATCACATCAGGACTACAACCTCGGTAAACCTCGCGCGATCGATCCGTGTATCCTATGATGCTTTCGCCTATTGAGAAATGGTCAAAGGTCGCGTCGTTTTATACTGAAACAATTCCAACTCGCTACGCTAAGTCGCCAGCGCCAATCCAAACGTCCCCAAATCAGCGGATCATCAGGGCGACGAACCTGGGCACCGTGGCCATGCGCGCCGCGCACGTTCATAGCCTCAACGTCGAGGGAGTCCGCCCTCTTGGGCCGCTTCCCCAGCCTCCGGCGAAACGCGGAGGAGCTCCTCCGCGAGAGCAGGACCCCTCCCGTGGCGCAGAGGACCTCGGCCTCGTCGGCTGCCGAGAGGGCCCAGGGCTCCCGCTCGTCCTCGAGCGACCAGTGCGCGGACTCGGACGAGTCGACCTCGCTGGCGTCCACCCACCGCGAGCTGCCCCCCGAGCGCCTCGGCCTGAGCGGCCGCGCCGACGGCGGCTGCTCCTCCTCCTGGATCCCGCCGTCGTCCATTTTCCCTCCCCTGCCCCCTGGCGCGGCGGCTCGGATCCGACGAGAGCGCGGGCTGGTCCTGAGCGAGGCTGCGGCGAGGTGTGGTGTGGTGTGGCGTGGCGTGGCGCTTCGTATTGGGCTCTCTTCGGGTTTGGGATTTTCTTAATCGGGATTCGGGACCGTAGCAATGATGCGGGGGCAGCGTACGGCTACGATTTCGTTGGGGATTATTGCGATTTGTTTATGTGATCCGATGAGATGATCACGTTTGGCTTTTGGCGGCCAGTTGAGCTGTCTGTTGGCGAAGCTGCATGCAGTTTGTCTCTACACGTCCAGCCTCCCACATATTTGTAACTGAACCGTTTGTGTACTTGCTGCAGTAATTTTCAGTGGTGCGTGTACCCTCCCACATAGGATTTTTTCAGTGAACTCCTTTTTTTTTACTGTAGTAACTTTGTTTCTTTCATGCCAGGCAAGGAGACCGGTTTTTCTTGTTGTTCTTGTTTAGACTTACACGCTACAGTATCGTCTTCAGTTGTTGATTTGATTGATTCGCCCTCTCGCCCTCTGCCCTCTGCGCTACGTCACGTGGAAAAACTAATACGGTACGGCGACAATAATAGAGACACGTGACATCACAATGCTGCCAGTCTATTGCACGGGGTGGGGCCGGCACAGGTTATCAGCGTGGTGTTTTTGCAACCGGGGACGGGTTTTTTTTTTTTTGAGGGGTGGGGACGGGTTTTTCGAGATCTCAGGTCCGATGGGTCGCCGTCGCAGGCGGCCTCCACTTGACAATGGCCCGGCACGGCGCCGTTACTGCATACGCGCCGCGGTTTTTTTTTTTTGAGATTAACAGTACTTCATTGATTACTGAACATCACAGCAAAGATCGTCCCTGATACAATCCGGAACCACACCAAGATAAAAAAGATTAACAGAATGCTCACAACTACGAGCTAGTTTGTGTGCCGCTACATTCATACCACGCCTGACATGTAAGAAAGAACATCGAGTAAACCCAGAGGCAAGAGACTTGATGTCCGAGACAACAGTGCCCACTCTTGATCGATCTTAAGCCGTAGACCTGATTTTGTTCACCATGAAGAGGCAGTCAGATGCCAAAACAATTGACAAACAGCCTTCAGATCGACAAACCTCAAGAGCACGCCGGATGGCAAGCGCCTCAGCCAACTCCGGTTCAGAGAAGCCCTGAAGCTGCTCATTGCCAGCAAACATGCACTTCCCAAGATGATTCCTAGCCACAAAGCCCATGCCCATCCGTCGGATAGAAGGAAACAACGCCGCATCAACATTCACAGCCACCACACCAGCAGGTGGCGGAGTCCAAATAAGAGTTGAAGAAGAAGACTCACGCCTGGGACTAGGTTTAGGCTTAGAACAATGCTGCAACACCATGCGGACATAGGCACGAACTTTTAAAGCAGTTCTAGCAGGATGCACATCGGTACCATTATTACGTACCTCATTTCTAGCTTCCCAGATATGCCATAGAGTGATAGCCACAACAGTAGCTTGGAGCTTCGAAGCATGAGCCAGGAAATCGAACATCCATTGACGGCCATTAACCATGTCTTTTCTACACAGCCTGACACTAAACTCCTCTTTAACCCCTTTCCAAACGGAACGGGCGAAGGGACACAGCAGGAAGAGATGCTCCACGCGCTCCGTCCGGTTGCAGAAAAAACAACCATCATCAGCTGGAATGTGACGCCTCACCAGCTGGAAACCTGTAGGCAAACAATCATGCACGAAACGCCACAAAACAATCTTCATTTTGTTTGGACAATTGACTGACCAAAGGGCCTTCCACTCCTTTTCTTGCACCTGAATATTGGAAGCAAGACCCTTGCCCTTTCCACTTGTAGAGGAGAAGAAGTTCTCACTACGAGTAAGATTATAGCCAGACTTGACCGAGTAGGTGCCAAGCTTGTCGTGAGGCCACGACAGGAAGTCATCTCCCCCAAACCGACTGATGGGAACTTGCAGAATTTGTTTCGCAATAGGATCAGCAAAGAAGTTTCGCACAAGGTTTTCGTCCCAAGTCACCAATGACTCGGCCAACAAGAACTGAACTGAAGTTTCAGCCGGAATAGGGAGAATCGAGTTGAAAGTTCCAGGAGGGAAACCTGGAATCCAGTTGTCTTCCATAACTTTGATCCGGGTGCCATTTCCTACACCCCACCGAGCTCCCTTCTGAATCAATTGACGCCCAAAAAGCAAACTTCGCCAGGTGAAGGAAGATGATCTTGGCTTGGTGGCGGTCCAAAAATCCCCATTAGGGAAGTAGCGTCCCTTTAAGACCTTCGAACACAAAGAGCCGGGTTCGGTCAGGAGATGCCAACACTGACGCGCAAGCATCGCCTGATTGAAAAGTACCAAGTCGCGGAAGCCCATTCCACCGAGGAACTTTGGGGTAGAAAGCCACGCCCAAGAACGCCAATGCATTTTTTGACGGCCGCCTTCGACACCCCACCAGTGGTTGGCGATGTAGGTCTTCATTTGCTCACAAATGGAGATAGGCAATTGGAAGCAACTCATCACATAGTTAGGGATGGCCTGTGCCACAGATTTCAGAAAAATTTCCTTTCTAGCCCGCGACATCGGCCTATCATTGCAGCCGCTGATCCTCTTCCAAACCCGGCCTGGTAAGAAAACGAAGGAGTTGGTGGCTGCACGACCAATCTCAGTGGGCATACCGAGATAAGAGTCGTGGAGAATTTCATTGTCTACCCCAAGGCACCCCTTTACAGTTCCCTTGACACCCTCAGGGCAGTGCTTCCCAAAGAAGATCGAAGACTTTAGCAAGTTGATCCTCTGCCCAGAGGCCTCACAATATTGATGGAGAGCAGAATTCAGAGCCTCAACACTTCTGTTATCGCTGCGTGCGAAGAAGATGCTGTCATCTGCAAAAAGCAAGTGAGATATAGGAGGGCCTTGCATACCATTTCGAATCCCGTGTAGCTCGCCAAGGCTCTCCCTCCTTTGCAGTAATCCAGACAAACCTTCTGTGCACAGCAAGAACAGGTATTGGCTGATGGGGTCTCCTTGGCGAAGCCCCCTGGACGGCACCACAGCAGAAGTGAGTTCACCATTCACCTTCACTGCATATCTAGCCGAGGTAACGCAGCGCATCACAGTTTGTATCCAAGCAGGAGCAAAACCCAACTTCTGAAGGCACCCATGGAGGTATGCCCATTCGATGCGGTCATACGCCTTCATCATATCCACTTTGAGAGCAAAGAAAGGCCTCTTGGAATGTTGTTTCCGAACAGTGTGCAAACATTCGTAGGCAACAAGCACGCTGTCCGTGATCAAGCGACCCGGCACGAAAGCACTCTGAAACTCCGATACAATGTCATTCAGAAAAACCTTCAGTCTATTAGCGAGAACTTTAGATGCAAGTTTGTACAAGACATTGCAAAGGCTGATGGGGCGAAATTTAGAGAGGTGTTGGGCATTTTGAACCTTTGGGATTAAGACAATGATTGAGTCGCAAAGCCCTTCGGGTAAAGCCTCGCCACTCAGGAAAGAGCGAATTGCATCGCAAATATCATGCTGGATCATATCCCAGTGAGTTTGATAGAAAATGGCCGGCAATCCATCTGGCCCAGGGGCCTTTGTAGGTCCCATTTGGAAGAGAGCTACCCTGATCTCCTCATTACTATATGGCTTGCACAACTCAGCGTTCATGTTGTCATCCACCTTCCTCGGGATAGCATCCAACACCCTATCCATAGAGGTGCAGTCCTCAGCAGAGAAGAGGTCCTCGTAAAAATCATGTACCATCTCTTTCAACCCATCCTGAGAAACACACTTGGAGCCGTCCTCCCGCACAAGAGCCTTGATACGGTTGGTGCACCGTCGTGCAGAGGCCCGGGCGTGGAAGAACTCCGTATTGCGGTCTCCCGCACAGAGCCAATCGATCCGAGACCGTTGTCGTGCCATGATTTCCTCACGCTCAAACAATTCACATAGCTGGCATTCTAGCTCGCGTTCCTCCTTCAGCCCAGCAGCATTTACGGGTGACATGCGCAGAGACTTGAGTCTCCTTTCGGTTCTCTGGATCTCACGTCGGACGGAACCAAAGGCCTCCTTGCTCCATTCCTTCAGAGCTCCCGACACATGGTTCAAAACTGACCATGTTTCATGCAGCGAGCGAGTTCCAGTGGCATGGGCTTTCCAAGCATTCTCCACTACCCCAATGTAGCCCTCGGCACGGCGCCACATAGCTTCGTAGCGGAAATTGTGTTGTACAGGGGGCCGATCACCCATCAATAGCTGGGAGTCGAGGGAGATGGCCACCGCATAATGGTCAGAAGTGGTAGTAATTATGTTGTCCACATGATAGAACTCGAACATGGCGGTAAAGTCACCGTTAGCCACAGCGCGGTCAAGTCTGACCCGCACATTGCATTGTGTGTCCTGCCGATTAGTCCAGGTGAACTTTGGACCAGAAAAACCAAGGTCCACCAGCCCACAGTCATCAAGACAATTTCGGAAAAGCTCCATCTGGGCATCCGATCGGTTACGAGCCCCAAAGTGCTCATCATGGCAGAGAGCCTCGTTGAAATCGCCACAGCAAATCCACGGGCCCCTCCACGACCGGGACAGCCTTCTTATCAAGCTCCAAAATTCATGACGAAGCTCACGCTTTGGTTCCCCATAAACAAAGGTCGCTCGCCAGGGAGCCAGATCATCCGATGAGACCATCACATCAATGCAGTGTGAGTTAAAACCCTTCAGCAAAACTGAATGTGGCAAAGACCAAAAAAGGTCCAAGCCTCCACTGAGGCCTTTGGAGCTAACAGCGAAAGAACCAGAGTAGCCCAAAGACCACATAAAGTTCTTTGCTTTACGATCCACCATCTTGGTCTCCGACAAGAAGAGGATCGAGGGTCGATAAGTCTTCACTAACCAGCGAAGCTCGCCCACTGTCGCGTCCGACCCCAAGCCGCGACAGTTCCAGCATAGGATACTCATTATGTCTGGCGGGGCTGCTCCGCAGCCGCCGCCGGATCCGCCGATCGAGGGAGTGTTGTTCTTAGTTTCTTGTTGGGGTCATTTCCTTGGTACTCCTCAGTATCAAGATTCCCATCGCTTGCATTGGCCGAGACAACCAGAGCAAGGGCATTCCCTGCATCCGGAAGTTGCTCATCTACCGCAGAAGTAGTAGCCTGGTCCTTTGCCTTTTTTCTTTTCTGCCCACTCATCCCATTCTTGGATTTCTGAGCAGGAAACAATTCTTTTCCAGTGCCAGCAGAACGACCTCTTCCACGGCCGCGATTGGAGCGTCCCCTGCCCTGGCTGGTCATCCGACCACCTTTGATGGGGGAGGAAACCTCCCCATCCACATCTCCAGCAGCAGCCATGCCGAAGTTCGGCGCCCTACTTCCAGCAGCAGATGACCGGGAGCCCCCAGAAGGAACCTTGTGACTAGGGGCTTGGGAATCATAGCCAGCAGACGACGAGGCATTGCCTGACTTTGTGCCGTTTGACCTTCGCATCTGGTCAACGATAGCACATACTTTCTTCGCCGCATAGGGCAAATCACCATTAACATCGCGTTCCGCCGGGGCAGGGCACAAGATTGAGGAGTGTCCGAGAAGCCCGCAGGAAAAGCAATAGAGAGGGAGGCGCTCGTACATCATGGAATAAGTTTCAGTGGTATTGAGCTTAGCTGAGGTCACCGTCACATAGCGCACCAAAGGTTCCTGCACCGCAATTTCTGCTCTGACACGCATAAAGGCTCCCCAGCAGCGCCCTCCTGAGTCAGCCTCCACTCGGAGAATTGTTCCGATTGGCTTGGCAACCTCCATGCCCAACTTTGAGTTCATCAGCCATGGTGGGAGTGCCATAATCCTGGCCCATATGGCCAGCCGGTCAAAATTAACCTGCATCGGCTGGATGTCCGCATTGTAATTCTTGAGCAGGACGGCGTGCTTGCCGACCACCCATGGTGAGTTTTCCATCACACGCACACGGTCCTCTCTTGTACCAAATTCTGCAACGAACAGATTGTCCCCCGCAGGGTGGAATAGCAGTCCTTTCGGATTGCCCCAAGCTGGCTTCATCGCGGACGAGATCGTCTGAATATGAAGAACGCCAGGGGAAAGTACCTTCCCCACCAACGCACAATCGGGGTCGACCAGATCGGCGTCGTCTTCATCGTCAAGCAACACAGGTTGCGCCTCGACTTCAGTCAGCCGCAAGCGTTTCAACAGGTCTTCTACAGGTGCAGCAGAGCCGGAGCTACCCGTCTCCCGCACCGGATCGGAGGCCGCCGCCGCCTTACCCGAGCTGGGAAGCAGCGACCCTGACGGGGCGCCGCCGCTGCGCGGGGTCAAACGGGTGGCCGCCTCACCGCTCATCCCCTTCTCCCCTGTAGTCTCCGCCATGAGCGCGCCGACAAATCCTAGTCAACAATGGCCAAGGGTGGGCAGCAATGCAAGGATTGCCCCGTAATCACCCCGAACCACTGCCAACTAGAAATCCAGCCGGCGGCGCCGACCAGCGAGAGAAAGAACAGGGAAAGGTGGGGGAGCAAAGAGAGAGAGATTGCAGGCTATGTGCAATCCCAGACGGAGATCACCTCCCAGAGGCCGCTAATCGCCGGAGCGCAACGCCTCTAGGGGAGCCATCAGATCCGTCCACCGCCCAAGCACGAACACCGGCGGGGATCGGAGATTCGCCCCCGAAATCGCCTCACGGTACTGTAGCGAGGGGAACGGGGCACCAGTGTGTGTAATTGTCTACGCGCCGCGGTTGTGTCCGACGAAAGCAGCAGTTCGACGACTCGTTTTCTTTTATCTTTTTTATTTATTAGTTTGGGATTTCGGCTAAGGACTACGAAGAGATACTTTTTTTTTGCGCAGGACTACGAAGAGATACTGATGTATGATCCGCAGAACGACAGGTATATCCTCGTTTCAGAATGCTCATCTTTTTTTAACATTACGATGGCTCACGGAACAGGGATAAAGTATACACTGAAGTTGATCGTGTCACCGTCAGCTTCTTAAATCAATGAATGGTTTGCCGTCGTCGATCGTCATTGGCCACATATATATCGTTGATAATGGTGCTTGGCCTTTTCTATGTAAAATAAAATCTTCGCACTCACATATATGAACACGGTAATCTGTTTCTTTCTAAGCGTAGGAGGGTCCACCATGGGAAAAGCCCTGCAGCGAGTGAGAGGCGGTCGGTAGCAGCGCTAGGGTTAGGATTTCTCCTACATGAGTATTTTCCAGCCAGTGCCGTAGCCAGGATCTTCCCAAGATCCAGGCCAACTTTGTATGTACAGTGATCACTGTTGCTAAACTACGTCACTTTTGCTACAGTTAACAAAGGAATTAGTTGTTACGCCTCGGGCCACGACACGACAGCCCGGGGCCTGTCTACGCCCCTGCTTCCGATAGTGTGGAGGTTGTGACGGCGCGATCTTGGCAGAGGCCGACAGGGAAACTCCTGTCCGCACGCGATCCCCATGGACTCGCGAGCGGGAAGAGGTGTGACAACTCCATCCAAGAGCGCAACTTGAAAGAAGTTGGAGACGCCGTAGAAGTCGGTGGCAAGATCAACGAGTAAGGGATCATCTTGGCATTTGACTGAACGCAAATCTTTGGAGGAAGTTATGAACCTCTCGAGGTGGCTCGAAGGGTTAGTTCTTTTGAAAAAGGAATCGACAGGGTTGTTCTTCAAGGAGCTAGAATTGAATCGACCCAAAACCCTGTGGAGGTATGTGGTGGGTAAAGTCTGTTCGCCAAGGCTTCTGAACATTCACGAGCTAGAGATGGGGATGCAAAGAGCATGGAGATTGCACCACGATGTGTGGTTCAAAGACATCGACATGCTCTCATCAATGGTATGTGGCTAATATCACTGTTCTGAAAGATTATGATTGAGATACAAGGTTGTCCAAAAGTGGTTTTACACTATGGAAGCATGGGTTAGAGTTATGGATCTTCTATTGGATAAAAGGTCCGAAAATGTTGGGAAGGCTTGGGGGAATCGACTAGGTGAGGTAGTGGGAGTCTATGTGGAAAAGGATGGATTTTTAAGAGGGAAACATCTTAGAGTAAGAGCAAAAAAATGGTTTATGAGCCATTGGTCAACGGTTTTTTCTCTAGGTCATCTCTGAAGACAAGATTGGCATATTGTTTGACTTTAGCTATGTGAAAGTGCCACACTTATGTGTTGCTTGTGACCATTCATACATTTTTCACATACACGTAGAACATCTTTTAAATACGCTTTGAACATTTATCCAAAAACATGTTGAATATTTTCAAAATGCACATTGAACTTTTATGAATACACAACAAACAATTTTGAACACACGTTGAACTTTTGTTTAGGTGTCATTAACATTTTTGTAGAAGGTGCAAAACATGTTTATGAACATTCTACTCATGAACATTTTTTAATGTTATGAACATATTTTTAAACATGTGAACATTTTTCGTTTCGGTGTCATGAGCAACTTTTTGAATGGTAAATTTTTATTGGGAAACTATGGGAACAAATGTTTAAATTTTCATGAACATTTTAAAAACACATGAGTGTATTTTAAATGAAACAAACATTTTTAAAAATGGCATGACCAATTTTGAAAATTGGGCGACAAAATTTTGTATTTGATACATCATGTCGACATGCATTGCATATTTTCAAAATTAATGTAAAGTGATTTTTGGAACAAATATTTAGAAATTTCAAAATAAGAACAAAAGTAAAAAAGAAAAGAAAAAGGGAAATGGAAAAGAAACACACACTGGACCAGACCCATGCCTATACGCCGCACTGTAGGATCAAAAGTATGTCTAGAGGGGGGTGATTAGACTACTTGACCAAATAAAAATCTAGCCTTTTCCCAATTTTAGTTCTTGGTAGATTTTAGCAACTTAACACAAGTAAAGCAATCAACCTACACATGCAATTCTAAGAGTATAGCAGCGGAATGTAAAACAATTGCACATGAAGGTAAAGGGAGGAGTTTGAGGGAGCAAACGCAATGTTGACACAGAGATTTTTTATCCATGGTTCCGATAGGTGGTGCTATCATACATCCACGTTGATGGAGACTTCAACCCACGAAGGGTAACGGTTGCGCGAGTCCACGGAGGGCTCCACCCACGAAGGGTCCACGACGAAGCAACCTTGTCTATCCTACCATGGCCGTCGCCCGCGAAGGACTTGCCTCACTCGGGTAGATCTTCATGAAGTAGGCGATCTCCTTGCCCTTACAAACTCCTTGGTTCAACTCCACAATCTTGACAGAGGCTCCCAAGTGCAGGGTAACATAGAAATTTAAAAAATTTCCTACGCACACGTAAGGTCATGGTGATGCATAGCAACAAGAGGGGAGAGTGTTGTCCACGTACCCTCGTAGACCGAAAGCGGAAGCGTTAGCACAACGCGGTTGATGTAGTCGTACGTCTTCATGATCCGACCGATCAAGTACCGAACGCACGGCACCTCCAAGTTCAGCACACGTTCAGCCCGATGACATCCCTTGAACTCCGATCCAGCCGAGTGTTGAGGGAGAGTTTCGTCAGCACGACGGCGTGGTGACGATGATGATGTTCTACCGACGCAGGGCTTCGCCTAAGCACCGCTACAGTATTATCGAGGTGGACTATGGTGGAGGGGGCACCGCACACGGCTAAAAGATCAAACGATCAATTGTTGTGTCTATGGGGTGCCCCCTGCTACCTCTTGAGCACTGCGTTGGATTTCCTTGAAGAGGAAAGGGTGATGCAACAGAGTAGAGTAAATAGTTCCCTCAGTTTTTGAGAACCAAGGTATCAATCCAGTAGGAGGCTATGCTCGAGTCCCTCGTACCTACACAAAACAAATAGCTCAACGCAACCAACGCGATTAGGGGTTGTGAATCCCTTCACGGTCACTTACGAGAGTGAGATCTGATAGAGATGATAGATAATATTTTTGGTATAGAGATGCAAAGTAAAATAAAAGGTAAAGTAAAAAAGCAAAACAATAATAAAGTGATTGGAGATTGATATGATGAGAATAGACCCGGGGGCCATAGATTTCACTAGTGGCTTCTCTCAAGAGCATAAGTATTCTACGGTAGGTGAACAAATTACTGTTGAGCAATTGACAGAATTGAGCATAGTTATGAGAATATCTAGGTATGATGATGTATATAGGCATCACGTCCGAGACAAGTAGACCGACTCCTGCCTGCATCTACTACTATTGCTCCACTCATCGACCGCTATCCAGCATGCATCTAGAGTATTAAGTTAAAAATAGAGTAACGCCTTAAGCAAGATGACATGATGTAGAGGGATAGTTCATGCAATATGATAAAAAACCCATCTTGTCATCCTCGATGGCAACAATACTATACGTGCCTTGCTGCCCCTACTGTCACTGGGAAAGGACACCGCAAGATTGAACCCAAAGCTAAGCACTTCTCCCATTGCAAGAAAAACCAATCTAGTAGGCCAAACCAAACTGATAATTCAAAGGGACTTGCAAAGATAACCAATCATACATAAAAGAATTCAGAGAAGATTCAAATATTGTTCATAGATAGACTTGATCATAAACCCACAATTCATCGGTCTCAACAAACACACCGCAAAAAGAAGATTACATCGAATAGATCTCCACGATAGAGGGGGAGAACATTGTATTGAGATCAAAAAAGAGAGAAGAAGCCATCTAGCTACTAACTATGGACCCGAAGGTTTGAGGTAAACTACTCACACTTCATCGGAGGGGCTATGATGATGTAGAAGCCCTCCGTGGTGGATGCCCTCTCCGGCGGAGCTCCGGAACAGGCCCCAAGATGGGATCTCGTGGGTACAGAAGGTTGCGGCGGTGGAATTAGGTTTTTGGCTCCGTATCTGATCGTTTGGGGGTACGTAGGTATATATAGGAGGAAGGAGTACGTCGGTCCAAACTCTGTTGCATTCATATCGTGCTGGCTCTATTCTGTTTCTCCACTTAATTCCCTCTGCATGTAATTGAGGATGCATCATTGACCGTTCAACGTCTCGGGAACCGCTACCCTCTCCCTCCTTGGCATTCAAGCACCTATGGACCCATCGACGATGAGGTGCCTATGGTGACTTAGTAAATTTCAAGATGATAGTGACGTGCGTGTGTGCGTTCATAGGGGTGAGTGTATGCGCGTGTATATGAGCACTTGCGTCTGTACTGTGTAAAAAAATGTAAATGCGTGTCAAAAAGAGACTAGTCAGTATACTCAATATTGTGCACCTCGGAGTGGAAAACGATAGAACTAGTACGTATTTATTTACGGTACAGATTCACTCATTTTGCTCCATATGTACTCTGTCTCGGTGTAGTCTAGTCACTTGTTGAAATCTCTAGAAGGGCAAATACTCCTTTCTGGTTTACAGGGCTATACTAGCAAGTAGTTGTACGTACTAGTACAATAGTGGGCTCACATAGCAATTTTGTCTCATGCAAGAGCCTGGCTATATGCATGCTCCAATGTTCGCAACTGCAACGTTCGGTTTGCGCTTGGCTCTTCGCCTCTTCGAGAAGACGAACAATGATGTTACTACTACTGCTTCTACAGTGTCGAATCCACTGCTGCATGTCCATCCACCGCGAGCGGGACGAATAGCTTGTTGTAGAAGTACTACTAAGCAAAAGCCTGTCCTCGTTTGTGAGCAACCGCGTACATGGGTGAGGGAGAAGGCGTGTAGTAAAATCAAGCTTCTCCTCGTTGTACGAGTTGACGCGACACATCATAGCACTGGCCCCACATGCTTGCCTCTAAACTTGGCTGAAAGACCCGCAGTGTACAACATATTTGCTGCAACCTCTAACATTTACCCACCACAAATTAAAATATATGTGGCCGTATGCATCGTTCTGATGCAGGGCCGGGGAGCCCCCCTTTTCGAAAAAAAAACAAATTAAAATATATATGCCTGTCTTGACCACATGAGCGTGCAAACTGCAATCACTAGGGTGTCAGGTAGGGCCAGAAGACTATTTTTTTTTTAAAAAAAACTTCGACACGGCCACATAGCATGGAGCCGACCCCAACGATTTTAAGCTTACAGGCAGGGTACACGCTATCTAGACTACTCTACACATGAAATTGCCACACGAGCGTCCGGGCTGCGCTTGGCTCTTCGCCTCTTCGGGAAGTCGAACAATGATGGAGTACTACTGCACTGGAGGAGTACTACAGTACGCTTCTGGCCATCTAACACCGATTGAACTACTGCATGTCCATCGCGTGCGGGAGGGAGAGCGTGTAGCGAAAGCTTCTCCTAGTCTTTCCAGCCACCACGCTCATGGGCGAGGGAGGGACGCTCCTGCCTTTGTGTGTATGATAGGTGGGCCCGGCAGGTGTGTGGCCAACCTGTCATACAGCCAAAGGCGGGTGTAGTTAAGTCGGCGAGGGAGAGGATAATCAAACTTCTCGTTGATGTACGAGTTGACGCGACACATCAAAGCACTGCACTCGATATATTTCAATAATTTGCGTTTACCGATGCATTAATTACAACGCATGCATGCCGTGACTCTCCTTTTGATACTTGCATGTGTTGATTTAATGCACCTTGAAGTAGTATAAAATATGTGACGGTAAAGCTTTGTAATACCCCGGCCCAAGTCGAGAGATGGTTGTGCACGAGGAGGGCGAGATCATGCAGACCTAACAGGACCCGACGATGGAGCTCTCTAAGGTCTCGATGGACCTCACCGTGCTCCACTGCCCCTTGTGCCTCCGCCCCTTGACGCCTCCAGTGTATGAGGTTCGAATACACCTCATCCGTTCAGCTGATTGAGCAAGGTGCAGGTTTCTTGATTGATGTGTTGTTCGATTGATTTCTCCAGTGCAAGGGAGGGCACCTGGCCTATGCGGACTGCCACATCGAGTGCCCCGAGAACCAACGGCAGTGCCAGAAGTGCGAGCGCGGCGGTGGCTTCTACGTGCGGAACACGGCGGTGGACTCCGTCCTTTCGTCAGTGAGGGTGGAGTGCCCGCACGAAGGCTATGGGCTCTACATCACCTACCACAAGCTCGCCGATCACCAGAGCGTGTGTCCGCTCGCGCCCTGCAAATGCCCCGTGCCCGTCTGCGGCTATGAAGGCCCGCCGCCGGCGCTCTACCACCACATCAGCATCGCGCATCCCATGCCCGTGCATAGGATCCAGTACGACAAGGTGCTCCAGCTGCAAGTGCCACTGTCGGAGCCACGGCTCTTGCTGTTCACGGAGGAGGACCGCTGCGCGTTTTTCTTGGTCGGGGGCGTGCTTGACATCGACGCACCTATCGTCGTGTCGGTCGTCTACATCAGAGCGGGGGCGTCCCCACTGCCGCACTACGTGGCCAAGCTGTGGGTGAACGGCCCGTCGGGGGAGCCCAAAGGCACGACCGACACCATCAAGGTGGAAATGGAGGTGACAAGCAGCAAGGATCCCGGCGACGTCGACGTGCAGGAGCTGACCTTCTTGATAGTTCCGCCCAAGCTGCTGGCCGGGGCTAAGCTTGTGTCCCTCCACATTCAGATTGACAAGCTCACGTCCTAAATGTTTCTACAGTGCCTTCTGTTTATCTTAGTAATATGCTAATATAGGGATTACCTCGGTCTACTTTAGCTTAAGAAATGCTGGGTTTTGGTGGCGATAAAAAAAATATCTTTATCAATGCATTAATTGCAACGCATGCATGCATAAAGTACATGCATTGGTCAATTTTCTTTTAATACTTGCATGCAATGATTTAATGCACCTTGGAATCTGAACATGTGTTGGGGAACAACCAAATTGAGCATTATAAAATGGAAAAACTAAAATTTTGAGATAAGCCCTATAAAACCGGAAAGGGGAGAGTAGAAAAAGAAGTACTCCATCCAGGAATAGTGCCGCACTTCGAAACTTGAATCAATAAATTTTGAGCTTGCGTCTCGTCACATTCCAAATTACTCCACGTTATATAGAATTGCAAACCTGTTCACACCGATCACAACCTAAACGGTTTCCCACTTAGGAGCGTATTAGTACTCGGTTATAAATACGGGCTAGTATGCCAAGATGACTGCGCATTCCTCCTCAACTCCTCATCCACAAAAACAAACAAGCCATTCAGCATCCTTCCCTTGCGTCTGCCATGGCTAGCGTGAGTTCTGGGTCGAGAGATTGCCACCAGGGAGAGGCGAGCATGGAAGCGGAAGCACGAGAGATGTCTCGCCTCGCTGCAAGAGCAGCCGACATGTCCCGCCGCGCGGAAGTAGCAGCACAGATGTCCCGCCGCGCCGCTGAAGCAGCACGGAGGTCCCGCCGCACCGTCGATCCAGCAGACTGGTCCGGCCGCGCCGCGGAAGCAGCAGAGATGTCCCGCCGCGCCACGAATGCAGCAGAGATGTCCCGCCGCGCCATGGCGGCCTGGGAAAATTTCTCGCGGGCAGGCGACGACTGTTACAGGCGCATGCATGCGATCGTCCATAGCCAGATGGAGCAGATCTCCGGCTGGGCGAGGTTGCAGGACGACATGAAAGCCTCGTTTGAACAGGCTATCGGCGTACTAAGGGATGGCAACGAGAGGCTCCGGGCCGAGCGCGACCTGCTGAGGGAGAAGATCGTCCGAAGTGCAGACCAGCAGGAGGAGACCAGTGCCTTGTTGAAGAGGACCGACGTCATTGTCAGGAAACTTATGGACGAGAATGACATGCTCCGCAACGAGCGCCAACGGCTGGTGGAGGAATCCGTGGATGTTCTCAAGCAGCGTCTTGAGGACACGAAAGAGCTCATCGCCGCTCGCCGTGGAGACTAGTTCCCGCAGCCTGCAGCAACGCATCAAGAAAGTAGAGATCAGCGAGCCAGATCCTTGTCTTCCTTCTTCTTTTGCCCTTGTGTATTTCGGGCGTAGCCGCATGTGGCTTTTTTAATTATCTTTCTAATTATGTAAGACAATTAATCATCCTTATGTTTCTGTGGAAGATCAATGTTGCGAGGCAGGAATGAAGAAAACTCTTGCTGTGGCGACCCTGGCGTTGCTGTTCTTCTAGTTTTTGCTGGGCTTCCTTCAGTTTCCTGGTTTCTTTTGATGTAATAATCGGTTTAGGATGTGGATTTTATCGTCGGTTGTGAAATTTTGGGTTCTAGCACGGATGTTTGGCCTTTGTTGGCCTCTTGGGATGTTGCGATTTCAATGTGGTAGCTTTTAGTCCTTCGTGTTAGGCTGGAGTTGTGCTGAACTTCTTGTGAATTGTGGTGGTTTTCAGTAATGAAAATCGGAAGGGACAAGCCCTTCTTTGATCAAAAAATAATAATCGTCCTTATATATTCATCAATCTTGCTATAAGTCGCAGTAGATGCTATATAGGTCCGTCGGATCTTACATCAAGATACGTGCTTTCAGATTTTATTTTTTCTCTCTTAAATCTCAGTCCAGTGAGACATAGCCACACCATTAAATAGAGGCTTGGGCGCCATTAATGGAGACCTTGGGAGAGAGGTGGACGACAGATGGAGGTCAAATGGCTCTCCTCCCGATAAGCACGCGCAGGGGTCTGATCGCACGCCTCTCGTACTCAAATAGCTACCCTGCACGGCGCCTCCTAGCTAATAAAAAATGGGGATGCGTGGCGGCACGTAAATGGTACTAGTAAGTAGAACGCCCACGGTTTCAACAATACTTGTGTTTCTGATTGTAACATGACAACACTTGTTCCAAAATGACTTTGTTGATTGTTAATGTGTGCGCCTTCGCAAATCGGACTGCAAATTTACCACAGCATGTTGGTGCCATGTCATGGCACCAAGCCAAGTTTCATTATTTTCATGCGTGTTTTGGATTTACAGGAATTAAAAAAACTAAGTTTCTCAATGTTTCCAACACAGCCACGACGCCCAGAATTTTGAATTTCATTCCCATTTCTTGCATGGAACCTAGAAATTTACCCGAGGACACACATGTGATTTTTCAACCAACTTTGGTGCACTGGAACATGTGCTTGTATTTCAAATTTGAATTATGCACACAAAGGTGACACGTTCCCTCCCAGAACCACGAGCCTTCTTGAGAGAAGCTCCGATTTGCAAGAATCTTATACCAAAATTTGTTCCTATTCGGCCAATTTGTTTTACCACGGCATGGTACTACCATGACATGACACCATGCCAAGTTTCATGATTTTAAAACCAAGTTTCTCAATGTTCTCGACCGAGCCACGATGCCCAGATGTTTGAATTTGATTCTCATTTTTTGCATGGGACCTAGAAATTCACCCGAGGACACAAATGTGATTTTTCAACCAACTTTGCTGCACGGGAGCATGTGATTGTAGTTCAAATTTGAATTATGCACATTAAATGACCAAAAACTCAATTAATGTGTAAATAAGGCCAAACGAAGCCGGAATAATTCCAAAATTTAACAGGGCACTCATGTAGTTCTATGTTGCCTTTGTAAATAAACTCAAGGGGGACAACGTATATCGTTTCGCACTCAAAGGTGGCACGTTCCCTCTCAGAACCATGAGCCTTCTTGATAGAACTTGGGTTTGCAAGAAGCTTATACCAAAATCTGTTCCTATTCGGCCAATTTTTTTACCACAACATGGTAGTACCATGACATAACATCCATGCCAAGTTTCATTATTTTTAGATGTGTTTTGGATTTACAAGAATTTTAAAACCAAGTTTCTCAATGTTCTCGGCCGAGCCACGATGCCCAGATGTTTTAATTTTATTCTCATTTGTTGCATGGGACCTAGAAATTCACCCGAGGACACAAATGTGATTTTTCAACCAACTTTGGTGCACGAGAGCATGTGCTTGTAGTTCAAATTTGACTTATGCACATTAAATGACCAGAAACTCAATTAATGTAAAAAAACGACAAACGAACCCGGAATAATTCCAAAATTTAACAGGGCACTAATGTAGTTCTATGTTGCCTTTGTTAAGAAACTCAAGGGGGGGCAGCGTATATCGTTTCACACTCAAAGGTGGCACGTTCCCTCTTAGAACCACGAGCTTCCAAATCGGCCCAATTTTTACCACAACATGTTAGTGCCATGACATGACACCATGCCAAGTTTCATGATTTCTAGGCGAGTTTTGGATTTACATGAATTTAAAATCAAAGTTTCTCGATGTTCTTGGCCGAGTCATGACGCCCAGATGTTTGAATTTCATTCTTATTTCTTCCATGGGACATAGAAATTCAACCAAGGACACACATGTGATTTTTCAACCCACTTTGGTGCACCGGAGCATGTGCATGCAATTCATATCTAGATTATGCACATTAAAAGTCCAGAAACTCAATTAATGTATAAAAAGGCCAAATGAACCCGAAATAATTCCAAAATTTAACAGGGCACTCATATAGTTCTATGTTGCCTCTGTAAATAAAATCAGGGGGGAGGCAGCGTATATCGTTTCGCACACAAAGGTGACACATTCCCTCTCGAAACCACGAGGCTTGTTGAGAGAATCTCCGGTTTTGCAAGAGGCTTATATCAAAACTTGTCCCAATTCAGCCAAAAATTATACGTATGAAAACAGGGTTTAGATTATCCCAAACATCTCGCTACCTAGACCAATTATGTACTATGATTTGAATTCAACATAAAATGGATACAAATATTTGAATTGGAGAGCGTATGGTACATGTAGTTCATAGTGAAATATGATTACCGCTATATGTATGTTTTTGTTATCAAGATAATATTTAAATTATTGTATAACTTGACAACAATCATACTCAAATAAGGAAAATTGATTCAAATTTAGTCCACATGGTAGACGACAATATATATGTTCACATGGTTGAGTAAAATGTTCATATATGATGGAAGATCAAAATGTACAACTACATCAATTATAAACCGCAAGGTCACCTAACGATATATTCGAATTCAACATAACGTGGATTCAAAAATTGAAATTCGAGATCATGGCATCTGTAATCATATAAAAAGGGACATTACTCTTTCTTTGGTGGGAATTGATTTGTTTTTTGTTGTTGTTGAGGGAAGTGCGAATCGATTTGGTACTGTGCAGGGTAATCTTGTTCTCCCGATTTTTTTACATTTTCTTGTAGTTTTTTCAATGGCATCTATAGCAATATAGTAAAAGGGGACATGACTCTCTTGTGTCTTGTATGAATTGTTTTTTTACACGTTAAGTTTGTTCTGCCGAACAAGGAATCCGCACCTTGTTGTCCCGAAATTTTCAAGCTCGAGTATCTTTTGTCTCACCTGCTTTGAAACTCCTGCTTCTTCAACCCGCGCCGCGCCTTGTTATCCCGAAATTTGGATGCGCGCGAGAACTCCCTCCTCATCCGAAATCGCTCCCACAGCCCAGACACGCGAAATCCCCCTTCTACCCCTCAGCCGGAAATGAAGCTCCACGTTGCGGTGTCAAAACCGGTGGGGGTACGCTGGTAACTTACCCTACATTTCGGACAAGCGCGTCCCTAAGCTTGGCTCCCCCTCCCCCTTCGCCCCCCCATTCGTACACCGAGGCCGCCAAAACCCGCAAAACCCCACGCTCCTCTGTCGGCCTCCCGACCGCCGCCCAGCCGGAGACTCTTCCCCGACTATGTCGTCCACTGCAACAGCTCGCCGTCCCTCATCCACCGCACCGGATGAGGATCCGTTGTCGATCTCATCGTCTCGCCGGATCAGCCGCCCCGTCCTCCACCTCCAAGGAGTTGCCCCGACGTTCGCCTCGTCTATCGCGCCACCTCAATCCTCACAGCGCCGTCTTGACCTGCCCCACCGGAACCGTAGCACCCTCACCAATTCCTTTGATGAAGCCGAGGCCAACTCGGCGCAGCCAAGGAGGTTCTGCACTCACCGCTACATTCTATCTTTTATTCGATCTCACGGGCTGCCGGTGCTCGATACCGAGCAGACATGGCATGTCTCCATCGACGGTGTCGTCGCCGGCCACATCATCCACGGCGTCTCTTCCCCATGTCATTGCTTCCTCGGCGGCGACTTCCACAACGGCACTAGCTGCAGCTGCTCCGGCTCTCGCTCGCGCTGCGGCTCTGTTCTTGCTGTCGGTCGCGCTGCTGCACTGCTCCTGCTTTCGTTCGTGCTGCTGCTCTGCTCTTGCTCTCGCTTGCGCTGCTGCTGTTGCACGACCTCCGGCAGCTGCAGGAGTTGCTGCTTTAGCACTCGCTCGCGGTGCTACTGCATGACTTGCTCTCTGCTAGTGCGTTCCCTGCTCGAGCGTCTGCTGATTAAGATCACTGCTTCTCTGCTACTAGTGCTCGAACGCCCTAAACATCTATTGCAATGCTCTGTTACTAGTTCAATCAGTTTCGATAGTAAAATTCAGTTTCGACTATGAAGTTCATTTTCTTCAGTTAAGTTCAGAGTGCACAGTACTTACATCATCTATCGGAGCGGCCGTGGCGCGACTGATGCGTTTTACGTCTAGCACTTTTTGGTGATGTATTTTACATCATCTATTGCAGATGATATTAGGGTCCCAATTCAGATTAACATTGTCTGTCTTGTCATGCTTCAGCCTCGTCGCCGTACACCTTAGCGGAGCTGCTCCAACGACGGAACCTTCCATCACAGTGGAGCAGTACCCTCGGCGCCGTTTCCAGAGGCCTCAGATCTTCTTCCACGCCTCCGACAGTCACACCAGCATCATCACCATCCTCCACGTCCAACCCAATGATGCTGAGGTCCACAAGGCTATGCCAAAGAGGTTGTACACTCGTCGCATCACTTTGTTTCTCCATTCCTCTATTCTTCCAATTCATGTGAGCCAAACACACAGGTTGACTGAAATCCTATGTTTCCCAATGCTCTGTTTTGCACGTGCATTCCTATCCTATTCCTGTGTTTTTCCTGTCCCTGCATTTATAGAATACTCCAATTCTAAGAAGCCCTTACAGATTTACTTCATTTTCAGATAGGCGTCAAAGAAAACTCTGTGTGTTATGTCCTGCTCATGCCGTGCCATCATCCACCCCACCTGAGGTGCACCATCGACAAAAGCGTTCACTGCAGTAGATATCCCCCCTGCAGACTTCCTTTCACCGCCTCAGATCATCTTCCCCGCTGCCGGCAGCCACGCCAACCGCATTACCATCACCGACTGAGCAGATGAACCCGAGGACTACACAGTTCTGGAAGAGAGGTCGTAGTCTTTCGTGTTTGCTTACGTTATACATCGGTTATTATTACCTGCTACTTTATCATTCAATCTTGAGTTTTGAATTGCCCATGGGTCTCATATCGAGCCAGCAACGAATAGTATCTGTCTACTATCTGGTTCATCTGGGGTCTTCTATGTGGTTCATGTTGGGTGGGCAACAAACAATAGATGATCCATTGTCTATCTTTTTAAACTGAAGTTGTAATCTACCTGGTATCATTAGTTTTGGATCCATCCACTCGTTTGCTACCATCAGTCTTGATTTTTGCATGCACCCCTTAGGCCTTACAAAATCTAACTATTTTTTTATTATGCATGTCAGATATTGTACACAATCGTACTGAACATGTAGAGAAAAAGAGAAGACCGTTGCGTGCGAATATAATGTCATGCAGACGCTGCTCCATGGTGGGCGAGGTGCCCCCCCTCCTGCATTTCCAGATTGTATTCCAGAGGAAGATAACTGTTCAGATGGAGATTCAGAAGGAGCCGACCACGCCTGTTTACCACCTGAGGTGTTTGCTCTAACCTGGCATGCTGATGTTGGTCATATCATGCATATGGCGCCTTGCATTGCTTACATTATACATCTTATATGTCATCAGCTTAGTTTAGATTTGTTTTGTGTGAATGCCACCTGTTTGGTTTCTATATCATACTCCCACCATTCCTAAATATTTTTCTTTTTAGAGATTTCAACAAGTGACTACATACAGAACAAAATGAGTGAATCTACACTCTAAAATATGTCTTTATACATCCGTATGTGGTAGTCCATTTGAAATCTCTAAAAAGACAAATATTTAGGAACAGAGGGAGTATATGGGAATTATGCAATGCCATCTTCTTTAGCCAGGCATCATATACATGAATCATGCAATGCCATCCTGTTTAGCCAGTCATCGTATATGTGAATTGTATCGTGCCATATTTTTTCCATAATGTATTCCATTTGTCAACAATGTTTATACATTCATCTACTCTTCATGTGCATCAGCCATTTGAGTCGGTCATGGGAAAATCTGGAGTGAAAACAAGGTCTTCTGAGCAGTCAGTGCTACCTGTCGATGCAGATTTCTTGTTGGTTACAGATAGCTCCTCAGAGGAGGATTCAGAGAGAGATGACCCCCCCCCTCGAGGTGCGCTCTAACTTGGCTGGGTTATATTGCTCATATCTTGCATATCTTGCATTGCCATGCCATCTGCTTAGATTAGACATGCTTTGTGTGAATGCCTCCTGTTTGCTTTCTATATCAGATATGTGAATTATGCAATGCCATGTTTTTCAGCCAGTTATCATATATGTGAATTATGCACCGCCATGGAGCCAGGCATCATATATGTGAATTATCTCATGCCATCTTTTTTTCATTACGTATTCCATTTGTCAACAATCTGTGTATATTGAACTACTCTTCATGTGTATCAGCCATTTGAGCCGGTTATGGAAAAATCAGGAATGAAAACAAGGTCTTCAGAGCAGGCAATGGTACCTGTTGAAGCATATATCTCGATGGTTACAGGGAGCTCCTCAGAGGAGGATTCAGAGATAGATGACCAGTCCTATATCCCACCTGAGGTGTATGCTCTAAGTTGCAATGTTTATATTTCTCATATGATGCATATGGTGTCTTGCATTGCTTAGTTTAGACATCATATGCACACTATTGAATTCTATCTACTTAGTTTAGAGATCATACATGCGAGTGCCAGTTGCTTAGTATATGAATCAATTATGTCAATTATATCATGTCTTCCTGTATACTTAGACAACATGTATGTGAATTATTTCATCCCAACCTATTTTAGAAGGACATCATATAGTTTTGTCATGTCATCCTGTTTAGGTACTCATCATATGTTGAATTATGCCATTATATCCTATTAAGTTATCCATTATATATTTGAAACTGTGTCATGCTATCCTGTTTAATTAGGCATCATATATGTGAAATTGTGTCATGTTGTCCTGTTTGGTTAGACAACATACATGTGAATTACCACATCTGTCTATCATACATTGTCTGTACGTTCAATTTCTTTTCTTGTTTATCAGCCATTTGAATTGGAGGGGGTGATGGCAGTATCTAAGGGAGCAAAAACCCGTTCTTCACAAGAGACAGTGCTACCCGTTGATGCAGATAGAACCATGGTTGTACTGGCCCACAAACTAGCCCCACCACACATAATCGAGACTGTTCTAGATTGCACACTTACACCATTGGGTAGAGAACCAGCTACAACCCATCTAACCGCAACCCCAGCGGATAGTAACCCACTTATAGTTGACAAAGCACCATGTCCACCACAGAGTACCCCCACACGAGCAGTTTGTAAAGCTATTGTAGTGCCCAAAGCACGAAGACCACCACAGCTAACCCAAACTCCATGTTTAAAGTAGAAGAGCAACTGTTCTCAGGTCAGATTCCGTAGCTATGGTCCATACTCCTTTGCTATTGCATCACTATATTTACTCCTACCAACTACTTTCGAATTTGAAGGATCCAATTGAAACTCCAATGGCGCAACAGGTATATTTTAAACCTATTTCTTTAACTGGATTGCTGTTCTAACTTCTTGCTCTATGTTGATTTCAGTTTAAGTTGCATAAACAATTATGTTCTCATGTGATGCACATTACAAGTGCTGCCAATGCTGTGTAGTTTCTCACACTTATATTCTGTCTATGCTGTTGTGTCTTAAAATTATGTGAGTTGAACTGTGTCTCTATCTTGATTAGGGAACATAAACTAGAATGATATGGACAATACAGTGACCATAGTGCATAGATATATGTTTGTTTCATGCTGTTATCCTGTCCACCTTACTACTGAACCGGTTTACCAAAATGAGTTTCGTATACTACAAGCTAAACCTGTGATGTGTTTGCTTGTTTCTCTTGTAGTATGCAAACAAAATATTGGAGAAGAGCACCCCACTATGCAATGGAAGAGAAAGTAATGCAGATAAGGTTCAAGATGGTGAGACAACCCTGTTAGTCTCCAAGAAAGCTGATAAAAATGATCTTGTAGACAGTGAGAAAACCCCACAGTCCTGCGTTGATGTAGTGTTCGAGTTGCTGGCCAGTACCGCTAGCACAAGCTCTTCGAACTCGCTGCCTGAATCACTTCGGCTTCTTCAGTCTCAGCTACAAGCTGAAAGGCATCAGTCAGCTGTGTTGCGGCAAGAAGCCGAAGGACTGAGGAAGTCCCTGCAGAATTCAGATGCGTACTTTCTTGTGCAACAGCAAGCGCTGGAGGATTTAAGCGCCAAACAAGAGAAAGTTAATAAGATTGCTAAGCATCTTGCCAGCATTATGGGTACCCAGGATATTGTTTCTTCAGCTCTTCTGAGTGGTTTTAGTTCTGGACTTGTTTTGCTGCGGCGTTTATATGCTGCTGTGTTCCCTATATTTGCACTGGTGCAAACTTTGATGCCCAGTGGATGTAATATGTGTAATAGCCGTGATAGCCTAGCATAAGTTGCTTGCTTATTTATTTCCTTGTTGTCTTGTTTATTTGTTTGCTTGTAGTCAGTGCAGTTCTTTTTCCGCGGTTTGCTAGTGGCTGTAATAACCTATTTTTTAAAACTAGGCCACAATAACCATGGGCTAATATTTACTGTAGTGACACTGGGCCTCCTACGGACCGTAGAAATAGTGGGCCTTCTACGGGCTGTAGAAATAGTAGGCCTTCTACGGGCCGTAGAAACAATGGGCCTTCTACGGGTCGTAGAAACAATGGGCCTTCTATGGGCCATATCATCAATGGGCCTTATACGGGTCGTATGATCGATTGGCCAAACATGGGCCAATAACAGGCCTCATTATGGCTGTAAACGGGCTAGAGTTGGAATCGTCCGTTCATGGGCCGACCATAACGGGCCATCGTTAATAGGCCGTATTTGATGACGCTATGAAAACGGCCCAACGTATTAACGGACCACAAACGGGCCGACTGTAACCACGGGCTGAATTTGGCCCACAAGCAGAAAATGACAGTAACGGGCCGTAAGTAAACGAATGCTGGAAATGAGCCCAAGAATAAATGGGCTCTGAGAAGGCCGAAAGGTAACATGGGCTGGAAACGGCCCAATGGAATAACGGGCCGTTAATGGGTATAAAGTGATACACTGTTCATTACGGGCCAGTTTCACCACGGGCCGTTAATGGGTGTAAAGTGATACACTGTTCATTATGGGCCAGTTTCACCACGGGCCGTTAATAGGCCAAGAGTTACATAGGGCCTCATATGGGCCAAAATACGTCATGGGCCATACATGGGCCAGAAGTGAAAATGGGCTGGAATCATATTGAATGGCCCAGATGACGCTACCGGGCTTAATTTGGATAGGGCGTAACGAGCCTTGGGTTAGCGGGCTGTAAATGGGCTATATGCGAACAGGCTGTTAACAGGCTTTCCATGGGTCGGCCCGCCACCTTTTGACCAAGTCAAACGGGTCGGCCTTTTCACAAGAATGGGCCTCTGTTGGGCCATGCCACGTGTCGACGTATCATAGGCGCCTATCTGACCCACTGACGAGCTGACACGTGTTTCGTCCGGCCAATAAGAATTTTACACGTGGAAATTTTCCATTGGTCGGGGCTGTTAACGGGTTATCGGATCCAAAACACGACCCAATAGCTTAACGACGTTCCGTTACGGTGGATGCCACGTGTCGGTCACCCTTGACGAAAGCATTTCTGTGATGCGCGATTTATCGTCATGAAAGTGGACACTTCCGTGATGGTATTTTTGGTAATGTCATGGAACACTTCTACGACAGCACAGGTATGACTATCTTGATTCTTGTAACATCCCAAATTTTTAATTTGGAATGTTATACATTAGATCATCATTTCATATCATATTATTTGCTTTTGGGTTTTGATCCTAGAAATTCTATACAACTCAAGGACCCACGGAGAGAGTTGGGGATTTCGTTATTTTCATATTTGAGTTTTCTCAAATTTTGAAAATAGGATCATTTGATTTTAATTATTTTAACTTCAATTATTTATATTACAAAAATATGAGAGAGGGAATAAAATGACTTTCCCAAAACTATAGAAATATTGAGGATTTAATAATAAAATCAAATAAGATTTTATTTCGGAGTTCTTCGCTATTTTATTTGAATTTAGGAAAAATACGCATTTTTCAAAATTGCATTTAGGCCCCAAATAAATGTTCACTTTGCCCAACTTGATTTTAGTAGTTGGGGAAAATTTATTTCGGGATTTTTGGAGTCCGTTTAGTATTTCTTTCGTTAGTTTTTCTGCGCGGAATTAATTAAAAAAAAAGTCCGAACCGACCTTGGGCCGTAACTTTATAAGCCGCCGCCCGGGGCCACGAGCTAGCCCACCAGCCCGCAGCCGCCGGCACCCCCAAACCCTAGCGCGCCGCCGCCGCCTCGTTCCGCGTGTCGCCGCCACCCGCGCAGTCGCCGCCTCGCCGACGCTGCCCCGCCGCCTCGCCGCTGCCCCGCCGCCTCGCCGCTGCCGCGCCGCCGCCGCCCCCCACCCGCTCGCCGGAGCCGCCCCGCCGCCTCGCCGGACCCGCCGCCCGAGGTAGCCGCCGTCGCCGGCGGTTTTCCTTAGAAAACCGCCCGTTTTTTTAAAAAAAGCCGCGGTTTATTTTTTAGATCGTTTTATTTCTTCGGTTTAGTCAAATTAGCGAGCGTTCGCTCGTTCGTGCGTTTTAGCGAACGCGTTCATCTTTTAGATCCAGATAACGAACGTTCGTTTGTTAATCTGTTCGTCGTTTTTATTTTTCTCGGATTTTCCGCGATTATTTCTGATCGCGATTTCTGATCCGATTTTCGTTTTAGTATAATTTTCACTCGTTTATCGGAATCAGGCGATTCAAGTGCCTGGAGTTTCGTCTCGAAACCCTCTTTCCGTTTAACCAACTTAAACAAGTTTTTGCTTCCGTAAAATTTGACTTAAGTCCAGATTTGTAAAACGAAGTTGTTTCTTTCGCCGTTTGACTTTCGTTGCTTCGTTTGATTTGATTCTTTTTGCAAACCGGAGTTCTTAAGTTGAACTTTCTGGTTAGATCTCTTATTTTGAGTTTTACCTGTGCATTAGATGAGTACTTATTGTATGCTTGTTTATTTCTTTGCGATAGAGTATCCGGAGTGCGCCGCCTGTTACTTTGAATCTCTAGGTTTCGCGGATCATCAGCAAGGCAAGTAACACTTTGATCATACCTCTTCACTATCCAGTTTTATTGCATTAGGTCAATCCTCAAATATTGCATGATTAGGATCTAATTAAACTGTGGGATGAGAAGTAGTTGAGGTAGTACCTATTACCTGTTTTATTATCAAACCCTTGGGAGTTACTTCTACGTTTGCTTATCATGCCATGCTATGCTAGTAGACGTGGATTGGGTGAGTGATATCCATGACAGATGTGAGATTGTTAATTAATGGTTTATTTAAGGTGGCAACTTAAACACACATCTGGGTGGATTGAGGTATCTGGGTATTCCAAGATTGCCTGTTTCTTTTTGACCGCCACCCAAGCTCAAAGGGATCATGAGATTATTCATACTAGAAACTTCTGTGTGCAGCTACAAGCTACTATGGGCTCTAGCATAGTTGATTAAGTCGTGCGAACTCTTACAGTGGTAGACTAGCTGATGTATGGGGATGTAGGTTGGTACGGTCTACCCGATCATAAGGTGCTAGCGCTTCTGAAAGACTATGTCTCGGTCATCCGTTTCTCAAACACCATGTAGTGCGAGAAATCCAACGGAGGAGATCGAGTCTTGTGGGGAAAAGTGCGCAAACCTCTGCAGAGTGTATAAACTAATCATGGTTAGCCGTGTCCCCGGTTATGGACGTTTTGAGTATCTAGTACTTGGATTATCATGTGAATCTCATCATGTTACTTTAAATTAATTTTGTTGGGTTTAATGATGATGCTTAATTGGGATTGAGGATGCTGTCAACCATTCTCAATGTTTAACAACCACCATGATAGTTAAATAAAAAATTATTCCTTTGCAGTAGGAAAAAATTGGCTTTACGCAAAACTGTAACCATAGAGCTTTCCACCAGTCATATATGCATGTAGAATAGCTTATTCGTTCATTACATTCTATGTGTTACATTGCCAGCATATTCCATGTGTTGACCCGTTTTCGGGCTGCAATGTTTCATGTTGCAGACTTTTCAGACGATGAGTAAGGTGCCTTTAGGTCGTGGTTCTATACTCAGTGATGCCGTTGGAGTTGATGGACTCGCTTATCTTCCAAGCCTTCCGTTGTTATCGTTATTAGATGGCCATAAGCCATATTTATTGTAATAAGTTCTCTTTTGAGACATTCGATGTAATAAGTGTGTGATTGCTACTCTGTTATAAATCCTTCAAGTACTGTATGGTGTCAGCATTACTGATCCAGGGATGACACCTGAGCACAGAGATCAGACTGTTTGAGGTCTGGTCTCTACAAGATGGTATCAAAGCACACGCTGACTGTAGGACACGACCACTAAGCTAAAGCCCTAGATCACTACTCTCTTCTCATTTCTGACTCCTCATCTTTTTCTACTCTTTTAGGATGACGGAAGCGAGGATCAAGCTCACGCAGCCGGATGAAGACACACCCTTTGGACGACACCTGAAGGAAGTCACTAAGTAGCTAAACATCAGAATACCAAGCTTCACCGGGACCTACAACGCCACTTTACCGGAAGAGGAGCATTGGAAGATTCAAGCTCAAGTTCCAGGAAGGACGTTCACGCCAGTCACTGAGCCCATAGAGTGTATTTTTAATGCACCAACCTGGAGTCTGGGAAAGAGCATGGCAGCTCACATCACCATGGGACGCATTGGAGAAGTTTACCAAGATGACCTCAAGGATACTATCTACCAGATTTATGGACGCCGAGATGAACAATGGGAGATAGTAAGCACCAAGAAGGATAGATCCATTGTAGCCTTCATCCAGGAGTTAAACCAGCATATTCGACGTCAAGAGAACCAGATGTGCGCAGACATGATGGAGTTTAAGAAAGCAAAGGCTAGAATTATCGAGCTAGAAGGAGAATTGAAGGCCACTCGCAAGGATTACATGGAGGAGATCGTCGCTCTAGTGAGACAAAACGGCGACCTTAAGGAGAAGATTGAAGAACTCATGGGGAATTCAGCACCCGGAGGAGAAGATGACGATTGCACTTGTCCAGAGAACTACATCATCATCGACGACACCGATTCTGATCCTAGTGATGATGTCTTCGAAGACGAAGCTGGAGCAGATATCATGGAGTCTTCATCGGAGCAGATTTTCTAGTAGACCACCATAACAATAGTAGTGTTCCACCATGTACATAGCATAGTCCAAGCACTTTTGCGATAGTTCTAGACCGTTTGTATGCCCTTGTTTGATTGAATGAAGTGATTTTGTGTGCATTTGCCTCATAAGCATATGGGTAGTGTTTTCTCTTTAGACCTCATTCTATTCTTAATTCTCATCTTTTCTAAAAACCTCAGATGCCTCCGAGACGTGACAATGGATTTGCATTCCCATCGGAGCTCACTCAGTTGATCCAGCAGCAGAATGCTTTGATGCAGTTGCTAGTCCAGAACCAGAACCAGGGGAACAACAACAACAACAACCCACCATCGCCACCACCTGTTGATCACTTAACCCATTTTCTTAGGCTGAATCCGCTGGTGTTCTCCAGTAGCACCGAGCCAATAGTGGCAGATGATTGGCCCCGTAAGACAGGGAGGGAGTTGACCACTGCAGGATGTACAGATGGGGAAAAGGTGAAATTTGCCGCTCATCAGCTTGAAGGACCCGCAGCAACATGGTGGGAGAATTTCACAGCCACTTACCCTGTAGATACTGTCACATGGGATCAGTTTCAGCAAGCTTTCCGTACTGCCCATGTTTCAGAAGGAGCTATGGCCATGAAGAAGCGTGAGTTTTGTAACTTGCGCCAAGGAGGACAGACAGTTGGCCAGTATGTGGATGACTTTAGTAAGCTAGCACGTTATGCCCCAGATGACGTTGCTACGGATGCAGCTAAGCAGGAGAAGTTTCTGGAAGGACTGAATGACGAGCTGAGCATGCAGTTGATGGTAGCAAGCTTCAACAACTACCAGGAGTTGGTAGATCGTGCTCTTATGATTGAAGGGAAGTAGCAGCAGATTGAAAACCGCAAGAGGAAGTATGGACAGGGGAAGTACAATTCTGGAGCTCAGCAGAAACCCCATCTTACCCCTAAACCGGGAGTTCATTTTCAGCATACCCATGGAGGAGGAAGCTCGCACAATCATAATGGCCCCAAGAATGGTAATGGGAATGGAGGAAGCAACGGCCAGAATCGTACCACCCCATCAAGCCCAGCCAAGAGAGACCTGAGCCAAATCACCTGTTTTAAGTGTCAGAAGACCGGACATTATGCCAATGAATGTCCTGAAGGCCAGAATGGCAATGGAAGCTCTGGAAAGAAGCCAAACCCTTTCAACAGGGAACAGGTGAACCACGTGAACGTGGAGGAGGTTGAAGCTCAGCCTGATGCAGTAATAGGTAAGTTTTTGGTTAAGTCATTTACTGCACTCGTTCTTTTTGATACTGGTGCATCGCATTCATACATCTCAAGGGGATTTGTGGATAAGTATAACCTGCCAACCCAAGCCCTTAGGTCACCCATGTTAGTAACCTCGCCTGGAGCAGAGTATATGGCTAGTCGATGGTGTGATCGGTTATCATTAAGGATTGGTAACGATGTGTTTCCCTCGGACCTAATAGTATTGGAGTCTCAAGGATTGGATGTGATATTAGGCCTAGATTGGTTGTAAAAGTATGAAGGGAACATTGAATGTGCTAGTAAGACAATCTTGCTTACGACGCCAGAAGGAAGAAGGATCAAGTATGTATCACGGCATGTGCCGAAGAGGACTCAAGTAAATTCCTTATCAGGAGTTGTGCAGGAGGAAGTACCAGTGTTAAAGGATTTTCCGGATGTATTTCCAGAAGAGTTGCCAGGCATGCCACTGGATAGAGACATCGAGTTTTTGATTGGACTTTTGCCAGGCACAGGGCCAATATCTAAGGGACCATACAGGATGCCCGCAAAAGATTTGGAGGAGATTAAGAAGCAGATTAAGGAGTTACTGGATAAAGGTTATATTCGCCCAAGTTCTTCGCCTTGGGGATCGCCAGTACTTCTCGTAGAAAGGAAGGATGGATCGTTAAGAATGGTTGTTGATTATCGTGGATTGAACGAAGTAACAATCAAGAACAAGTACCCACTACCGATGATCAATGATCTGTTTGATCGATTGCAAGGAGCTAAGGTGTTTTCCAAGATCGATTTGCGATCAGGGTACCATCAGTTGAAGATTCGAGAGCAGGACATACCTAAGACGACTTTTACCACCAGGTATGGGCTGTATGAGTATACCGTTATGTCATTTGGTCTGACTAACGCCCCTGCCTATTTTATGAACATGATGAACAAAGTGTTTATGGAGTTTTTGGATAAGTTCGTCGTGGTGTTAATTGATGATATTTTGGTTTATTCGAAGAATGAAGAAGAACATAAAGAACATTTGCGAATGGTACTTGAGAAGCTCAGAGAACATCAGTTGTATGCCAAATTCAGCAAACGTGAGTTTTGGTTGAAGGAAGTGGGATTCCTCGGACACGTTATATCCGGAGAAGGAATAGCAGTTGATCCCACAAAGGTTATCACGGTAACAAATTAGGAAGCACCAACAACAGTTGGAGAGATCCGGAGTTTCCTTGGACTCGCAGGATACTACCGGAGATTTATTGAGAATTTCTCCAAGATTGCAAAGCCTATGACGGAGTTGTTGAAGAAGGATACTAAGTTCATTTGGACTGAGGAGTGTGAGGCTAGTTTCCAGGAGTTGAAGAAACATTTGGTTACCTCACCAGTGTTGATTCTGCCAGATCAGAACAAGGATTATGAGGTGTATTGCGACGCTTCACGTCGAGGACTTGGAGCAGTGCTTATGCAAGAGGGAAGAGTTGTTTCGTATGCTTCACGGCAACTGAAACACCACGAATTGAATTATGCTACGCATGATTTGGAGTTAGAAGGCGTAGTGCATGCATTGAAAACATGGAGACATTTCCTCATTGGAAACCATTGTGAGGTGTACACAGATCACAAGAGTTTGAAGTAAATTTTCACTCAGAAGGAGTTAAACCTCAAACAAAGGAGATGGTTGGAACTCATCAAGGATTATGATATGAGATTGCATTATCATCCCGGAAAGGCTAATGTGGTAGCTCAAGCATTGAGCCGTAAGAGCCATATCAATACACTAATGACGGGAGAGTTGCCAAAGGAGTTAGCCGAGGATCTTCATGAGCTAAGTTTGGAGATAGTTCCGAGAGGCTATGTAGCAGCATTGGAGATTCAGTCAACTTTGATGGAAAGGATCAGAGAAGCTCAGAAGTCTGACAAGGAGATTGCCTCCATAAAGGAGAAAATGAGCAAAGGAAAGGCTAAAGGATTTCGTGAGGATGAGCACGATACCCTATGGTTTGAAGACCGTGTTTATGTGCCCAATGACCCGGATATCAGAAAATTAATTCTGCAAGAGGCCCATGATTCACCATATTCGATTCACCCAGGAAATACCAAGATGTATTTGGATTTGAAGGATACATTCTGGTGGACCGGAATGAAGAAAGATATTGCGGAGTACGTAGCAGTTTGTGATGTATGTCAGAGAGTAAAGGCAGAGCATCAGAAGCCAGCAGGATTGTTGCAGCCATTGCCGATACCCGAATGGAAGTGGGATAAGTTAGGCATGGATTTTATCACGGGATTACCCAGGACTCGTTCAGGCTATGACTCAATTTGGGTTGTAGTTGATCGATTGACGAAGGTAGCTCATTTCATCCCGGTAAAGACCACTTACACCAGTGCTAAGTTGGCAAAGATATACATGACCAGGATCGTATGTTCGCATGGAGTTCCGAGGAGTATCGTATAAGATAGAGGAACCCAGTTTACCTCAAAGTTCTGGAATCAGTTGCACGTAACTTTGGGTACCAGGCTAGAGTTCAGCACAACTTTCCATCCACAGACAGATGGACAGACCGAGAGAGTAAATCAGATTTTGGAAGATATGCTGAGAGCTTGTGCGCTAGATTATGGATCTAGTTGGGATGACAATTTACCATATGTAGAGTTCTCTTACAATAATAGCTATCAATCCAGTTTGAAGATGGCCCCTTCTGAAGCTTTGTACGGAAGGAGGTGAAGGACACCGTTGTCGTGGGATGAAGTTGGAGATCGCCAGTTGTTTGGACCGGATTTGATTGAAGAGTCTGAACGGAAGGTGAAGTTGATTCGCGATAGGCTCAAGGTAGCCCAGTCCAGGCAGAAGAGCTACGCAGATTCTAAACGCAAGGAGACATTTTACGAAGTCGGAGACCGAGTTTATCTTTGAGTATCTCCACTTCAGGGAATTAAGCGTTTTGGTGTTAAGGGAAAGTTAGCGCCACGTTTTGTTGGACCATACTGAGTTTTGGAACGTACGGGAGAAGTGGCATACAAGTTGGAATTGCCCGAAGGTTTGTCAGGAGTTCATGATGTGTTTCACGTTTCCCAGTTCAAGAAGTGCCATGCGTAGATGGCTGATATACCGCTAAGGGATACCGTGCCGTTGGAAGCAATTCAGTTGGATAACAATTTGACCTATGAGGAGAAATCAGTTAAGATTCTCGAGTTTGCCAGCCGAGTCACCCGCAGCAAGGTTATTAAGTTTTGCAAAGTCCAGTGGAGCCACCACACCGAGGATGAAGCCACCTGGGAGCGAGAGGAAGATTTTCTGTAAGACCACCCTCACCTATTTTCTAGCCAACCGAATCTCGAGGGCGAGATTCATCTTAAGGGGGGTAGGTTTGTAACATCCCAAATTTTCAATTTGGAATGTTATACATTAGATCATCATTTCATATCATATTATTTGCTTTTGGGTTTTGATCCTAGAAACTCTATACAACTCAAGGACCCACGGAGAGAGTTGGGTATTTCGTTATTTTCATATTTGAGTTTTCTCAAATTTTGAAAATAGGATCATTTGATTTTAATTATTTTAACTTCAATTATATCTATTACAAAAATATGAGAGAGGGAATAAAATGACTTTCCCAAAAATATAGAAATATTGAGGATTTAATAATAAAATCAAATAAGATTTTATTTTGGGTTTTTTCGCTATTTCATTTGAATTTAGGAAAAATATGCGTTTTTCAAAATTGCATTCAGGCCCCAAATAAATGTTCACTTTGTCCGGCTTGATTTTAGAAGTCGGGGAAAATTTATTTCGGAATTTCTGGAGTCCGTTTAGTATTTCTTTCGTTAGTTTTTCTGCGCGGAATTAATTAAAAAAAAGAGTCTGAACCGACCTTGGGCCGTAACCGGCCAGGACTCCGCCTGGCCGGGGCTTTATAAGCCGCCGCCCGGGGCCCCGAGCCAGCCCACCAGCCCGCAGCCGCCCGCGCCCCCCAAACCCTAGCGCGCCGCCACAGCCTCGTTCCGCGCGCCGCCGCCGCTCGCAGCCGCCGCCTCGCCGCCGCCCGCGCAGCCGCCGCCTCGCCGCTGCTGCCGCGTCGCCTCGCCGCTGTCGCGCCGCTGCCCCGCCGCCCCGCCCACTCGCCGGAGCCGCCCCGCCGCCTCCCCGGACCCGCCGCCCGAGGTAGCCGCCGTCGCCGGCGAAAACCGCCCGTTTTTTTTAAAAGCCGCGGATTATTTTTCTAGATCGGTTTGTTTCTTCGGTTTAGTCAAATTAACGAGCGTTCGCTCGTTCCTGCATTTTAACGAACACGTTCATCGTTTAGATCCAGATAACGGACGTTCGTTCCTTAATCTGTTTGTCGTTTTTCTTTTTCTCGGATTTTCCGCGATTATTTCTGATCGCGATTTCTGATCCGATTTTCGTTTTTAGTATGACTTTTCGCTCGTTTATCGGGATCAGGCGATTCAAGCGCGTGGAGTTTCGTCTCGAAACCCTCTTTCCGTTTAACCAAATTAAACAAGTTTTTGCTTCTGTAAAATTTGACTTAAGTCCAGATTAGTAAAACGAAGTTGTTTCTTTCGCCGTTTGACTTTCGTTGCTTCGTTTGTTTTGATTCTTTTTGCAAACCGGAGTTCTTAAGTTGAACTTTCTGGTTAGATCTCTTATTTTGAGTTTTACCTATGCATTAGATGAGTACTTATTGTATACTTGTTTGTTTGTTTGCGATAGAGTATCCGGAGTGCGCCGCCTGTTACTTCAAATCTCTAGGTTTCGCGGATCATCAGCAAGGCAAGTAACACTTTGATCATACCTCTTTACTACCCAGTTTTATTGCATTAGATCAATCCTCAAACATTGCATGATTAGGATCTAATTAAACTGTGGGATGGGAAGTAGTAGAGGTAGTACCTATTACCTATTTTATTATCAAACCCTTGGGAGTTACTTCTATGTTTGCTTATCATGCCATGCTATGCTAGTAGACGTGGATTGGGTGAGTGATATCCATGACAGATATGAGATTGTTAATTAATGGTTTATTTAAGGTGGCAACTTAAACACACATCTGGGTGGATTGAGGTACCTGGGTATTCCAGGATTGCCTGTTTCTTTTGGACCGCCACCCAGGCTCAAAGGGATCATGAGATTATTCATACTAGAAACTTTCTTGTGCAGCCACAAGCTACTATGGGCTCTAGCATAGTTGATTAAGTCGTGCGAACTCTTATAGTGGTAGACTAGCTGATGTATGGGGATGTAGGTTGGTACGGTCTACCCGATCGTAAGGTGCTAGCGCTTTTGAAAGACTATGTCTCGGTCATCCATTTCTCAAACACCATGTAGTGCGAGAAATCCAACGAAGGAGATCGAGTCTTGTGGGGAAAAGTGCGCAAACCTCTATAGAGTGTATAAACTAATCATGGTTAGCCGTGTCCCCGGTTATGGACGTTTTGAGTATCTAGTACTTGGATTATCATGTGAATCTCATCATGTTACTTTAAATTAATTTTGTTGGGTTTAATGATGATGCTTAATTGGGATTGAGGATGCTGTCAACCATTCTCAATGTTTAACAACCACCATGATAGTTAAATAAAAATTTATTCCTTTGCAGTAGGGAAAAATTGGCTTTACGCAAAATTGTAACCATAGAGCTTTCCACCAGCCATATATGCATGTAGAATAGCTTATTCGTTCATTACCTTCTATGTGTTACATTGCCAGCATATTCCATGTGCTGACCCATTTTCGGGCTGCAACGTTTCATGTTGCAGACTTTTCAGACGACGAGTAAGGTGCCTTTAGGTCATGGTTCTATACTCAGTGATGCCGTTGGAGTTGATGGACTCGCTTATCTTCCAAGCCTTCCGCTGTTATCGTTATTCGATGGCCTTAAGCCATATTTATTGTAATAAGTTCTCTTTTGAGACATTCGATGTAATAAGTGTGTGATTGCTACTCTATTATAAATCCTTCAAGTACTGTGTGGTGTCAGCATTACTGATCCAGAGATGACACCTGAGCACATAGATCAGACTGTTTGAGGTCTGGTCGCTACAATTCTGTCATAAATTTGTCATGGATGTACATGCATGACAAAAAAGCGACCTACTGTGACAAACACGTATCATCACGGAAGTGTATTTTTTTGTAGTGAGTGCACCTATACAATTTACCATTGTATTGGGTGTGTTGGGGACACAAGAGACTCTTTGTTATTTGGTTGCAGGGTTGTTTGAGAGAGACCATCTTCATCCTATGCCTCCCACGGATTGATAAACCTTAGGTCATCCACTTCAGGGAAATTTGCTACTGTCCTACAAACCTCTGCACTTGGAGGCCCAACAACGTCTACAAGAAGAAGGTTGTAGTAGACATCAAGCTCTTTTCTGGCTCCGTTGCCGAGGAGGCTAGGTAAGCGGCACTCACACCCCGTCAACTAAGCTCTTTTTTCGCGCCGTTGCCGGGGAGGTGAGTGCTTGAAGGTATATCTTTAGATCTTGTAATCGAATCTTTTTGTTTCTTGTTTTAGCACTAGTTTAGTTTATAAAAGAAAACTACAAAAAAATGGAATTGAGTATACCTCATACGCTTCATCTTTTTAATATCTTTCGTGAGTATGATGGGAAGGAAAATTGTGCCAGTGTTAGCAGAAGAATGCATTAAAATGTTTAGCACTAAATCTTTGAATGATGAGCATGATTGCAATGTTTTTAGTATGAACTCCTTGAATATCCATGGTACTAATGATGATGGCACTAGTCATGATGAAAATATCTCTTATAAGCATGTCGATTTTTGTGGAGTGCATAGAGTTTGCAAATACATACCAAAAAGGGAAGATAGATTTTGTAAGAGGCATAAGTACTTAGAAACTAAATGGTTGCAAGAAAGGCTAGATGTTTGTGCTGAAAATTTAAATTTTCTTAGTCGTACTTGTGAACTTTGCAATGAACATGATCATTTTAGTACCCAATGCATATTGTTTCATGATCGTATCGTGTCCAAAAATTGGGATGACTTGATTTCCCTTGCACATCATAATGAAATTAGTTTGCTCTTGGGTTATGAAGAAATGAAACGTATAACTAAGGTTATTCCAGAATTTGCCCTTGATAGAGTTCTTCATTTTGATCTAGAAGAAATTTATATGTATTGTGCGGTGAATTGTATTGAAAATCCTTATATTGCCAATTATATAAGGAAAATAAAACAAATAGAAGATGAAGGGAATACTAATGAAAGGGAAGAGACTTCCCAATATTCTCCTATTATTTCTTATGATGAATCAGGTAACGAGGAGGAGCCTTTTATTCAACCAATCTCATCAATAATGTGCTCTAAAAAGAGAATTGAACCCACACATGATGTGGTGAATAAGAAGAAAAGAAAAAGGAAGAGAGGTAAAAAGGTATCCCTCCCAAATGATGTTGCTCCTACTACTCATTGTGATGATGATAATTGCTATACTATTGGTGCTATCCATACAATTAAAGATGAGAGTGATTATGCTTATGATATGAAAAGGCCCAAGCTTGGGGATTCTATGTTTGATGAAGATGATGTTTTTGAGAACATATTTGCTGCAATTGATGTTTTTCCCAAGCTTTGGGAGGCTATGTTTAATGATGATGATATTTCTAGCCTCCCAAGTTTTGATATGCAAAGTTGTTATGATGATAGCATGCCTTCTACCTATGATGATTATATTGATGAAAGTGGGTTTGGAAGAGTGTCAACTCTAGGAAGTAATGATCCCACTATTTTGGAGGATGTTGAATCTTATAATATTTCTGGAAGTGGATTTGGAGAGGTCATGACTTTATTTAGTGATGAGTCCACTATCTTGGAAGAGGTTTCAAACGATTATGATGAGAACAAAGTTGCTACTTATGATGATTATTGTGATGAAACTTATGCTATAAAAAGTAGTGATGATTATATTTATAAAACTTGTCATGATTATGATTACCCTTTTTCTGAACATTAATCTTTTATTATGGAAACAATTTATAGTATTGAAGTCTCTTATGATACTCCCACTATTCCGAATGTGAAAAATGTTGCTTATGTGGAGAGTAGTAAATTCTCTATGCTTGTAGATCATGAAAAGAATGCTTTAGGTGCTGTTTATATTGTTGAATTCATTCATGATGCTACTGAAAATTATTATGAGGGAGGAATATATGCTTGTAGGAATTGCAATAATATCAAGTTTCCTCTCTATGTGCTTAAAGTTTTGAAGTTTTTCTTGTTTTGCCTTCCTATGCTAGTTGATTATTGTTCCCATAAGTTGTTTTCTCACAAAATCCCTATGCATAGGAAGAGGGTTAGACTTAAATGTGCTATTCATATTCTTCATGATGCTCTCTTTATGTTTCAATTCTTATCTTTTATGTGAGCATCATTGAAATCATCATGCCTAGCTAGGGGCGTTAAACGATAGTGCTTGTTGGGAGGCAACCCAATTTTATTTTAGTTTTTTTTCTTTTTGGTTATGTTTAGTAATAAATAACCCATCTAGCTTCTGTTAAGATGTGGTTTTATTTTTTAATTAGTGTTTGTGCCAAGTAAGACCTATAGGATCTTCTTGGATGATAGTTATTAGATCTTGCTGAAAATTCCAGAAACTTTCTGTTCACGAAAAACATTGTTAAAAATCACCAGAACGTGATAAAATACTGATTCCAATTGCAGCAGATCAATAAACAAATTATATAGGTCTTCCTATTTTTGTAGAATTTTTGGAGTTCCAGAAGTATACGTTTGATACAGATTACTACAAACTGTTCTGTTCATGACAGATTCTGTTTTCTATGTGTTGTTTGCTTATTTTAATGAAATCTATGAGTAGTATCGGAGGGTATGAACCATAGATAAGTTGGAATACAGTAGATATTACACCAATATGAATTTAGAATGAGTTCACAATAGTACCTAAGTGGTGATTTATTTTCTTATACTAACGGAGCTTACGAGTTTTGTGTTGAGTTTTGTGTTGTGAAGTTATCAAGTTTTGGGTAAAGATTCGATGGACCATGGAATAAGGACTGGCAAGAGCCTAATCTTGGGGATTCCCAAGGCACCCCAAGGTAATATTCAAGGATAACCAAGAGCCTAAGCTTGGGGATGCCCCGGATGGCATCCCCTCTTTCGTCTTTGTTCATCGATAACTTTACTTGGGGCTATATTTTTATTCACCACATGATATGTGTTTTGCTTGGAGCATCATGTAATTTTATTTTCTTTGCTTGCTGTTTGAATAAAGTACCAAGATCTGAAATTCTTAAATGTTAGAGAGTCTTCACATAGTTGGATAATTATTCGACTACTCATTGATCTTAACTTATATCTTTCAGAGTAGTTTGTTGTTGCTCTAGTGCTTCACTTATATCTTTTAGAGCACGACGGTGGATTTATTTTGTAGAAATAGATGAACACTCATGTTTCACTTATATTATTTTGAGAGTCCTAAACAACATGGTAATTTGCTTTGGTTATGAAACTAGTCCTAATATGATGGGCATCCAAGAGGGATATAATAAAAACTTTCATATAAAGTGCATTGAATACTATGAGAAGTTTGATTCTTTATGATTGTTTTGAGATATGAAGATGGTGATATTAGAGTCATGCTAGTTGAGTAATTGTGAATTTGAGAAATACTTGTGTCGAAGTTTGCAAGTCCCGTAGCATGCACGTATGGTAAACGTTATGTAACAAATTTGAAACATGAGGTGTTCTTTGATTGTCATCCTTATGAGTGGCGGTCGGGGACGAGCGATGGTCTTTTCCTACCAATCTATCCCCCTAGGAGCATGTGCGTAGTGCTTGGTTTTTGATGACTAGTAGATTTTTGCAATAAGTATGTGAGTTCTTTATGACTAATGTTGAGTCCATGGATTATACGCACTCTTACCCTTCCATCATTGCTAGCCTCTTCGGTACCGTGCATTGCCCTTTCTCACATTGAGAGTTGGTGCAAACTTCGCCAGTACATCCAAACCCCGTGATATGATACGCTTTGTCACACATAAACCTCCTTATATCTTCCTCAAAACAGCCATCATACCTACCTATTATGCCATTTCCATAGCCATTCCGAGATATATTGTCATGTAACTTTCCACCATTCGGTTTATTATGACATGCTTCATCATTGTCGTATTGCGTTGCATGATCATGTAGTTGACATCGTATTTGTGGAAAAGCCACCGTTCATAATTTTTCATACATGTCACTCTTGATTCATTGCCCATCCCGGTACACCGCTGGAGGCACTCATATAGAGTCATATTTTGTTCTAGTATCGAGTTGTAATCATTGAGTTGTAAATAAATACAAGTGTGATGATCATAATTAATAGAGATTTGTCCCAAAAAATAAAGGCCAAATAAAAAAGGGAAGGCCCAAAAAAAGAAATAAAAAGGGACAATGCTACTATCCATTTTCCACACTTGTGCTTCAAAGTAGCACCATGATCTTCATGATAGAGAGTCTCTTGTTTTGTCACTTTCATATACTAGTGGGAATTTTTCATTATAGAAATTGGCTTGTATATTCCAACGATGGGCTTCCTCAAATGCCCTAGGTCTTCATGAGCAAGCAAATTGGATGCACACCCACTTAGTTTCTTTTGTCGAGCTTTCATACATTTATAGCTCTAGTGCATCCGTTGCATGGCAACCCCTACTCCTCGCATTGACATCAATTGATGGGCATCTCCATAGCCCATTGATTAGCCGCGTCGATGTGAGACTTTCTTTTTTTGTCTTCTCCACACAACCTCCATCGTCATATTCTATTCCACCCATAGTGCTATGTCCATGGCTCGCGCTCATGTATTGCGTGAAAGTTGAAAAGGTTTGAAAATACTAAAGTATGAAACAATTGCTTGGCTTGTCATAGGGGTTGTGCATGATGAGAGCATTCTTGTGTGACGAAAATGGAGCATGACCAAACTATATGATTTTGTAGGGACGAACTTTCTTTGGCCATGTTATTTTGAGAAGACATGATTGCTTAGTTAGTATGCTTGAAGTATTATTATTTTTATGTCAATATTAAACTTTTGTTTTGAATCTTATGGATCTGAATATTCTTGCCACAATAAAGAAATTACATTGATAAATATGTTAGGTAGGATTCCACATCAAAAATTCTGTTTTTATCATTTACCTACTCGAGGACGAGCAGGAATTAAGCTTGCGGATGCTGATACGTCTCCAACGTATCTATAATTTTTTATTGTTCCATGCTATTATATTATTTGTTTTGGATGTTTATGGGCTTTATTATACACTTTTATATTATTTTTGGGACTAACCTATTAACCCAGAGCCTAGTGCCAGTTCCTGTTTTTTCCCTTGTTTCAGTGTTTCGCAGAAAAGGAATATATCAAACGGAGTCCAAACAAAATGAAACCTTCGGGAGAGTTATTTTTGGAACGGAAGCAATCCAGGGGACTTGGAGTGCACGTCAGGGAAGCAACGAGGGAGGCACGAGGCAGGGGGGCGCGCCCACCCCTTGGGCGCGCCCTCCACCCTCGTGGGCCCCTCGTGGCTCCCCTAACCGACTTCTTCTGCCTATATATATCAACATACCCTAAAACCATATGGGAACATAATAGATCGGGAGTTCCGCTGCCGCAAGCCTCTGTAGCCACCGAAAACCAATCGGGATCCTGTTCCGGCACCCTGCCGGAGGGGGGAACCCTCACCGGTGGCCATCTTCATCATCCCGGTGCTCTCCATGACGAGGAGGGAGTAGTTCACCCTCGGGGCTGAGGGTATGTACCATTAGCTATGTGTTTGATCTCTCTCTCTCTCTCTCTCTCATGTTCTTGAGGTGATACGATCTTGATGTATCGTGAGCTTTGCTATTATAGTTGGATCTTATGATGTTTCTCCCCCTCTACTCTCTTGTAATGGATTGAGTTTTCCCTTTGAAGTTATCTTATCGGATTGAGTCTTTAATGATTTGAGAACACTTGATTTATGTCTTGTCATGCGTATCTGTGGTGACAATGGGATATCACGTGATCCACTTGATGTATGTTTTGGTGATCAACTTGCGAGTTCCGCCCATGAACCTATGCATAGGGGTTGGCACACGTTTTTGTCTTGACTCTCCGGTTGAAACTTTGGGGCACTCTTTGAAGTACTTTGTGTTGGTTGAATAGATGAATCTAAGATTGTGTGATGCATATCATATAATCATACCCACGGATACTTGAGGTGACATTAGGGTTTTGGTTGATTTGTATCTTAAGGTGTTATTCTAGTACGAACTCTATGATCGATCGAACGGAAAGAATAACTTAATGTTATTTTACTACGGACTCTTGAATAGATCGATCAGAAAGAATAACTTTGAGGTGGTTTCATACCCTACCATAATCTCTTCGTTTGTTCTCCGCTATTAGTGACTTTGGAGTGACTCTTTGTTGCATGTTGAGGGATAGTTATATGATCCAATTATGTTATTATTGTTGAGAGAACTTGCACTAGTGAAAGTATGAACCCTAGGCCTTGTTTCCAATCATTGCAATACCGTTTACACCCACTTTTATCATTAGTTACCTTGCTGTTTTATATTTTTAGATTACAAAAACCTATATCTACCATCCATATTGCACTTGTATCACCATCTCTTCGCCGAACAAGTGCACCTATACAATTTACCATTGTTATTTGGTTGCAGGGTTGTTTGAGAGAGACCATCTTCATCCTACGCCTCCCACGGATTGATAAACCTTAGGTCATCCACTTGAGGGAAATTTGCTACTGTCGTACAAACCTCTGCACTTGGAGGCCCAACAACGTCTACAAGAAGGTTGTGTAGTAGACATCAGTAGCACGAACGATTTTTGGCGCCATTGCCGGGGAGATCTATGCTCAAGTCAAGACATACCAAGTACCCATCACAAACTCTTATCCCTCGCATTACATTATTTGCCATTTGCCTCTCGTTTTCCTCTCCCCCACTTCACCCTTGCCTTTTCTTCTCCTTCTTCCCGTATGTCTTTTTGTTTGTGTTTCCATGTGCCTTCTATTTGCTTGCATCTTTTCTTGCTAAAAATCTATTGATATGGATCCACTTAAAGTGTTCTACTTGGATCATCTTCGATCTATTTGTGCTCGTGCTGAAACCCCAAATAGTTTAGTTGAGGGAAAAATCTTTACATGAGCATGCTCATTTTGTGCGTCATCGTTTGTCTAAAAAGGAGAAGCTCTTATGGCATCAAATAAATAGTTTGCTATGCTATGCTCGGAATCTTTGTGAAATTTATGACTTTACTTGTTGCTCTAAGAACCCTAAAAAACACATTCCCTACCTATGAGATTTTAATGATAATGAAATCTTATCTTCTATGGAAAGGGTGTTTATAGTTATTATGCTATCGAACAAATTGAAGAATTTGTCGTTTTTAAGGGTGCTCATGAAGTTGCTTATTTGATTGAAAAGTATGATATTACTCTCTACAAATCTGAAAATTCCGAGATACTTAAATATTGCTATGAAAACTATGCTCATAATGCCTATGTGAAGGAATTTATTGAGAGAATGACCGTTGCTTTGGAAGAAAATAATGATATGCATGAATCTATAGATAATATGATTTCGATGATTTGATTGAAATATCCCTTGATGAACATAATGCTTGCTATTCTTGTGGCCATGATGCCAATATTTATGAAGACGAATTTGCTACAATTCCTTATGTTAAACATGAGATCGTTGCTATTGCACCCATACTTGATAGTTCCTTCTATGAAAAGCATGATTGCAATAATCTTATTATAAATTTTCTTGATGTCAATTGTGCTAATAGTATGCAAAACCCTAAGCTTGGGGATGCTAGTTTTGCTATGTCCTCTACTTGTTGCAATGATCATGATTGGGGTGATTCTTCTTATGATCTTGAAAATTTATTTAAGCCCCATGATGAATATGAGATTGATAATAATGTTTGCAATAATATTGAAAGTGGGTTTGGAAGAGTGTCAACTTTAGATCTCACGTATTTGGATAATGTTCAATCTTATGAAGTTTTAGATAAAAGTGGGTTTGGAGAGATCATGACTTTAGTTAATGATATTCCCACTATTTTGGAAGAGTGTCAACTTTGCATACATGTGGATCATGTAGAGAAAATTTTATGTGATAGCTATATTGCTGAATTTGAATATGATCCTACATGTAATTATTATGAGAGGAAAAATATGGTTGTAGAAATTTTCATAGTACTAAATTACCTCTCGTCATGTTGAGATTGCTATTGTTTCTTTCTTCTTCCTTGCATATGCTAGTTTTTGCTTGCTATGATAATTTGTTTCCCTATAAGATGCCTATGCATAGGAAGTATGTTAGACTTATATGTGTTTTTCACATTCTATATGATGCTCTCTTTGTGCTTCAATTCTTGTCTTTCATGAGAGCATCATCAATTATCAATGCCTAGCTAGGGGCGTTAAACGATAGCGCTTGTTGGAAGGCAACCCAATTTTATTTTATTTTCTTACATTTTGGTTCTGTTTAGTAATAAATAATTCATCCAGATTATGTTAAGATGTGTGTTTATGTTTTAATTAGTGTTTGTGCCAAGTAGAACCTTTGGGAAGACTTGGGTGAAGTCTTTATGATCTTGCTGTAGAAAACAGAAACTTTAGGGCTCACGAGATTAGCTACAATGTTTTACTGGAAAGTGATATTTAGTTTATTATTTTTGAAGATGATTAATAGAAACATTCCTCACGTCCAGAAATTTATTTTAGAATTTTTGGAGTTACATAAGTATACGTTTGATCCAGAATACTACAGACTGTTCTATTTTGGACAGATTCTGTTTTTCGTGTGTTGTTTGCTTATTTTGATGCATCTATGGCTAGTATCGGAGGGTATGGACCATAGAGAAGTTGGAATACAGTAGGTTTAACACCAATATAAATACAGAATGAGTTCATTACAGTACCTTATGATGGTGATTTGCTTTCTTATACTAACGGAGCTCATAAGATTTTCTATTGAGTTTTGTGTTGTGAAGTTTTCAAGTTTTGGGTAAAGATTTGATGGATTCTGGAATAAGGAGTGGCAAGAGCCTAAGCTTGGGGACACCCAAGGCAACCCAAGGTAAAATTCAAGGACAAACAAAAGCCGAATCTTGGGGATGCCCCAGAAGGCATCCCCTCTTTCGTCTTCGTCTATCGGTAACTTTACTTGAGGCTATATTTTATTCACCACATGATATGTGTTTTTCTTGGAGCGTCTTGTATGATTTGAGTCTTTGATTTTTAGTTTACCACAATCATACTTGCGGTACACACCTTTTTGGAGAGACACACATGCATCAGAATTTATTAGAATACTCTATGTGCTTCACTTATATCTTTTGAGCTATATAATATTGCTCTAGTGCTTCACTTATATCTTTTAGAGCACGGTGGTGGTTTTATTTATTGAAATTATTAATCTCTCATGCTTCACTTATATTATTTTGAGAGTCTTTTAGATCATAGTAGTTTGCTTTGGCTATAAAATTAGTCCTAATATGATGAACATCCAAGATAGGTATAATAAAAACTATCATATAGAGTGCATTGAATACTATGAGAAGTTTGATACTTGATAATTGTTTTGAGATATGAAGATGGTGAAATTAGAGTCATGCTAGTTGAGTAGTTGTGAAATTGAGAAATACTTGTCCTAAAGTTTGTGATTCCCGTAGTATGCACGTATGGTGAACCGTTATGTGATGAAGTCGGAGCATGATTTGTTTATTGATTGTCTTCCTTATGAGTGGCGGTCGGGGACGAGCGATGGTCTTTTCCTACCAATCTATCCCCCTAGGAGCATGCGCCTAGTACTTTATTTCGATAACTAATAAATTTTTGCAACAAGTATGTGAGTTTTTTATGACTAATGTTGAGTCCATGGATTATACGCACTCTCACCCTTCCACCATTGCTAGCCTCTCTAATACCGCGCACCTTTCGCCGGTATCATACACCCACCATATACCTTCCTCAAAACAGCCACCATACCTACCTATTATGGCATTTGCATAGCCATTCCGAGATATATTGCCATGCAACTTACCACCATTCCGTTTGCTATGGCACGCTCCATCATTGTCATATTGCTTTGCATGTTCATGTAGTTGACATCGTATTTGTGGCAAAGCCACCTTTATAATTCTTTCATACATGTCACTCTTGGTTCATTGCATATCCCGGTACACAGCCGGAGGCATTCACATAGAGTCATATTTTGTTCCAAGTATTGAGTTGTAATTTTTGAGTTGTAAGAAAATAAAAGTGTGATGATTGTCATTATTAGAGCATTGTCCCAAGTGAGGAAAGGATGATGGAGACTATGATTCCCCCACAAGTCGGGATGAGACTCCGTACGAAAAAGAGAGGCCATAAGAACAAGATAAAGGCCCAAAAAATGAGAGAAAAAGAGAGAAGGGACAATGTTACTATCCTTTTACCACACTTGTGCTTCGAAGTAGCACCATGATCTTCATGATAGAGAGTCTCCTATGTTGTGACTTTCATATACTAGTGGGAATTTTACATTATAGAACTTGGCTTGCATATTCCAATGATGGGCTTCCACTAAATGTCTTAGGTCTTCGTGAGCAAGCAACTTGGATGCACACCCACTTAGTTTGTTTTGTTGAGATTTCATACACTTATAGCTCTAGTGCATCCGTTGCATGGCAATCCCTACTCACTCACATTGATATCTATTAATGGGCATCTCCATAGCCCGTTGATACGCCTAGTTGATGTGAGACTATCTTCTCCCTTTTTGTCTTCTCCACAACCACCCTTCTATTCCACATATAGTGTTATGTCCATGGCTCACGCTCATGTATTGTGTGAAGATTGAAAAAGTTTGAGAACATCAAAAGTATGAAACAATTGCTTGGCTTGTCATTGGGGTTGTGCATGATTAAATACTTTGTGTGATGAAGATAGAGCATAGCCAGACTATATGATTTTGTAGGGATAACTTTCTTTGGCCATGTTATTTTGAGAAGACATTATTGCTTAGTTAGTATGCTTGAAGTATTATTATTTTTATGTCAATATTAAACTTTTGTCTTGAATCTTTGGATCTGAACATTCATGCCACAATAAAGAATATTACAGTGAGAATTATGCTAGGTAGCATTCCACATCAAAAATTCTGTTTTTATTATTTACCTACTCGAGGACAAGAAGGAATTAAGCATGGGGATGCTTGATACGTCTCCAACGTATCTATAACTTTTGATTGTTCCATGCTATTATATTATCTGTTTTGGATGTTTAATAGCTTTACTAAGCACTTTTATATTATTTCTGGGACTAACCTACTAACCGAAGGCCCAGTGAAAATTGTTTTTTTTATTTCAGTGTTTCGCAGAAAAGGAATATCAAACGGAGTCCAAACGGAATGAAACCTTCGGGAGAGTTATTTTTGGAACAAACGTGATACGGGGGACTTGGAGTGGACGTCAAGAAAGAAGCAAGGAGGCCACGAGGCAGGGAGGCGCGCCCCCACCCTCGTGGGCCCCTCGCATCTCCACCGACCTACTTCTTCCTCCTATATATACCAATATACCCCAAAAACATCGAGGAGCACCACGAAACCCTATTTCCACCGCCGCAACCTTCTGTATACGTGAGATCCCATCTTGGGGCCTTTTTCGGTGCTCCGCCGGAGGGGGAATCGATCATGGAGGGCTTCTACATCAACACCATAGCCTCTCCGGTGATGTGTGAGTAGTTTACCACAGACCTTCGGGTCCATAGTTATTAGCTAGATGGCTTCTTCTCTCTCTTTGGATCTCAATACAAAGTTCTCCTCGATCTTCTTGGAGATCTATTTGATGTAACTCTTTTTGCAGTGTGTTTGTCAAGATTCGATGAATTGTGGGTTTATGATCAAGATTATCTATGAACAATATTTGAATCTCCTCTGAATTCTTTTATGTATGATTTGTTATCTTTGCAAGTCTCTTCGAATTATCAGTTTTTTTGTCCTACTAGATTGATCTTTCTTGCAATTGGAGAAGTGCTTAGCTTTGGGTTCAATCTTGCGGTGTCCTTTCCCAGTGACAGCAGGGGCAGCAAGGCACGTATTGTATTGTTGCCATCGAGGATAAAAATATGGGGTTTATATCATATTGCTTGAGTTTATCCCTCTACATCATGTCATCTTGCCTAATGCGTTACTCTGTTCTTATGAACTTAATACTCTAGATGCATGCTGGATAGCGGTCGATGTGTGGAGTAATAGTAGTAGATGCAGAATCGTTTTGGTCTACTTGTCACGGACGTGATGCCTATATACATGATCATGCCTAGATATTCTCATAACTATGCAGCATTCTATCAATTGCTCGACAGTAATTTGTTCGTCCACCGTAATACTTATGCTATCTTGAGAGAAGCCACTAGTGAAACCTATGGCCCTCGGGTCTATCTTCCATCATATTAATCTCCCGCCAACGTTTAATTTCTATCGTCATTTATTTTGAAATCTTTACTTTTCAATCAATATCATAAAAATACCAAAAGTATTTATGTTATTATCTCTATCAGATCTCACTTTTTGCAAGTGGCCGTGAAGGGATTGACAACCCCTTTATCGCGTTGGTTGCAAGGTTCCTATTTGTTTGTGTAGGTACGAGGCGACTTGTGTGCAGTCTCCTACTGGACTGATACCTTGGTTCTCAAAAACTGAGGGAAATACTTATGCTACTTTGCTGCATCACTCTTTCCTCTTCAAGGGAAAAACCAACGCAAGCTCAAGAGGTAGCATCTAACTTTTTATATCCATGAAAGTTATTTGAGTTTCTTTGATCTCTTATATGCATGATTGCTTATAGCCTCGTATTTCTTCTCCGATATTTGGGTTTTGTTTGGCCAACTTGATCTATTTATCTTGCAATGGGAAGAGGTGCTTTGTAGTGGGTTCGATCTAACGATGCTTGATCCCAGTGACAGAAAGGAAAATGACACGTATGTATTGTTGCTACTAAGGATAAAACGATGGGGTCTATCTCTACATAGATAGATCTTGTCTACATCATGTCATCGTTCTTATTGCATTACTCGGTTTCTCCATGAACTTAATACAGTAGATGCATGCTGGATGGCGGTCGCTGTGTGGAGTAATAGTAGTAGATGCAGGCAGGAGTCGGTCTACTAATCTTGTACGTGATGCCTATATAATGATCATTGCGTGGATATCGTCATAATTATTTGAAGTTCTATCAATTGCCCAACATTAATTTGTTTACCCACCGTTTGTTATTTTTCTTGAGAGAAGCCACTAGTGAAACCTACGGCCCCTGGGTCTTCTTTCTCATATATTTGCCTTTGCGATCTACTTTTCTCTTGCATTTATTTTCAGATCTATTAAACCAAAAATACAAAAATACCTTGCTGCAATTTTTATTTACTTATTTTATTTGGCGTTAGATCTATCAATTTACTACAAAACTATCTCACGTCCATTTGCCACTTCACGCGCCGTACCACGGAATGGATTGACAACCCTTTTAACACGTCGGGTTGCAAGGATTTGTTATCTGTGTGTAGGGGTTGTTTACGTTGTGTTGCTTGGTTCTCCTACTAGTTCGATAACCTTGGGTTCATAACTGAGGGAAATACCTACCGTCGTTGTGCTACATCATCCCTTCCTCTTTGGGGAAATACCGACGTAGCTTCAAGCGACATCAAAAGGAACTTTTGGCGCCGTTGTCGCGGAGGATCAAGTCAAGATAGTCTCCCGTCAACATGCCAATATCTGGCGTCGTTGCTGGGGAGGATCTTCAACATATACCAAGTTCCTAATCACAAATCTCATCTCCTCGCATTTTACATTATTTTCCATTTGCCTCTTGTTTTCCTCTCCCCCACTTCACAAAAATTTGCCGTTTTATTCGCCTCTCTTTTCCGTTTACCGTTTTCTTGCCGGATCTGTTTTTATGTGCACTTTTTTTCCGTAGTCATGATGCCTCAAATAAAATATTATGATGTTCCTTACCCAAATATTTTGCTTGAAATTGAGAAAAGTACTAAGGAATATATGACTACACAATTTGAGCATAATAAGTATTTCACTGAAGAACTTAAGGAGCACTCTGTTGTGCTTGATGTTATTACAAAACAACTTGATGATATCAGTAGAGAAGTTTGCAATCTCCAATCTAAATATGTTTTTGCCGAAACTTTGCTGGGAAAAATATGCGATGCACAAGCTACCTTAGTAAATCAAATGGCCGCTAAACGAATCTCGTTAGAAGGAAAAAGTGATGAAGATCTTAAAATGATTGGTGTTTCTTATATTGATTCCTAGTTTAGTAAAATTAAGATTGATGAAAAAGGGAATGGAGAAGAGTCAACTTTAGGTAGAACGCGTCCCAATATTACGGAGGGTGAAAATCTTGTTGAGAAAATTGATGAAAGTGGGTTTGGAGAGGTCAAAACTTTAACTAGTGATGTGCCCACTCTTTTGGATTACAAAGACTTTAATTATGATAGTTTCTCTTTGATTGATTGTATTTCTTTGTTGCAATCCATGATAAATACACCCCATGCTTATGAACAAAATAATGCTTTTACTAAACATATTGTTGATGCTATGATGAAAGCTCTTGAAGAAAATTTGGAATTAGAAGTTTCAATTCCTAGAAAATTGCATGATGAATGGGAACGTACTATCAAAGTCAAGATAAAAAATTATGAGTGTTTTGCTTTGTGTGACTTGGGTGCTAGTGTTTCTACAATTCTGAAATCTTTATGTGATGTGCTTGGTCTTACTAATCTTGAAGAATGTTCTTTGAATTTGCACTTGGCGGATTCTACTATTAAAAAGCCTATGGGAAGAATTAATGATGTTCTTGTTCTTGCAAATAGGAATTTTGTGCCCACAGATTTTATTGTTCTTGATATTGATTGCAATCCATCTTGTCCAATTATTCTCGGTAGACCGTTTTTACGCACTATCGTTGCCATGATTGATATGAAAGAAGGCAATATTAAGTTCCAATTTCCTTTGAGGAAGGGTATGGAACACTTTCCTAGAACTAGAATTAAACCACCTTATGAACTAATCATGAGGGCATCTTATGGATCTCGAACCAGAGATGACAAAACTTAGATCCTTGCTTTATGCCTAGCTAAGGGCGTAAAACTACAGCGCTTGTTGGGAGGCAACCCAATGAATAAATTTTATTTTTGCTTTTTGCTTTCTGTTCTTGAGTTTTAGCACAATTATACTACTGTTGTGATTGTGTTTTTGTGTTTTAATTAGTGTTTGTGCCAAGTAGAACCGATAGGATCTTCTTGGGTGATAGTTGTTTGATCTTGCTGAAAAAGACAGAAACTTTGCACTCACGAAAATAATTCTCATTTTTTATTAGAAAGTGATTTTTCCCTGATTCTTTTTTCAGAAGATTAATATACAAGTTTCTCAGTTCTTCCTATTTTTTCAGAATTTTTGGAGCTCCAGAAGTTTTTGTCTAAATCAGATTGCTACAGACTCCTCTGTTTTGACAGATTCTTGTTTCTTTGTGTTGTGTGCTTTTTTTGATGGCTCTATGGTTTTCTTTGATGAGTTTTTGCCATATAAAAGGTTGAATACAGTAGATATAATACAAAAACAAAATATGAATTGGTTTGATACAGTACTTATAGTAGTGGTTTTCTTTCTTACTCTAACGGATCTCATGAAGGTTTTGTTGAGTTTTGCGTGATTGAAGTTTTCAAGTTTTGGGTTATCTTACGATGGATGAAGGAAGGATAGAAGAGCCTAAGCTTGGGGATACCCCGGCATCCCAATCTATTACCAAAAATGAGCAACCAACTAAGCTTGGGGATGCCCCCGAGTGGCATTCCCTCTTTCTTCTAACGACCATCGGTATTTTACTCGAAACTATATTTTTATTCGTCACATGAGATGTGTTTTGCTTGGAGCGTCTTGTATGATATGAATTTTTGCTTGTTTTGTTTTTTGTTTTAAGTCATTAATCCTTGCTATACACACCTATTTGAGAGAGCCAAAATCATGTCATGACTTGTTAGAATTGCTCTCTATGCTTCACTTAAATTTTTATGAGCAATGGACTTGCTCTAGTGCTTCACTTATATATTTTTAGCACAGTGTGCTTAGTATTTTTGAATAAATGCTCTCTTGCTTCATTTAGATTTATATGAGAGTTAGTAAACTTTTCAAGAAATTCTCTCTTGCTTCACTTAAATTAATTTGAGAGAAAGAAAAATTTATGCTCATGATCTTCACTTATATTTGTTTGAGCTTATGAAAAGCAACACATGAGAATTAGTCCCAAAGTGATAGATATCCAAGAAGGATATAATAAAAACTTTCATGAAGATCATTGGACAAAATAAACTTGATTATTAGTAATAGTTTTGAGATATGATGATGTGATATGTGAGTTATGTTGGTGAGTAATTATGCTTTAGTAAGAATATTAGCGTTAAGGTTTGTGATTCCCTATGCAAGTAAAAAAGTCAATAGTCATGCAATGAAATTATATCCTACTTGTGGTGCGTTATTCGGTGTTATTTATGCTTAATGCTTGCTTATGAGATTATTTGTTTCTTGGTTGGTCGCTTCTCAATCTTTTGCTAGCCTTCATTTTGCACTACGTATGATCTCTACTTGTGCATCCAAAAACCCTTAAACCAGTCTTGCCACATGAATCCAATATATCTACCTATATGCGGTATTTTTTTGCCGTTCTAAGCAAATTTGTACGTGCCATCTCTAATTTTCAAAATAAAATTCTGTTTTGTGTGTTTGTTTTGCTCGCGGAGCGGTGAGGGGTGGCTAATATTTTCCATGCTAGATGTGTTATTCTCACGATGAGTGTTTATGCACTTGTCATTGCACGAGAGTAAGGCAAAGGTATTAGGGATGCCCAGTCCCGAAATGCAAAAAAATGAATTTACTTTATGTTGTCAAATAATAAATTCCTTGGAAAGTGTTGGTATGGAGGGCAACTGTGGATACGGCTAGGCATGGAAACTGAAAGTATGGTGGAAAAAGGAATACACTTTATTTTTTGTTTGGGAACTGCCTATGATATATCTAGCATGGAAAGTGTTGGGAACTCTAAGTCATTTTCGTTGGTGGGACGGATACACCTCCGATTTTTTTTTATCTCTAAGTTTTTCCCTTTGAGCTCTCGCACCTCTACAAATCCCTACTTCCCTCTGCGAAGGGCCTTTCTTTTACTTTATGCAATTTTTATTTTGAGTCTCCATCTTCTCTTATAAAAGCACCAACTAGGAGGCAATATGATCGTACTTAAGTATTGGGTGTAGCTAATATTCAAATGTGTTTAATGAATGGATCAATGGTTGAGCATGATGGGCTAGGGATAACTTATTTTAGCATTGATATTTTGAAAGACATGGTTGCTTGTTGATATTCTTGAGAATCTAAATTATCATGTCAAAACTAGACTATTGCTTTGAACAACTAAAAGTCCAAATGTCCATGCTATAAAGAAATGAATATGATATGACATGTTAGGCAGTATTCCACATCAAAAATTCTGTTTTATCGCTTACCTACTCGAGGACGAGTAGGAGTTAAGCTTGGGGATATTGATATGTCTCTAACATATCTATAATTTTTTTATTGTTCCATGATGTTATATTATCAATCTTGGATATTTTACAATCATTTATAGTAATTTTATATCATTTTTTGGTACTAACCTATTGACATAGCGCCAAGTGCCAGTTGCTGTTTTTCCATGTTTTTTAATTGCAGAAAATCAATATCAGACGGAGTCCAAATGCCCCAAAATTTTACGGAGAATTTTTATGGGCCAGAAGGAACACAACGGGCCCTGGCTGCGCCTGGGGGTGCCCCGAGGGGGGCACAACCCACCAGGGCACGCCAGGAGGCCCAGACGTGCCCTGGTGGGTTGTGCCCACCTCGGGTGCACCCGGAACGCCTCTTTGCTCTATAAATACCCCAATATTCCAGGAACCCTAGAGGAATCGACGAAATATTCATCCAGCCGCTGTAGAGTCCAGAACCACTAGATCCAATCTAGACACCATCTCGGATGGGGTTCACCACCTCCATTGGTGCCTCTCCGATGATGCGTGTGTAGTTCTTTGTAGACCTTCGGGTCCGTAGTTAGTAGCTAGATGGCTATCTCTCTCTGCATTCTCAATACAATGGTCTCTTGGAGATCCATATGATGTAACTCTTTTACGGTGTGTTTGTTGGGATCGATGAACTTTGAGTTTACGATCAGATCTATCTTTTTTATATCCATGAAAGTTATTTGAGTTTCTTTGATCTCTTATATGCATGATTGCTTATAGCCTTGTATTTCTTCTCCTATATATGGGTTTTGTTTGGCCAACTTGATCAATTTATCTTGCAATGGGAAGAGGTGCTTTGTAGTGGGTTCGATCTTACGGTGCTTGATCCCAGTGACAGAAAGGGAAACGACACGTATGTATCATTGCTACTAACGATAAAACAATGGGGTCTATCTCTACATAGATAGATCTTGTCTACATCATGTCATCGTTCTTATTGCATTACTCCGTTTCTCCATGAACTTAATATAGTAGATGCATGCTGGATAGCGGTCGATGTGTGGAGTAATAGTAGTAGATGCAGGGAGTAGTCGGTCTACTAATCTTGGACGTGATGCCTATATAATGATCATTGCCTGGATATCGTCATAATTATTTGAAGTTCTATCAATTTCCCAATAGTAATTTGTTTACCCACTGTTTGCTATTTTTCTCAAGAGAAGCCACTAGTGAAACCTACGGCCCCCGGGTCTTATTTCTCATATATTTGCCTTTGCGATCTACTTTTCTCTTGCATTTATTTTCATATCTATTAAACCAAAAATACAAAAATACCCTTCTGCAATTTTTCTTTATTTATTTTATTTGGCGTTCGATCTATCAAACTACAAAATTATCTCATGTCCGTTTGCCACTTCAGGCGCCGTACCCCGGAAGGGATTGACAACCCCTTTAACACGTCGGGTTGCGAGAATTTGTTATCTGTGTGCAGGGGCTGTTTACGTTGTGTTGCTTGGTTCTCCTACTAGTTCGATAACCTTGGTTTCATATCTGAGGAAAATACCTACCGCCGTTGTGCTGCATCATCCCTTCCTCTTTGGGGAAATACCAACGTAGCTTCAAGCGATATCACACTCCTCAACAAAATGGTGTAGCCGAAAGGAAGAACCGTACACTTGTGGAGATGGCAAGGTCCATGTTGGTTGAATACAAGTCGCCCCATAGTTTTTGGGCTGAGGCTGTCAACACTGCATACCATGCATAAATTCGGCTCTTCCTCCGCACAATATTGGAAAAGACTCCATACGAGCTCCTAACTGGGAACAAGCCAAATGTCAAGTACTTTCATGTATTTGGGTGCAAATGTTTCATCCTCAACAAAAGGGAACGGTAAGCAAAATTTCAATCCAAAACAATCGAGGGAATATTTTTTGGCTATGGATCAAACTCTCATGCTTATAGAGTCTACAACAAATCCAATGGATGTGTTGTAGAAACTTGTGACGTGTCGTTTGATGAATTTAATGGCTCCCATGGGGAGCAAGTTAATCTAAGTGATGTAGGTGAAGAAGGCTCTTCTCAAGATATCTTGACCATGGGTGTTGGTGCACTTCTTCCAATGGAACAAGAACCTCATGATGATGAGGAAGAAGATGGAAGCTTCACACATCATCAAACTACTTCAACACCCATACCATCACAAGCTCCTATCGTTCAACTGATGCCCTTAATTCAAGTACAAGAAGATGATCAAGTCCCTCTTCATGATAATGTTCAAGAACAAGATCATCATCAAGGGCAAGAACAAGAAAGTGCAATCATTGATGATGAACCTCAACAAATGCAATATGAAGAAGAAGATCTTCCACCACACATTAATGATCCATATGTCGAGGACGTGGATGATGGACATGAAGTTGAACCTCACGAAACACTAACCTCCATCATTCCTCGAGTGGCCAGTCGAGTTGATGTTGACAAAATTCTCACCATCATATCTGAAGTGTTGATCCTCTCAAGGTACAAGATGCATTGATGGACAACGATTGGCTCGTTGCTATGCAAGAAGAGTTGAACAATTTTGAATGCAACCAAGTGTGGTCATTAGTCAAGAGGCCAACTACGGAGCACAATGTCATTGGAACAAAATGGATTTTCAAGAACAAGCAAGATGAGAATGGTGTAATCATTCGTAACAAGGCAAGGTTAGTGGCACAAGGGTACGCACAAGTTGAAGGTTTGGACTTTGGTGAGACCTTTGCCCCCGTTACCTGTCTTTTATCTATTCGCATCTTACTTTCTTATGCTGCTTTCAATGGTTTTACATTACATCAAATGGATGTGAAGAGTGCTTTCCTTAACGGTCCTCTACAAGAAGAAGTATATGTATCACAACCACCTAGGTTCATTGATCCCGATCACAAAGACTATGTGTATAAACTTCATAAGGCTTTGTATGGCCTCAAACAAGCACCTCGTGCTTGGTATGATCATCTTAAGAAGTTTTTACTCGATGATGGTTTTGTGAGAGGGGTGATCAATCCCACTCTTTTTACTAAGAGGGACAAGGGTGATTTGATCCTATGCCAAATCTATGTAGATAATATCATTTTTGGTTCTCCTAACATTCATTTGTGCAAGAAGTTTGCGGCCTCCATGACCAAGAATTTTGAAATGTCACTCAATGCGGATTTGAAGTTCTTTCTCGGATTCCAAATTTAACAATTTCAAGAAGGAATTTTCTTGTCTCAAGCAAATACCTCACGGATATCCTAGAGAAGTTTGGCATGTTTGATGCTAGTCCATGTAGGACACCCATGCCAACCAAAATTGTACTCACTGAAGACACAAATGGTATCCCTTTCGACCCATCTATTTACCGCTCTATGATTGGTTCATTGCTTTATCTTTGTGCATCTAGACCAGACATCATGTTTAGTGTATGCATGTGTGCTAGATTTCAAGCTTCCCCTAGGGAAAGTCATCATAAGGTGGTTAAGCATATTCTTAGATACCTTGTTCACACCCCAAAGTTGGGTTTATGGTACCCCATGTCGGTGTCAAAACCGGTCGATCTCGGGTAGGGGGTCCCGAACTGTGCGTCTAAGGATCGAAGGTAATAGGAGGCGGTGGACACGATGTTTACCCAGGTTTGGGCCCTCTTAAAAGAGGTAATACCCTACTTCCTGCTTGATTGACCTGGATGAATATGCGGATTACAAGAGTTGATCTACCTTGAGATCGTAATGGCTAAACCCTAGATGTCTAGCCTGTATGATTATGATTGCCTCTACTGACTAACCCTCCTGTTTATATAGACATCGGAGGGGACTAGGGTTATACAGAGTCGGTTTACAGAGAAAGGAATCTTCACATCCAAATGCTAAGCTTGTCATCCATGCAAAGGAGAGTCCCATCCGGATACGGGGGGAAGCCTTCCATCTTGTATATTTGCGGCCCACCAGTCCGGCCCATATCACATAGCCCGGACGCCCGGGGACCCCCTAATCCAGGACTCCCTCAGTAGCCCCTGAACCAGGCTTCAATGACGATGTGTCCAGCACATAGATTGTCTTAGGCATTGCAAGGCGGGTTCCTCCTTCGAATACTCCAAAGTAGTTGATCAAAAGAACTATATCTGGCTCTGTACAATAGTTACAGTCCTGAACCACAAGGGCAAAAATACTTAAACAGAAAAATGGGTCATATCTTCTGACAGCTTTTTGGGCGAGGTGTATTGTTCTGGCTCTATTATTATTTCGAACCGTTTTTCAGCTTCCCCCTTCGCATTTCGAGGCGCGGGTTTCATCAACACGTCTTGTCAAAGCAGAGATCGTGTCCTCCTTATTACGGGATTCTCGTCAATACGGGTTTGGGTAATTGAACCGTATCGTTTGCATCAACCCTAGGGAATAGGCGAGTTTTAAGGCTCGTGGGGGACGCTCGATATTCACTGCCTTTATAAGAATATTGGGATCCACCATTTTACCCCACACCTTCCCCCGCCCCCCAGCCCATCCGTCCTCAAGCTCCAAGCTTTCCCCTTGCCGCCAAGTACTCCAATCATGTCCGGATCTGGCTCACAAGGTGATACGTCTCCAACGTATCTATAATTTTTGATTGCTCCATGCTATATTATCTACTGTTTTGGACTATATTGGGCTTTATTATCCACTTTTATATTATTTTTGGGACTAACCTATTAACCGGAGGCCCAGCCCAGAATTGTTGTTTTCTGCCTATTTCAGAGTTTCGAAGAAACGGAATATCAAACGGAGTCCAAACGGAATGAAACCTTCGGGAACATGATTTTCTCACCGAACGTGATCCAAGAGACTTGGACCCTACGTCAAGAAAGAAACGAGCTGGGCATGAGGTAGGGGGTGCGCCTACCCCCCCAGGGCGCGCCCTCCACCCTCATGGGCCCCATGTTGCTCCACCGACGTACTTCTTCCTCCTATATATACCTACGTACCCCCAAACAATCAGAGACGGAGCCAAAAACCTAATTCCACCACCGCAACCTTCTGTACCCACGAGATCCCATCTTGGGCCTGTTCCAGAGCTCCGCCGGAGGGGGCACCTATCACGGAGGGCTTCTACATCATCATAGCCCCTCCGATGAAGTGTGAGTAGTTTACCTCAGACCTTCGGGTCCATAGTTAGTAGCTAGATGGCTTCTTCTCTCTTTTTGGATCTTAATACAATATTCTCCCCCTCTCTTGTGGAGATCTATTCGATGTAATCTTCTTTTTGCGATGTGTTTGTTGAGACCGATGAATTGTGGGTTTATGATCAAGATTATCTATGAGCAATATTTGAATCTTCTCTGAATTCTTTTATGTATGATTGGTTATCTTTGCAAGTCTCTTCGAATTATCAGTTTGGTTTGGCCTACTAGATTGGTTTTTCTTGCAATGGGAGAAGTGATTAGCTTTGGGTTCAATCTTGCGATGTCCTTTCCCAGTGATAGTAGGGGCAGCAAGGCACGTATTGTATTGTTGCCATCGAGGATAACAAGATGGGGTTTTTATCATATTGCATGAATTTATCCCTCTACATCATGTCATCTTGCTTAAGGTGTTACTCTGTTTTCTTGAACTTAATACTCTAGATGCATGCTGGATACCGATCGATGAGTGGAGTAATAGTAGTAGATGCAGGCAGGAGTCGGTCTACTTGTTTCGGACGTGATGCCTATATACATGATCATACCTAGATATTCCCATAACTATGCTCAGTTATGTCAATTGCTCAACAGTAATTCGTTCACCCGCCGTAAAATACTTATGCTCTTGAGAGAAGCCACTAGTGATATCTATGGCCCCCGGGTCTATCTTTATCATATTAATCTTCCGTCACTTTATTATTGCTTTGCTTTTTTACTTTGCTTTTATTTTGTTTTGCATCTTTATCACAAAAATACCAAAAATATTATCTATCATATCTATCAGATCTCACTCTCGTAAGTGACCGTGAAGGGATTGACAACCCCTTATCGCGTTGGTTGCGAGGAGTTATTTGCTTTGTGCAGGTACGAGGGACTCGCGCGTAGCCTCCTACTGGATTGATACCTTGGTTCTCAAAAACTGAGGGAAATAATTATGCTACTTTGCTGCATCATCCTTACCTCTTCAAGGAAATCCAATGCAGTGCTCAATAGGTAGCAAGAACAATTTCTGGCGCCACCCGGGGAGTCTACGCAAAAGTCAACATACCAAGTACCCATCACAATCCCTTATCTCCCGTGTTACATTATTTGCCATTTGCCTCTCGTTTTCCTCTCCCCCACTTCACCCTTGCCGTTTTATTCGCCCTCTCTTTCCCGTTTGCCTTTTTCTCGCTTACCTTTTGTTTGCTTGTGTGTTGAATTGCTTGTTTGTCACAATGGCTCTACCTAGATTTGGTGACCTTCACCTTAAAATCTTAGAAGAGATTGAAAACAACATCAGGAGTTTTATGGTTTTGCAATTTGAGCATAATAGTTTCTTCAGAAATGAGCTTAAGGAACAACAAAGTTTTTTGAGTTATATGAATAAAGAGCTCGATGATATGTCTAAAGAATTTGATGGTATAAGATCCCAAATTGCTCGTCTTGAGAAGTTGACTACTGAAATTTCGGATAAGCAGGCTACCTTAGTCGATAAGATGGCCGCTAAATCGGATTTCTATGAAAATAAAGATGAAGATCTAAAAGTTATTAATGCGTCACCTATTAAATCTTTGTTTTGCAATATGGATCTTGATAATAATGGGATTGAATATGATCCACCCTTACCTAGAAGGCGATCCAAAAATTCGGAGTTTTTAGATCTTGATGATAAAATTGATAAAAGTGGGATCAAAAGTAAAACCCTAGATTTTGCTAAACCCACTATTTTGGATTTCAAGGAATTTAATTATGAAAGTTGCTCTTTAGTTGATTGTATTTCCTTGTTGCAATCCGTGCTAAATTCTCCTCATGCTTATAGTCAAAATAAAGCCTTTACTGAACATATCGTTGATGCTTTGATGCAATCTTATGAAGAAAAGCTTGAGTTAGAAGTTTCTATCCCTAAAAAACTTTATGATGAGTGGGAACCTACTATTAAAATTAAAATTAAAGATCATGAGTTTTATGCTTTGTGTGATCTGGGTGCTAGTGTTTCCACTATTCCCAAAACTTTGTGTGATTTGCTAGATTTCCGTGATTTTGATGATTGCTCTCTAAACTTGCATCCTGCGGATTCCACTATTAAGAAACCTATGGGAAGAATTAATTATGTTCTTATTGTTGCAAATAGGAATTATGTGCCCGTAGATTTTATCGTTCTTTGTATAGATTGCAATCCTTCATGCCCTATTATTCTTGGTAGACCTTTCCTTAGAATGGTTGGTGCAATTATTGATATGAAGGAAGGGAATATTAGATTCCAATTTCCATTAAATAAAGGCAAGGAACACTTCCCTATGAAGAAAATAAAATTACCATATGAATCTATCATGAGAGCCACTTATGGATTGCCTACCAAAGATGGCAATACCTAGACCTATCCTTGCTTTTATGCCTAGCTAGGGGCGTTAAACAATAGCGCTTGTTGGGAGGCAACCAAATTTTATTTTTAGTTTTTTTGCTTTTTGCTTATGTTTAGGAATAAATATTTGATCTAGCCTCTGGTTAGATGTGTTTTTATGTTTTAATTAGTGTTTGTGCCAAGTTAAACCTATAGGATCTTCTTGGATGATAGTTATTTGATCTTACTGTAATTTCCAGAAACTTTCTATTCACGAAAACAATTATTAAAACTCACCAGAACGTGATAAAATACTGATTCCAATTTCTTCTAATCAATAAAAAATTCCTAGGTATTCCTGTTTTGGTAGATTTTTTGGAGTTCCATAAGTTTGCGTTAGTTACAGATTACTACAGACTGTTCTGTTTTTGACAGATTCTGTTTTTCGTGTGTTGTTTGCTTATTTTGATGAATCTATGGCTAGTAAAATAGTTTATAAACCATAGAGAAGTTGGAATACAGTAGGTTTAACAACAATATAAATAAAGCATGAGTTCATTACAGTACCTTGAAGTGGTCTTTTGTTTTCTTTCGCTAACAGAGCTCACGAGATTTCTGTTGAGTTTTGTGTTGTGAAGTTTTCAAGTTTTGGGTGAAATCTTTTGATGGATTATGGAAGAAGGAGTTGCAAGAGCCTAAGCTAGGGGATGCCCATGGCACCCCCAATATAATCTGAGGACACCAAAAAGCCAAAGCTTGGGGATGCCCCGGAAGGCATCCCCTCTTTCGTCTACTTCCATCGGTAACTTTACTTGGAGCTATATTTTTATTCACCACATGATATGTGTTTTGCTTGGACCGTCTTGTATGATTTGAGTCTTTGTTTGTTAGTTTACCACAATCATCCTTGCTGTACACACCTTTCGAGAGAGCCATACATGATTTGGAATTTTTTGGAATACTCCATATGCTTCACTTATATCTTTTGAGCTATATAGTTTTGCTCTAGGGCTTCACTTATATCTTTTAGAGCACGATGGTGGACTTGTTTTATATAAACTATTGATCTCTCATGCTTCACTTAGATTATTTTGAGAGTCTTAAATAGCATGGTTCATAAAAATCTAATATGCTTGGTATTCAAGATTTCTAAAACTTTCTTTTGAGTGCGTTGAATACTAAGAAAAGTTTGATGCTTGATAATTGTTTTGAGATATGAAGATGGTGATATTAGAGTCATGCTAGCTGAGTAGTTGTGAATTTGAGAAATACTTTTGTTAAAGTTTGTGATTCCCGTAGCATGCACGTATGGTGAACCGTTGTGTGATGAAGTCGGAGCATGATTTATTTATTGATTGTCTTCCTTATGAGTGGCGGTCGGGGACGAGCGATGGTCTTTTCCTACCAATCTATCCCCCTAGGAGCATGCGCGTAATACTTTGCTTTGACAACTTGTAGATTTTTGCAATAAGTATATGAGTTCTTTATGACTAATGTTGAGTCCATGGATTATACAGACTTTTCTTCCTTCCACCATAGCTAGTCTCTCTAATACCGCGCACTTTTCGCCGGTATCATACACCCACTATATACCTTCCTCAAAACAGCCACCATACCTACCTATCATGGCATTTCCATAGCCATTCCGAGATATATTGCCCTGCAACTTTCCACCGTTCCGTTTATTACGACACGCTCCATCATTGTCATATTGCTAGCATGATCATGTAGTTGACATCGTATTTGTGGCAAAGCCACCGTTCATAATTCTTTCATACATGTCACTCTTGATTCATTGCATATCCCGGTACACCGCCGGAGGCATTCATATAGAGTCATATTTTGTTCTAAGTATCGAGTTGTAATTGTTGAGTTCTAAGAAAATAAAAGTGTGATGATCATCATTATTAGAGCATTGTGCCAAGTGAGGAAAGGATGATGGAGACTATGATTCCCCCACAAGTCGGGATGAGACTCCGGACGAAAAATAAAAAAAGAGAAAAGGCCCAAATAAAAAAATGAGAGAAAAAGAGAGAAGGGACAATGTTACTATCCTTGTACCACACGTGTGCTTCAAAGTAGCACCATGATCTTCATGATAGAGAGTCTCTCATTTTGTCACTTTCATATACTAGCGGGAATTTTTCATTATAGAACTTGGCTTGTATATTCCAATGATGGGCTTCCTCAAAATGCCCGAGGTCTTCGTGAGCAAGCGAGTTGGATGCACACCCACTTAGTTTCTTTTATTGAGCTTTCACATACTTATAGCTCTAGTGCATCCATTGCATGGCAATCCCTACTCACTCATATTGATATCTATTGATGGGCATCTCCATAGCCTGTTGATACGCCTAGTTGATGCAAAACTATCTTCTCCCTGTTTGTCTTCTCCACAACCACCCTTCTATTCCACATATAGTGCTATATCCATGGCTCACGCTCATGTATTGCGTGAAGATTGAAATAGTTTTGAAAATATCAAAAGTATGAAACAATTGCTTGGCTTGTCATCGGGGTTGTGCATGATTTAAATACTTTGTGTGGTGAAGATAGAGCATAGCCAGGCTATATGATTTTGTAGGGATAACTTTCTTTGGCCTTGTTATTTTGAGAAGACATGATTGCTTTATTAGTATGCTTGAAGTATTATTATTTTTATGTCAATATAAACTTTTGTCTTTGTCGGGGGAATTCGGCTTCCTCGAACACCTATGGGGACCGAGCCCCTTACTGGTTCGGCGGGGGGCGGAGGTCGCGCGAAGAGCGGATCGAGGCGATGCGCACACGGGGTTTACCCAGCTTCGGGCCGCACGGATGCGTAAAACCCTACTGCTGCTTTGTGGTTTGTATTGTGTTCTTGCTCGGAGGCGCGTGGTGCTATAGTACACATGAGCCGCTGGCGAGACCGAGCGTAAAAAATGGGTGTCCTTCCCCCTCTACGTGCGCATGGGGCCTCCTTTTATATGCTCAAGGGGTTACCCACAGGTGGCAGCGTAGATGGGGGCAGAAATGGGAGAATGCTGTAGTGGGTACAGCTGCCTGCACAGTGGCTGTACAGTGCTATCATACCTAACTCTGACGGCGGGGGACAAGGGCATTAAATGCCTGTCCGCATCGCCCAGACGGTGCAGGGAAAGGACCGTAAGGAGCGCCACCGTTCGCCACGATGGCTACTCTGTCAGCTTTGCTTCGCCACCGCATGCCCCTGGCTACACAGCCTCCTGCCACGTGCACCTGGAATGCCCCCAGAGCGACACGTTGGTGGATGAGCTGGAGCGCAGGCACGGGGTGGTAACTTGCCGCGGCAAGCGACTTGCCACGGTGGATGTCTTGTCGCGCCCGGGAGCTTGTCGCTCACCGGTCCTTGCCGGGACGCGCGGCGCGTCGCGGCAAGGCTCCTGTCGTGCCGTGGTTGGCCTTCCCGGCAAGCTCCTCTTGCCGGGGTCTTGTGCTTCGAGCGGCAGTCCCGGCAAGCTCCTCTTGTCGGGGCCTCGCTCTCTTCGGGCGGCCTTCCCGGAAAGCTCCTCCTGCCGGGGCCTTGGCTCAAATACTCTATTCTTGAATGGCCCAAAAGGGGACCATGGAGGGTCTTGGCGATCACCTGGCAAGCCTTGCCGCGGGGTGCTACGACTGCCCGTGCACAAGTTCAGAGTTTCGAAGAAACGGAATATCAAACGGAGTCCAAACGGAATGAAACCTTCGAGAACGTGATTTTCTCGCCGAACGTGATCCAGGAGACTTGGACCCTAAGTCAAGAAAGAAACAAGGTGGGCACGAAGTAGGGGGCGCGCCTACCCCCCCAGGGCGCGCTCTCCACCCTCATGGGCCCCATGTTGCTCCACCGACGTACTTCTTCCTCCTATATATACCTACGTACCCCCAAACGATCAAAGACGGAGCCAAAAACCAAATTCCACCATCGCAACCTTCTGTACCCACGAGATCCCATCTTGGGCCTGTTTCGGAGCTCGGCCGGAGTGGGCATCTATCACGGAGGGCTTCTACATCATCATAGCCCCTCCGATGAAGTGTGAGTAGTTTACCTCAGACCTTCGGGTTCATAGTTAGTAGCTAGATGGCTTCTTCTCTCTCTTTGGATCTCAATACAATGTTCTTCCCCTCTCTCATGGAGATCTATTCGATGTAATCTTCTTTTTGCGGTGTGTTTGTTGAGACCTATGAATTGTGGGTTTATGATCAAGATTATCTATGAACAATATTTGAATCTTCTCTGAATTCTTTTATGTATGATTGGTTATCTTTGCAAGTCTCTTTGAATTATCAGTTTGGTTTGGCCTACTAGATTGGTTTTTCTTGCAATGGGAGAAGTGCTTAGCTTTGGGTTTAATCTTGCGGTGTCCTTTCCCAGTGACAGTAGGGGCAGCAAGGCACGTATTGTATTGTTGCCATCGAGGATAACAAGATGGGGTTTTTATCATATTGCATGAATTTATCCCTCTACATCATGTCATCTTGCTTAAGGTGTTACTCTGTTTTCTTGAACTTAATACTCTAGATGCATGCTGGATAGCGGTCGATGAGTAGAGTAATAGTAGTAGATGCAGGCAGGAGTCAGTCTACTTGTTTCGGACGTGATGCCTATATACATGATCATACCTAGATATTCTCATAACTATGCTCAATTCTGTCAATTGCTCAACAGTAATTCGTTCACCCGTCGTAAAATACTTATGCTCTTGAGAGAAGCCACTAGTGAAATCTATGGCCCCCGGGTCTATCTTTATCATATTAATCTTCCGTCACTTTATTATTGCTTTGCTTTTTAATTTACTTTTATTTTACTTTGCATCTTTATCACAAAAATACCAAAAATATTATCTATCATATCTATCAGATCTCACTCTCGTAAGTGACCGTGAAGGGATTGACAACCCCTTATCACGTTGGTTGCAAGGAGTTATTTGCTTTGTGCAGGTTCAAGGGACTCACGCGTAGCCTCCTACTGGATTGATACCTTGGTTCTCAAAAACTAAGGGAAATACGTATGCTACTTTGCTGCATCATCCGTTCCTCTTCAAGGAATTCCAACGCAGTGCTCAAGAGGTAGCACAAGGCAAGTGGATGGCCACCTCCATGACTGAGAAGGACATCAAAGGGCTTCGGGAGGCGAGGTATTTGACAACGGAGATTAGGCATAAACTCCCTGCCAAAGAGCAAATCATCCCCACTCCAGAACCTGGTGAGAGGGTCGTATTCCTTCCTGACTCTCTCCGAGGACTAGGATTTCCCCTAGACCCCTTTGTCTGAGGTCTCATGTTCTATTACGGGCTGGATTTTCACGATCTGGTCCCGAATTCCTTTCTCCACATCTCGGCGTTTATCGTCATGTGTGAGGCATTCCTCCGCATCCCTCCACACTTCGGCCTATGGCTCAAAATTTTCAATGTGAAGCCGAAGGTGGTCGTCGGGTAACACACGGACTGCGGCGGTGCCATGATAAGCAAACTTCCCAAAGTTATCTGGCCCAAAGGGGCCTTTGCGGACTCCATCAAGATATGGCAGTAGGAGTTGTTTTACATTACTGAACCCCGCAGCACCAAATGGGCAGCCGCCCCTGCATTCAGATCTGGTCCCCCACCGTGGCTTGCATCCTGGACAAACAAGGGTCTGGATTGAGGATCATCTGACGAGGTGTTGATGCTGAAGACGCGCATCAAAAATATCATAGAGAAAAACACCAGCCTCACAGATGTGATTCAGGTGATGCTCATCCGTCGGACTCTTCCGTGCCAACGCCGGCCTCTCCGCATGTGGGAGTTCAATCCGGAAGGGCCATGGATCCTGACGCGACTCTTCGGCACAACGCATAAAGCGATCTGGAAGCTATTTTTCAAGACTCAAAAGTCATGGCCAGAAACATCCGAAGACATCAACCTTGACTGCAATCATCCAGCCTCCCCAGTAAGTGCTTATTTCTCCTAACATAGCATAGTTAATAAACCAAAAGAGGGGATGGACTGAGAATTCCTTCTTATGACACAGGGCTGGACGAAGAAGGCGGAGCGGATCAGATGTCCGGCTCCATTGCCCGAAAACCCAGCAAATCCGCTTTTAATGAAGATGTTGGTCCCGACGCCCTATCAAGCACTTGAGAAAAAGGTCTGGAAGAAGGGAAAGGAAGCCAAAGATGACCTCCATTGCAAAGGTACTTTGGATGGGGTGTCCGGACACGAAACCAATTCCTACAAGGAGGATGAAGATGAGGAGGAGGAAGAGGAAAAGAAGGCGGAGGCTGATAGCACCCTTTCCCTGAAGGGGAAGAAGAAAAACAAGAGGGTCGCCTCTGAAGAACCGGAGGCGAAGGCGCCAAAAAGGGGAAAGATATTCCTTCCAGACGGCTCGGATTAAGACATCGAGGCCATCCCCAAGTGGCTCCCCAGGCCGAAGCCCCTTGCCGAATCGTGAGTATCTGAAGATGATGTTACATAAGTCCGGTTATGATAAGTATGGTATTGAAATTTTGAGTGGTGCAGGCCGGCCCGCGATCTTCCCCAACAATCATCGGAGGGGAACTCCTTGGATCCAAGGATGATGGAGAGGGAGTCACATTCGCAAGCCTCCCCGCCTCCAGCCAAGGACGACACCGAGGTGTTGTCCCGAAGGGCCCCTCAGGGGCATGAGGCGGTACGGGAAGCCGCCAAAACGGCGCCAGAAGGTAATACTTCGGTCACCAAAGACACAGGGGTAACAATACCCTCGAGGGCTGACGGCGGGGGTCTAGACTAGTCCGTCCATCAGCCGGACACGACTCCGGAAACCCAAATGGTTCCAGAGAAGAACAAGCAATCATCCTCGAGGGAGGGGGGAGTGCCAACTACCGCGACAACCTCCGCTAGTCTGGAGGCGCCGAATACACTGATGGAGGCACTACAACGAGCTTCCATCGTGGAGGAGCACCACACCTTGATGGGTGCGGTACTTGAAAAGGTTCAGTTTGCCAAGAACAGACTGAACGAGGCCTTTGTCGGCCCGTTAACAGGTTTCGAGGTATGCAATGTAATGTTACTGACCGCTCTTCATATGAAAAGATGCTTGTGTATAAGTAGTAGCCCCTGAGACTCTGATCGTCCCTTTTGTTAATAAAAAGGAGGCAGACAGAGGATCAATAATTTGTACAGGAGCTAACACACTTTCATATGTTGAAATGTAGGCTTCACTGTTAGCGGCTACTGCCCAAGCCGCTGAGGTATCGGAACTGCAACGTCAGCTGGGACTGGCCGATGAGGATCTCATTCGCATCGATAAGGGTTTTGATGAGGCGCAGGGTACATAATTTTTTGTTTTAAAATGCTTCGTTCAGGCCCATACCTCAGGAGTTGAAAGCTCACGTGCTGCTATGTGCATGGTTGCAGGTAGCGCAGCTGCAGTTGAGGCCCTTAGGGGTGAACTTTCCCAGGCCCAAGAGCAGGCAAAGGTGAACAAGGTGGCCGCTGAGAAAGCAGCCAAGGACCTGAAGGCCGCGTAGGTTATCCGATGCCAGTATGAGGAGCGGGTAACCGAAGTAGAGAAGGTGCTCAAGGACACCGACGACAAGTATAAGTCCCTGGAGGAGAAGAGCAAAGCCTAGGAAACCGACCTTGCCAAAGCCCTTAAAGAGGCTGAGGAAGCCCGGGCTGAATGCCAAGCGGCGCGTGAGGAGATGAAGCAGGCTAGACAAGTAGCGGCTGGTAAGCCCCTTCGTCTACAGATTAAATTCGGCAATTAGTCGTATGTTTTTCTCACGCAACTGTGGGGTTTTTTAGATGTCTTTGTGGATCTTCCGAAGAGCGCTGCCGACGCTGCGCGATTCTTCCAAGCCCGGGAGGGGCATGTGATGGAGCAGCAATTCTGGGGCCAGTTCGTGGCACGGGAGCGCCACGTACTACTGAATGACCAGATGGCGCAGTGGGCCGAGCTGCATAGGGTATCCGGTGCGGCAATGAGGGACGTCATAGTCCGGCTGTGGACGACCGAACCCGTTCCGAGCAGCTATTTTGGCTTAGTGCGGCGGCTTTTTGATGCCCTGGCCCATATTGATGCGGTTAACTAGTCGTCGTGCATAGAAGGTGCATGGCTGGCTTTTGCTCGTATCAAGATGCACTGGGCCAAGATGAAGGCCGCCAGCGTGGCCATGGAAGGTCCGTCTGGAGACAAAAGCCACCGTATGCCCGAGAGCTATTTCGAAGACGTTCTAGAAGGCGCCCACTTAATACAGGGACAGTGCTCGAAGGACATCTTGTTAAAATGAATTGTGTCCGAGCGACTGTATCCGAGTTATTCAGACATTGTATTGTAAATCGAGGTCTTTGTAATATATTTATGCCTGTTATTTTAAAATTAGTTCTCCTCCTGTGCGACTGTTTATATCTTTTGAGAGTCTGCCAGTCGTCGGCTTCAGCCCCCACGTAGGTAGTACGGGGGTGTCCGGTATAGCACATAATCACTCTTGACCCAACGTCTTGGTCCATGGAGGAGGTGTTAGTGCGGCGGACGAGGCAATCGGGCTATGTGGCTTTACCACTCTCATTTAGCCGTAGGAGTTTTACAATGGGGTCATAAGATAGCCCCTAGTGCGTATGCGGCCACCAAACTTATATGCCTTTAAACGCATGACTGAACATGGCCAGCCCTTCGTATAATACGGGAGAAATCGCTAGAGACTTAGTAAGTCGCCGAATTGCTGACCAGCTCTCCCCGCATCACGACAGTCAGTTTTCGGCTCTCTCTATTGAGGTGTTTGACCGGGCTAGCCGGAGACACAATCGCAATAGTTCTCCCTTTGCTGCCTTAGACGAAAAACGGAATGTAAGGCGGCAACCACAGGAGCCAGGCAACCCAACTATTGACCAAAGACATGATTTAGAGCCGACACATATAATGCAGTATTCGGGACGTCGAAGTAGACTCTGAGAGTGTTCGGACTTTCTATTGTTGAAGATATGTATATGGCTCAAGTAGAGCCCCTGGTGATTTAAGTCGTACCAAGGTGTATATGCTAATTTGGACGTAAAGTGGGAAAACAGAAAAAGTGCCAATGCCAAGCAAGGCTGGGCGAAGCTATTTCCATTATACTCTGATTGGTATGTCAAAACTTATGTTTACAAAAGATACAATAAGCATCACGGCTATTTTACATGTCAAGAACAAGGGAAAGCTGTATACAGGTCCTAGATCTGAAAAGATTATCTAGAAGATCCTTTGGACGTTCTGCCGCATGTCTGCGCCGCTTTTCACCTTGGCATAGGATCCTTTGAGATGATCGACGATCAAGTATGTAGAAGGGGCCTAGAAGGGGGGACCTTGTTAGCTCCGAGAATTGATGTGGGCTTGTGAAGAACCTGAGAAATTGAAAACAAGACGAAAAGGGTGTAGCAATATGTAGGTCTAGATAGGGTCGAGCCGTATCGTGGATCCTATGTTTAGTATGCCTCCGTCCTTGCCCATGGTATTTTTAACATGTAGTTATGCGCACGCGGTACGTATGCCGCTATCAGGCTGGGGCATTGGCGGAGGCCGAATTGCTAATCGAGCTTTATATGAGCCGAAATGTCGTTCTGCATGGTAGACCGGACTCGTTTAACAGTGTCCGGCGGCTTGACTGCCGGTGTGGTCTTCGGTTTAGCTAGGTACCCTGCACCTCGGCCGCGAGGGCCGCGGTATGCTCCTCTGTACGGAGGGAGCGCTCCATATTTCCATTGACTGTGATAACGCCACGTGGTCCGTGCATCTTAAGCTTAAGATAAGCGTAGTGCGGGACTGCGTTGAAACGGGCGAAAGCAGTTTGTCCGAGTAGTATGTGATAGCCACTTCGGAATGGGACAATGTCGAAGATCAAGTCTTCGCTCTGGAAGTTATCCGGTGAGCCGAAGACGACTTCCAGCGTTATGGATCCTGTGCAATAGGCTTCTATGTCGGGTATTACCCCTTTAAAGGTGGTTTTAGTGGGCTTGATTCTTGACGGATCAATGCCCATTTTACAAACGGTGTCCTGATAAAGCAGATTGAGACCGCTGCCGCCATCCATGAGGACTCGCCTGAGGTGGAATCCGTCGATAATTGGATCGAAGACCAATGCAGCCGAACCCCCATGACGGATACTGGTCGGATGGTCTCTGCGGTCGAAGGTGATCAGACAGGCTGACCACGGATTAAACTTTGGGGCGACTGGCTCTAAGGCATAGACTTCCCTTAACGCGCGCTTGAGCTCCCGCTTGGGGATATGAGTGACGTTGATCATGTTCACTGTTTTGACCTTGGGGGGAAATTTCTTCTATCCACCTGTGTTCTGTGGGCGAGGCTCTTCATCGTCGTCCTCGCTGGGTGGCCCCTTCCCCTTGTGTTCGGCGTTGAGCTTGCCGGCCTGTTTAAAGACCAAAAATTTTATGTTGGTATGATTGGCAGGCTTGTCGGTGGTGCCATGAATCTGGCAAGGCCGATCAAGTATTCTATCCAAACTAGATGGACCATCTCTGTTTCCTTTGAATGGCTTCTTCCGTTGACCGGGTTTGGAGCCACTAAATCCGGCATTAACCGCCATGTCTTCGGTATCTTGGTTATTTCTTCGACGCTCGTGTTTATTGCGTCATGGATTGCCATTGCCATCCCTGGCTTCGGAAGTGCCGGGATCGCTGGTGATGTTGCTTCCATGAGCCAGCTAGCTATATTCTCCCGCGCAAAAGCAGGTCATGAGTGCAGTAAGGGCTGCCATGGACTTCGGCTTTTCTTGGTCGAGGTGTCGAGCGAGCCACTCATCTCGAACGTTGTGTTTAAAGGCCGCGAGGGCTTCGATGTCCGGACAATCCACAGTTTGGTTCTTTTTAATCAAGAACATGGTCCAAAGTTTCCGGGCTAATTCTCCGGGCTGCTGGACTATGTGGCTAAGGCATCGCTGTCTGGAGGCCGAACATAGGTACCTTGAAAGTTGTATCTAAAGGCGTCCTCCAAGTCTTCCCAGCTTCCAATAAAGTTTTCTGGGAGACTGTTTAGCCAATGCCGTGTTGGCCCCTTGAGTTTTAGGGGCAGGTACTTGATGGCGTGGAGGTCATCGCCGCGAGCCATGTGGATGTGGAGAAGAAAATCTTCGATCCATACTGCGGGGTCCATCGTACCATCGTATGATTCGATGTTCACGGGTTTAAATCCTTCGGGGAACTGGTGCTCCATAATCTCATCGGTGAAGCATAAGGGGTGTGCAGCGCCTCTATATCGAGTGATGTCGTGGTGCAGTTCGGATGAAGTCTGAATGCGGTTCTCGGGTCAAGTGAGGTTGTGCCTGTCACGCCAGACCTGATGGCCGTCCTCTCGTGTCGGAGCACGTACCATTGACCCATAGATTGATCTTGTCAGACCGGCTCTACTGTCCAGGTCCTTGCGTAAGTCATAGGTATAGCCCGGGGCCACTGCCTCCCTGCCTCGTTGGTGTGGTGGTGCTGGCTGGTTTTCGGCGTGGGTAGCCGGTCTGTCCCGTCGGCGCAGTGGTCAGTTGGGCTCATCGGCGTTTCTATGCTTTGGCGGTATTGGCTCAAGGTCCTTGTCGTCAAATTAAGGTAGTAGTTTACGTTCGGGTAACTCTTGGTTGGGCGCTCGAGGCCGTATTCCTTGGCTACCAGGACAGTAGTCCATCTGTCATTGAGTATATCATGTTTAGCTTGAAGTTGCTGCTACTTCTTTTTCAGGCTTCTCGCATTAGAGATTAGCCTGCGCTTAAAGTGCTCTTGCTCGAGGGGCTCCTCCGACACGATTAAGTCTTTGTCGCCGAGGCTCGCATCCTCTTCGGAGATCGGTAGGTAGTTACTATCCTCCGAGTCCTCGTTCCCAATTGGATCATCGGGGTTAACTTGCCCGTCTTCCATATCATCCTGTTCGGATGTTGGCTCAGTAGGGGCATCTGGGTCTTCGGCGTTCTCCGGAGTGTTATTGTCTTCGGTGCTGGTATTGCTGTCTTTTTCACAACGAGATTTTGAGCGGTGCCGCTGACGTCGACGCTTTGGAGGTGCTTCGGCAGGCTTGTCCTCAGCCGGATCCTTCTTGCCGTCATCGTCATCCTCTTTGGGTGTATCCACCATGTATACATCATAGGTGGAGGTGGCCATCCACCATCCAGTAAACGGAGGGTTTTGGCCTTGATCGTCTCCGGCATCATCATCCATACCGTCGATGTCTTCGGAGGCGTAATCCAGCATGTCGGTTAGATCCTCGACAATGGCTATGAAGTGGGTGGTGGGTGGGATGTAAAGTTCCCCGCACTTAGCCCCTAGTCCGGGCTGGGCATAATTCGGAGGCGATTCCTTTATGATGGCGAGGGATCGCATTAAGTCCAGGGCCTCCTTTAGGAGCGAGGTTTGGACAGAGAGGCAAGGGCCTGCAGGGCCGGCCAGGGTGAGGTCCTCCTGGCCGCGCCCGCTTATGATGGACCTCGAGAGTTTGGATTTAGAGTCTGAGGGAGAGTCTGGCGCTTTAGTGATAAGGGGAGTTTGGTTCACTTTTGGGTTTGCTGATGACGGCGTCCCCACCGGATCTCCGGTAGCGAGTTCCATGACTGCAGAGAGTCTGGCGGGCTCTAAGTTCCCGTCTTCGGACCCGGTGTTCTTCTCCGGATCTAAAGCCGGAGTAGCGGTTGTGGCCGCGAATCCTTCGAAGATCAAGTCTCCTCGGATATCGGCGACATAGTTTAGGTTCCCGAAACTGATCCGATGACCAGGGACATAGCTATCTATATGCTCAAGGTGGCCAATCAAGTTGGCACGCAATGCGAAGCCGCCGAATATGAAGATTTGGTCAGTGAGGAAAGTTTCCTCTAAAACAGCATCATTGTAGATGATCGAATGAGCCACCGAACCTTCTGTCGACAACACAGAGGAACTCCCAATGAAAGCACCAATGTCGGTGTCAAAACCGGCCGATCTCGGGTAGGGGGTCCCGAACTGTGCGTCTAAGGATAAAAGGTAATAGGAGGCGGGGGACATGATGTTTACCCAGGTTCAGGCCCTCCTAACGGAGGTAATACCCTACTTCTTGCTTGATTGACTTGGATGAATACGAGGATTACAAGAGTTGATCTACCTCAAGATCATAATGGCTAAATCCTAGATGTCTAGCATGTATGATTATGATTGCCTCTACTGACTAACCCTTCGGTTTATATAGACACCAGAGGGGACTAGGGTTATACAGAGTCGGTTTACAGAGAAAGGAATCTTCACACTCCGAAACGCTAAGCTTGCCATCCACGCAAAGGAGAGTCCCATCCGGATACGGGGGGAAGCCTTCCATCTTGTATATTTGTGGCCCACCAGTCCGGCCAATATCACATAGCCCGGATGCCCGGGGACCCCCTAATCCAGGACTCCCTCGCCCCAAGGATGCTAAGTTTGATCTTATTGGGTACACGGATGTGGATTGGGCTGGAGACAAAGTGGATCGTAAGTCGACCTTCGGTGCATGTCAATTTCTTGGACGCTCCTTGGTAAGTTGGTCCTCGAAGAAACAAAATTGTGTTGCTCTTTCCACCGCCGAAGATGAATACATTGCAACTGCCAGTTGTGCAACTCAATTACTATGGATGAGGCAAACTTTGAAGGATTACAGTATCACCTATAGACATGTGCCTCTTTTATGTGATAATGAAAGTGCAATCAATATTGCTGAGAATCCCAAAGATCACACTCGAACCAAGCACATTGATATTAGGTATCATTTCTTGAGAGATCATGTGGAAAAGGGTGATATTGATATTGTTCATGTTGGTACAGATATGCAACTTGCAGACATTTTCACCAAGCCATTGGATGAAGCAAGGTTTTGTCAACTTAGGCATGAACTTGGTATCTTGGAGCTTGACAACATTATGTGAAATCTAGTACCCATCCATGCATTCACTTCATGCCTTGTTTAGATGTAGGCATATGTTTAGGGGGAGACACTCAACTCATGAGTACCCTCACCCTATATAATGCATAAAAGAACAAACACTCTCAAAGTTACCATGTTCTTCGAACTACGGTACTTTAAATGATGGAGTAGTGTTAGTGAGCCCAACGACATTATCTTCCCGGCTTCATGACACCTATACTCGCACATGGTGGCCTATTGGCCACCGACTCTTCTCAAAGGAGAGAATGTCCAATCATGTTTAGGGGTCTTAACATGTGTGTCTAGTTGCTCACCATGTGGTATTTTACATGTCTGATTGCCCATAGTATTTTGTCATATGCCCATTCTTGTATTTTGGTTCCTCTAGGTTCTCTTGTGCCATCTGCCAAAAGCTTTTGCCACCGGTCGTCCAACGGTTATTGGACGTCCGATGACTCATAGCTCCCGGTCGTCTGACGTAACTCGGCTGTACGGTTGCTGTGCAGAAATCATGCACAGCCCAATACCACTCCCCAGGTCTCGGAAATCCAAGGTTCTCTGGCCGTATGTCGCCTGGTACGTCCACCAGTGCCCGGACGTCCAACCGCGGTCGGTCGTCCGACATAGTTTGCGGCCCACATATATACCGTTGGGGTCGATTCTGTGCGGTTTCCCTATCCAGTTTTCTCCCCTCTCCTAGACTGCATCCACCGCCGTGCCGCACTATCGCCGAGAGGCTGCCGCTTCACCATGCCCCCAGCCTCCTCTTCCCTCGCCTCGTCCTGGTGTGGTTCGTCTCACAATGGTAAAATTCAAGCACGCCGCTCGCAAGAATGCTGGGGGTTCCTCTGCCCATGCCTCTCGTCGTGGTGGTTCCGATGACTCTCAAGAGGAGTTGCGTCCATGCAAGCATGCCGGGAAACGTGCTATGATTGAGGAGTCCTCCTCTACCGAGGGCTCTGATTATGAAGAAGACATGGAGGAGGAGGAGGAGTGTGGTGTGCAAGTGACGTTTTCGTCCCGCCCCCGTGGTTCTCGAAGAGCCACTCACATGCCTGCTCCTCCTCCCGATCAGCCGCATGCCGATGCTCGACACATACCCCTTGAGGCTCCTCAGTGTCGGTGTACTAAAGTAGGGGTACCTTAGTACCCCAGACTTGTGCACGGGCAGTTGTAGCACCCTGCGGCGAGGCCCGCCCAGGAAGCGCCAAGAGAAGGCCAAGCATTCAAGACAAGGCCCCCGGCAAGAGGAGCTTGCCGGGCCAAGAGGACAAGGCCCCCGGCAAGAGGAGCTTGCCGGGCCAAGAAGACAAGACCCCGGCAAGGGGAGCTTGCCGGGACGACTGAGCCCGTGTAATACCATCCAAGAACAAAGTATACGAGACAGAAGATCAAGACCCCGACAAGAGGAGCTTGTCGGGAAGGCCGAACCCAGGCACCACAAGAGGAGCCCGCCACGGCGCGCCATGCGCCCCGGCAAGGCCTGATAGCCGGCAAGCTATCAGGCACAGGAAGACGACCCCCGCGGCAAGCCACTTGCCGCGGCAAATCGCCACCTCAGGACTGCGCTCCAGCTCGCCCGCCCACGCGTCACTCCGGGGCTTCCCCCAAGGGCACGTGGCGGGGCACCGCGCAGCCTGGGGTATGCGGTGGCATGCAGCCACTACCGTGGCGAGCGGTGGCGCACCTAACGGTCCGCCTCGGTGCTGTCCAGGCGACCGTGACGGGCATTTAATGCCCTTGTCCCCTACCGTCAGAAGTAGGTATGATAACACTGTGCCGCACTGCAGCGCCACTGTTCCCGCACTGTTACAACTACCACCCCTTTTACACTTTTACCCCTTTCTCTTACGTTGACACCTGTCGGTGACCCCTTTGCGCTATAAAAGGAGGCCCGTGTGCAACGTAGAGGGGGTCCCGGAGGTTCGGAGATGGGGAACCCAGACAGCCATACGCTCGGTGCAGCTAGCTCTCCAAGCTCCCGAGCTCCCCAGTTCAATACAACCAAGCAAGAGTAGGGTTTTACGCGTCCATCACGGCCCGAACCTGGGTAAACCGCCCGTGTGCTCGCCTCGATCTGCTCTCCGTGCTCCCTCCGCCCCCCTCACCGGACAACGAAAGGGGCTCCGGCCCCATAGGTGCTCGCGGGGGACCCAGTCCGCCCCGACATCTTTGGCGCGCCAGGTAGGGGGTGCGTCGAGGTTGTGCGGATCAGATCCGGCGTTCGCGCGGGCACGCTCTTCGTCAGCTTCTCCGAATTCGCTAGCTTCATCAACACCATGGCCCCGAAGAAGAAGGCTTCGGAGGTCGCGGGCCCGTCCGCGTCTCTTCCACCGCTACCGGAGCCAACGGAGGGCGGGGGAGACGCCGTCGGAGGGGTGGCCACCGGCGAGAACACTCGCGGCGCCACCAAATCCAAGAACAGGGCGGACGACCGAGCCTCGGCCTCCGAGGACGCGTCGCATCCGACCCGACAAACGACGACCCAGCAGCGCCATGCCACGGGAGGTGGCATCCGCTTGCTGGACCAAGGGCAAACTGGAGGTTCACGGGACGCCACGGGCCCTCGTCCGGACACGGGCAAGGCGAAGGCGCCGGGGAGGGACCCCGCTCTTTCTAACATTGTTAGGAGTCCGAGCGTATCCCGCTCCTCGCGCCACTCGCCCCCGTTCCCCTCCACTCCGGCAGAAGCGCTCGCGAGAGCGCAACTGCTCCTCGACTACCCTCCAGCGGCTGACAAGGCCGAGGGCTGGAGGGCCACCATCCAGAGCCTGATCGCCTTCGCCAACAACGACACGCCGCAGCAGCCGGCGACCTCACGGCCACGGCAGGTCGAGAAGACGGAGGCCAACGGCGACAAGGCCGCCGGAGGTGCAACCACCATGCACTCCCCGGCGCAGAAGCAGAAGACGCCGCCCCGCTGGAGCAACGCCGACGACGGCTCTACAGCGTCGTCAGACCCGCGGACTCGCCGGGACCAGCGCCGAGTCCTCGACGAGCGGCAGCAAGAAGACGCTCGAACAAGGATTGAGCGCCGCCGAGAAACTCGGCGGCAATCAGACCAGCGGGCTGGGAACGCTGTCGACGCGCACGCGCCCGGTGAACCAGGTGACTTACCGTACGCGGCAGGTTGCCCTGCGTTCACCCGTGAGCTGCGGCGCGTCCGGTGGCCCAGCACGAAGAACTTCAAGCCCGACGTACCGGAGAAGTACGACGGCAGGACGCACCCCTCGGAGTTTCTCAGCATCTACACGATCGCTGTACAAGCTGCCGGGGGGCGCGACGAGAGGATATTGGCGAACTACTTCCCGCTCGTGCTTAAGCCAAACGTTCGTTCGTGGCTTATGCACTTGCCGGAAGGCTCCATTTCTTCCTGGGCGGATCTCTGCCATCAGTTTGTTGGCGCCTTCACAGGCGGCCACAAACCTCATGGCCAGGATAGCGACCTCCACATCCTAGCCCAGAAGGAAGGAGAACCCCTGCGCAAGTACATCCAGCGCTTCAGCCGCGTGCATCGCAACATCCCCGACGTTCACCCTGCCGCGGTTATCAGCGCGTTCCACCAGAACGTGCGTAACCGCCGCATGCGTGAAGAGATGGCCATGACCAAGGTCCGGGACGTCAGCGAGCTATATGCCCTGGCTGACAAGTGCGCGCGCGCGGAGGAGGGGAGGAAACTCCCCGGGGAGGATGCTGGCGCAGGAGAAAGCGACAGTGACGACACCGCCCCGGCGAAGAGAAGCCAGCGGCGGAATAATAGGAGGAAGAACAGGAAAGAGGTGCTTGCCGTCGAGGAGTCCGGCAAGGAGGCTCCCGCCAAGCAAACGCAGGCTGGCGGCTCCGGCAAGGAGCCTGCCCCCGTGGCGGCAGCCGACAAGCAGGACGGCTCCGACAAGCAATACTGCAAGATCCACCGCACCAAGGGCCACGATCTCTCCAACTGCAAAAGTGTCGAGTACCTCGTCGTGCAGCAGAAGGCTGAGTACGAGAGGCGCGACAAGGGGAAGGCCCAGGGTGGAGGTGGCGAACCCAGCAAGAAGCGGCCGCCCATCGGGCGGGGAGGACGCCGCGGCAAGGCCAAGCAGCGGCAAGGCGATCGGCCTCCCCGGGGCCGCGACGAGGATGAAGAAGACGACGACGAAGACGTGGAAGACGAAGATAACAGCGAGCAGGAGTTCCAGAAGGCCACGAAGGTCCTATGCGTTGACGGCGGCGCCTCTCTGCACACCTCCCACCGCCAGCTTAAGCGGTGGGCGCGAGAGGTGAATGCAGCAGAGCCGCCCGTGGAGTCGCGCAGGCTCCTCAAATGGTCCAGCACGCCCATCATTTTCGATCTTGAGGATCACCCCGACCGCACAACCGCGGTCGGGTGCTTGCCGATGCTGGTCTCACCCACCATCCGCAACCTCAAGGTCACCAAAATGTTGGTAGACGGCGGGGCCGGGCTGAACTTGATCTCCTCCGCTGTGATCAAGAAACTCCAGATCCCAGACGGCGAGCTCGAAGAGACCGGATCTTTCCAAGGAATCAACCCGGGGAGGAGCAAGCCCAAGGGGAAGATTACTCTGCCTGTGACCTTCGGCGGCGAGCTCAACTTCAGGACTGAGCGCATCACGTTCGACGTCGCTGATATCCCGTTACCATACAATGGGATCCTCGGCCGTCCCGCTCTCGCCAAGTTCATGGCAGCTTCCCACCACGCCTACAACGTACTCAAGATGCCGGGGCCGATAAGCGTCATCACTGTCCATGGCGACAAAAAGGACGCGCTTATCTGCGCCGACAAGATCTACCGGGATGTAGCAGCCGCGGCAGAGAAGGACACACTTGCCGCTGAAGCCCCCGGGGGGAAGAAGGCAAGGACCAAGCCCGGTAAGTGCTCTGGGGCCCACTCCGGCAACCGCACCTCTTCGGAGTGCTGCGCCGCCGTCGAGGACGTTCCATCGAGCTCCACCGGCAAGTACAAGAAGGGAATGATCGCTCCTCCGGCAACCAAGAAGGTGTCCGCCAAGGAGGACGGCACTGGCGGTACCTTCACCATCAGTGCCACGCTTGACAGCAAATAGGAAAGCGCGCTCGTTGCCTTCCTGCGGGCGAATGACGACGTGTTTGCATGGCAACCGTCCGACATCCCCGGTGTTGCCAGGAGGGTGATTGAGCACAAGCTCGCTGTCTGTCCTCACGCGCGACCCGTCAAGCAGAAAGTGAGAAAGCAAGCCGTGGAGCGCCAAGAATTCAACAGCGAAGAGATCAAGAAGCTAGAGGCAGCAGGCCTAGTGAGAGGTGTGATCCATCCAATGTGGCTGGCCAATCCGGTCGTCGTGCGCAAAGCCAATGGGAAGTGGAGACTGTGCATAGACTTCACCGATGTGAATAAAGCATGTCCCAAGGATCCATTTCCCTTGCCGCGCATTGACCAGATTGTTGACTCCACTGCCGGATGTGAGCTACTCTCTTTTCTTGATGCATATTCAGGCTACCACCAAGTCTTTATGGCCAAAGAAGATGAAGAGAAGACCGCATTTATCACTCCGTGCGGCACCTATTGCTTCATACTCATGCCGTTTGGACTGAAGAATGCGGGATCAACGTTTGCAAGGGTAGTGCACACTGCTTTCGAGCCACAGATCCATAGGAACATGGAGGCCTACATGGATGACATCGTGGTGAAGAGCAGGAGCAAGGAAACCCTGGTCCAAGATCTGGAAGAGACATTTCAGAACCTGCGCAAGATACAGCTCAAGCTGAACCCCGAGAAGTGCGTTTTCGGAGTCCCCTCCGGCAAGCTTCTCGGGTTCTTTGTGTCACAGAGGGGGATTGAAGCTAATCCCGACAAGATCAAAGCCATCGAGCAGATCGAAGCCCCAGAGCGCGTCAAGGACGTCAGAAAGCTTGCAGGTTGTGTGGCCGCCCTCAGTCGGTTCATTTCAAGGTCTGCAGAACGCGCCCTGCCCTTCTTTAAAATCTTGAAGAAGGCAGGCCCCATGCAGTGGACTCCAGAAGCGGAGGCAGCGCTGCAAGATTTGAAAAGGTACCTATCCTCCACTCCAATACTTGTCGCACCTAGACCACAGGAGAAGTTGTTGCTATACCTAGCGGCAACCAACCAGGTGGTTAGTGCTGCGTTAGTGGCGGAGAGGGAGGCCGACGAGGAGCCTATACCACCTGCAAGCGAATCCAGCGACAAGCGGGGGGCTGCTCCGGCAAGCTCTGGCCCCGACAAGGACCACCCTGCGCAGGAACAGGATGGAGCGCGGAAGAAGATGGTGCAGCGCCCGGTGTATTTTGTGAGTTCCCTCTTGCAGGGGGCTAGATCAAGATACTCTGGGGTGCAGAAGTTGCTTTTCGGCCTCCTCATGGCCTCGAGAAAGCTGCGCCATTACTTCCAAGCACATGAGATAACAGTAGTCACTCGCTTCCCGCTGAAGAGGATATTGCACAATCCCGAGGCAACAGGCAGGATCGTCGAGTGGGCACTGGAGCTGTCGAGCTTTGGACTCAAGTTTGAAAGTACTTCAACCATACAGAGCCGAGCTTTGGCAGAATTCATAGCTGAGTGGACCCCGACGCCAGATGGAGAAGCCCAAGAAACAAGCGCGCCCGTACAAGAAGCAACAAGCGAGTGGGTAATGTACTTCGATGGTGCCTTCTCGCTGCAAGGCGCCGGTGCTGGCGTGGTACTCATCGCGCCCACCGGAGAGCACCTCAAGTATGTTATCCAGATGCACTTCCCAAGAGAGCAAGCAACCAACAATACTGCTGAGTATGAAGGCTTGCTCGCCGGCCTCAGGATTGCGGCCGAACTTGGGATCAGAAAGCTGATTGTGCGGGGAGATTCTCAACTGGTGGTCCGGCAAGTCAACAAAAGCTACCAGAGCCCTCTGATGGAAGCTTATGTAGATGAAGTGCGGAAGCTGGAAGAACACTTTGAAGGGCTGCAAATGGAGCACGTCGCGAGAGCTCAGAACGAGATAGCAGACGACCTTTCGAAGTGTGCTTCGTTGAAGTTACCTGTGGAACCAGGGACCTTCTTACTCAAGCTGACTCAACCATCCGTTACACCATCAGTTGGGCAGTCCAAGAAAAGGAAGTTGGTCTCCGGCGACTACTTGCAGGCGGACCTTCCTGAGACCGCCGCCAAGGTCCCCAAGATCAACAACCAGAACGCCGAGGGACAGCCCGCTCCTCCGGATCCCAGGATCCGTCCAGTCGAAGCAGGTGTCCCCGATAAGCCTTGCTCCAGCAAGCAGATCAGCAGTCTGAACGCCGAGGGACAGCCCGCTCCTGCGGATCCCAGGATCCGTCCAGTCGAAGCAGGTGTCCCCGATAAGCCTTGCTCCGGCAAGCAGATCAGCAGTCTGAACGCTGAGGAACAGCCCGCTCCTGCGGATCCGAGGATCTGTCCAGTTGAAGCGGGGGTTCCCGACAAGCTTTGCCCCGGCAAGCTTGCCGGGGGATCACCGGCTCCGGCGGAACCAGAGGTTCTTGCCGTAGAAGCCGGGGTCCCCGCAGCGGCCTTCATGCCTTTAGTCCTTGCCGTCGAGCCCCGGGCTCCGGCATGGGCGCAGCAGATCGTCCGTTTTCTGCAAACTGGAGAACTTCCCGACGACCCAGAAGAGATGGAGAAGATCGCCAGGCAGTCAAGTATGTACCAGTTCATGGACAACGAGCTGTACAGAAGGAGACTCAACGGTGTCAGATTGAAGTGCATCTCCAGGGAAGATGGACAGAAGCTGTTGGCAGAGATACACGGAGGCATATGCGGCCATCACATTGGCGCAAGAGCACTTGTCGGGAAAGCCTTCCGGCAAGGGTTCTTCTGGCAAGAAGCCCTCCAAGATGCAACTGCACTAGTAACCAAGTGTGAAGCGTGCCAGTTCCATGCAAAACAGATTCATCAGCCAGCTCAAGCTCTCCAAACAATCCCTTTATCCTGGCCCTTCTCGGTCTGGGGGCTCGATATCCTCGGCCCTTTTCCCCGAGCCGTCGGGGGCTTCGAGTACTTGTACGTTGCAATCGACAAGTTCACGAAGTGGCCAGAAGTGGAGCCAGTGAGGAAGGTGACCGCGCAGTCAGCAGTCAAGTTCTTCCGGTCGATCGTCTGCCGTTTCGGAATCCCCAACAGAATCATCACCGACAACGGGACACAATTCACAAGTCGCGCCTTCATGCAATACGCCCAGGATCTCGGCGCCAAGGTCTGTTTCGCTTTGGTTGCTCACCCCAGGAGCAACGGTCAAGCAGAAAGGGCCAACGCTGAAGTGCTGCGCGGACTCAAGACCAGGACCTTCGACAGGCTGCACAAGTGCGGAAGAAATTGGATTGAGGAGCTGCTGGCGGCTCTTTGGTCAATCAGAACGACACCGAGTCGAGCCACCGGACAGACACCCTTTGCTCTAGTCTATGGAGCGGAAGCAGTTATCCCCACGGAACTCGTATACGGATCTCCTCGGGTGCTCGCTTATGACGAGCTCGAGCAAGAGCGGCTGCGCCAAGATGACGCGCTGCTCCTTGAGGAAGGACGTCTCCAGGCTGCGGTACGAGCTGCTCGATACCAGCAAGCCTTGCGTCGCTACCATAGCTGCAAGGTCAAGGCCAGGAGTCTCGAAGAGGGCGACCTTGTTCTTCGGCGCACTCAGTCGGCCAAGAATTCCAACAAGTTGACGCCAAAGTGGGAAGGACCTTATCGGGTGAGACAAGTCATGAGGCCTGGCGCTGTCCGCCTCGAGACCGAAGAAGGCGTACCAGTGAGCAACTCCTGGAACATAGAGCATCTTCGCAAGTTTCACCCATAAGGCGCGGTTGCCGCGACCCGCTCCGGCAACCATCGGTTTGTACAGGCCTTGCCGCTGTTGCATGTAACCCCTTGTACAAAGCCAGGCGAAGCCCCTGGCACCAGATAAAGTTGCCCTGTCAGGCGACCTTGTTCTTAGGCACGTTCAGTCGGCCAAGAATTATAACAAGTCGACGCCGAAGCAGGAAGGCCCTTGTCGGGTGAAACGAGTCGCGAGGCCCGGCGCTGTCTGCCTCAAGACCGAAGAGGGCCTACCAGTGAGCAACTCCTGGGAATATAGAGCATCTTCGCAAGTTTCGCCCATAAGGCGCGGTTGCCGTGATCCGCTCCGGCAACCATCGGTTTGTACAGGCCTTGCCGCTGCTGCATGTAACCCCTTGTACAAAGCCAGGCGAAGCCCCTGGCATCAGGTAAAGTTGCCCTGTTAGGCGACCTTGTTCTTAGGCACGTTCAGTCGGCCAAGAATTATAACAAGTCGACGCCGAAGCAGGAAGGCCCTTATCGGGTGAGACGAGTCGCGAGGCCCGGCGCTGTCCGCCTCAAGACCGAAGAGGGCCTACCAGTGAGCAACTCCTGGGAACATAGAGCATCTTCGCAAGTTTCGCCCATAAGGCGCGGTTGCCGTGATCCGCTCCGGCAACCACCGGTTTGTGCAGGCCTTGCCGATGTTGCACGTAAGCCCTCGTACAAAGCCAGGCGAAGCCCCTGGCCGAAGACAAAGAAGCGCTGGCGCCCTAGATTTTAGCATGCATGCTGAGTCAGAGTCTCGTCCTTGGTTAGGGTTGTCAGTTCCTAACTGTCGCTAACCCCTAACTTAGAGGTCGAGTCCGCGTCTTTTTCCCGTCCTTTCCCTTTTGCCTCGCAGGAATTGAATGTCCTTGCCGGGCCGCTCAAGTACAAGGAAGAGGAGAAGGACGAGCCAACACCTACGCCCCGGCGAGCCAGAGTCGCCGGGGGCTGCAACCTCAGATAAGTTTTTGCATCCCTCATCATGCATTCTCTTATGGACTGTGGAATTTGAAAGCCTCCTTTCCTCCTGAAAAGCTACCGTGCTCTCTTAGCGGCAAGCCCCAGAGCGCGTTCCTGGGGCCCGTTTCGATAGCAGCCGCGGCAGCAACAGGGAGGGAAGCGGGGGGGCCGGAACCCGCCTGCTCCCCGCCTCTGCCAAGGGCGTGAGAAAGGTCGAGCAGTGCGGGGGAGCGGCTGGGCCTGTTGCCGGGCGAGAAACTGTCTATCTTAACGATGTAAAGGATTCGTTCCTTACCGCGGTTTCCACCCGCGAGACAAATGATCCAGCAAACATCCCCTTTTCATTAAAAACATTCCACTCAGGTACAGTTCAGGGAGAATGAAAAACATGAAAGAAGGGATTACAAGGCTTAAACGCGACTAAGGCCCGAAGGCTTACAAGCTGAAAAGAGATAAGGTGCCCGTAATCCCTTTCTTGTCTCTCTCCTCAGGAGGTAGGGCAAGTAGGCGAAGAGGGCGAAAGGGGCACCTAGATGAGCTACGGGTGGCAGAAGGCACCAAGAGAAGATCCGGGGGCTCCGCCCGGGGGTCTCCGGAGGCTGAAGAAGACGGAGGCGCCGGAGGCAGAGCTGGAAGATGAGGCAGCGGCCTTGCCGCCAGCCTCTTCCTCTTCCCCAGCCTCGCCACTCCGACCGCCCGAGGAGATCAAGCCCCCGGCAAGAGGAGCTTGCCGGGCCGAAGAGAAGACCCCGGTGGTCGTCACCGAGAGCAAGGGTGATGACGGCGTCTGGGGCGCATCTGGAACACGAGGCACCGGAGCGTCAGCCAGCTGTCGAAGTCGGCCCGTACTCCGACTTCGCGGCCTTCGATGCCCGCCCTCTGTCCTCCTCAGCAGCCCCCCTACGCCAGCCGCCCAAGGAGACGACCTCGGGGAGTTCACGGAGCCCGGCGCGGACGATGGGGCCGCCGGTGCCACACGGAGCTGCGACCGACGCCTAGTCGGACCCGTCATCCCGGCGGCTACTCCCCTCGTCGTCGCTGTCGCTCCCCTCCTCGTCACTCTCGCTCGAGGAGGAGCCTTCGCTGTCGGAGGAGCTATCTTCGCAGCACCGGGCCCGGATGCCGAAGCCCCAGAAGGCCTTGACGGAGAGGAGATCCTCCCCCACTAGCTTAAAGTGGAGGGTGAACCCCTCCGTCAAGCTGTGGATCCGGGCGAACGTCTTCCACCCGCGGCCCAGACACACCACGCCGGGGGCTCGGGACTCGACGTGGACTCGCGTCCCACTGATCCCGCAGCCCCTCATGCGCAGGTTTAGCGTCTCAGGCTGCTCCACCTCCAACACGTTCGCGAATGGAGCGGGAAGCCGGAGGCGGCGACGAGGCGTCCGGCGCAGCCTGATAATGAACTCACGGGGGTCGTCCCCGAGATGGACCGCGGGAAGGAACGGAGCCGCTGGCGGAGGCAAGGACGGCGCACCGATCCGTCCGCCCCGAGCGCCTCGGCCCCGTCCACGACCTCGTCCGCGACCTCGCCCTCTCCCTCTTCCCCTGACGACCGGCTCCGCCGCCGCGGGCGCAAGGGGAGGAGGGGCGCGTTGCCTAGCAGACACCCTCGCGGCAACCGAAGAAGAACCAGGGTTCCCCCCCTCCATCACAGATGGGGGAAGGAAACCAGAAGCAGAAGGAGGAAGGAGATGGAGTGCGGATTTCCGTCGCCCCCTTTCGCTCCTTATAAAGGGGCGGAGTGGGACCGCGGCCGCCTCGCTCCTCCAATAGAAGCGGAGGAAGGGCAGACGACTGGGGCCGACCCACTGCATCGACCCGCGCCGGCCCGACTCCCTGCCTCCGCCGCCGCGACTCCGAGTGCATGAGGACCACGCGGTGGGCGCGCAGAACCGAGTCGACGGGTGGGACGACCTCTCCCCATCCCGTGATTATGGGGAACGGACGCCTCGAAAGCCGCGCCTCACCCCCGATCATTTATCGAGCCGCGCCTCCGCACCTCCCTCCACTTAAAGAGGGAACGGGCGTTTCGCCCCCACGACGCCGCGATAAGCGCGCGCCGCCTGGGGAAGGTGCGACGGGTGCGGAGTTAAGGAGCAGCGCGACCAAGGCCACGCGTGCCCATGCACTGTTAGGGCCTGGCCCAACAACGCTCGGCACCGTGTGTGGCCCAGGCCCGGGGGCTCCTGTCGGTGTACTAAAGTAGGGGTACCTTAGTACCCCAGACTTGTGCACGGGCAGTTGTAGCACCCTGCGGCGAGGCCCGCCCAGGAAGCGCCAAGAGAAGGCCAAGCATTCAAGACAAGGCCCCCGGCAAGAGGAGCTTGCCGGGCCAAGAGGACAAGGCCCCCGGCAAGAGGAGCTTGCCGGGCCAAGAAGACAAGACCCCGGCAAGGGGAGCTTGCCGGGACGACTGAGCCCGTGTAATACCATCCAAGAACAAAGTATACGAGACAGAAGATCGAGACCCCGACAAGAGGAGCTTGTCGGGAAGGCCGAACCCAGGCACCACAAGAGGAGCCCGCCACGGCGCGCCATGCGCCCCGGCAAGGCCTGATAGCCGGCAAGCTATCAGGCACAGGAAGACGACCCCCGCGGCAAGCCACTTGCCGCGGCAAATCGCCACCTCAAGACTGCGCTCCAGCTCGCCCGCCCACGCGTCACTCCGGGGCTTCCCCCAAGGGCACGTGGCGGGGCACCGCGCAGCCTGGGGTATGCGGTGGCATGCAGCCACTACCGTGGCGAGCGGTGGCGCACCTAACGGTCCGCCTCGGTGCTGTCCAGGCGACCGTGACGGGCATTTAATGCCCTTGTCCCCTACCGTCAGAAGTAGGTATGATAACACTGTGCCGCACTGCAGCGCCACTGTTCCCGCACTGTTACAACTACCACCCCTTTTACACTTTTACCCCTTTCTCTTACGTTGACACCTGTCGGTGACCCCTTTGCGCTATAAAAGGAGGCCCGTGTGCAACGTAGAGGGGGTCCCGGAGGTTCGGAGATGGGGAACCCAGACAGCCATACGCTCGGTGCAGCTAGCTCTCCAAGCTCCCGAGCTCCCCAGTTCAATACAACCAAGCAGGAGTAGGGTTTTACGCGTCCATCGCAGCCCGAACCTGGGTAAACCGCCCGTGTGCTCGCCTCGATCTGCTCTCCGTGCTCCCTCCGCCCCCCTCACCGGACAACGAAAGGGGCTCCGGCCCCATAGGTGCTCGCGGGGGACCCAGTCCGCCCCGACACTCAGCTTCAAGGGTGTATCCTCAAGGATTTCACCAAAGTGCCCAAGCCTGCATATCTTAAGTTCCGGCGTCATGTCAATCAATTCGAGGTAGTTCAAGACTCTCTGGATCAACGTTTTTGCACCAATGTTCAGGCAGATATTTACACCTCTGTTGTCCTCCCAAAGGGTCTCTCTCTGCACCACTTCATTGACTTAGTTCATAGTCGGAAACATCCCATGAAGCATCTGGGTGCCATTGAGCTCACTGAGTCATCTGGTCTTGATGCTCCATTTGCATTTCAGCATGATTTTAATCAGGCTGCTATCCATCAATTTTATGCCACATGCTTCTTTGCTCCTAACAAGATCGTCACCTGGATGACCTCTGACACCGATCTCACTATAACCTATGCTCAATTTGTCGCTGCTCTTGGGTTTCCAGACAATGGATTCAAGATCCATAAAGATGACCGAAATCACAAACCCAAAGCAGTTGAGGCTTGTGGCTATCTTCTTAAGGAACTTGATGAACTTACTGAGGAGGAAAATATGAAGGATCTGAATCAAGTTTCTATTTGGAGATCTCCCTACTACATCATCTACCAATGTATCATTCGTACCATCTATCCTAAGATGGGTGACAAGGGATCTTGCAACAATTATTGCATCGATCTTATGTCTCCCCTCCATGAGTCTCCCAAAGACAAGATCAATGTTCCTCATTTCCTATGGCATGAAACCTGTCTTGCTAGCTTTCAGTATAAGTGTGCCTTTCCTCATGCTCCATTCATTCAGGCTCTTATTGAGAGTGTGGCTCCATTCTCTCTTGTCTGCACCCATGTGCATGAGAAGTGGATTATTCCTCCTCACATGGTCGACGATTCTGCTCCAAAAGGTGCCTCCAAGTCTGCCCCTGGTCATAGGTCTGCTGCTAGGTCTCTTCCTTCTACTGTCAGCTTTGCGTCCTTTGGGCGTTTTGCTCGTTTTATCGCCATGGCTCACTCTTCCATGATGAAGGAATTCTCCTTCAACTGCACACACAACCATGATGTTGTCACTCGCTTGATCACTTCCAAGAATGCCTTAAAGTCTTGTCTTCGTGACTCTGGGGCTACGGATGTGAGTGATGATGAGCATCTTCTGGCGGCTCCTCCTTCTGACTTTGGTTTTCCTTCGGGGCCTGAGTGGGCTGATTTCCTCGACGAGGTTGGTGGTAGTGGAGCTCCTGATGATGATGATGATGATGCCCTGTGACTGTTTCTGGGTTCTCTCTGTCCCTTTTGGGTAGTTGTTGCCAAGTGGGAGAACTAGTTCTAGCTATCTTTGTTCTCATGTTGAATCATTATGCTCTGAGGGGGTGTAAGACTTTATATCTATGTCTTATGATTGTAATGTTGAACCACTATGTCCTATGAATATTGAGATATTATGATATTATGGTGATATGCTTTCATGATGATGGTTTTTCTCAAGTTTTCATGATATTGTGTCATATATTCTTGATGGTTGTCTTTGTGAGGGGGAGCTCCCCATATAATGTTTGCAATAATTATGTTTGAGAGGGGGAGCTCCTAAATAAATTTGTCTTAAAGCATAGAGCAACCTTAATTCTTTTGTACTATGTGTATGTTGTCATCAACTACCAAAAAGGGGGAGATTGAAAGTGCAATCATGCCCTTAATATTATTTTGATGTTGATGACAATATACTCAAAGGGTACTAACAAAGTTTGTCAAGTATATCTCAGGTTTTAGTCCCCTTGGAATCAATTTTGTGTGTGGATTATGTCTTCAGAAATATTTTACTTCATCAAGAACAAATATACAAGACTATATTTATGTTCATTCTTGAGTATAGGGATCCCGCACTATTAAGAGGGGTGTCGGTGTCAAAACCGGCGGATCTCGGGTAGGGGGTCCCGAACTGTGCATCTAGGATCGATGGTATGTTTACCCAGGTTCGAGCCCTCTCTATGGAGGTAATACCCTACTTCCTGCTTGATTGATCTTGATGAATATGAGTACTACAAGAGTTGATCTACCACGAGATCGTAATGGCTAAACCCTAGAAGTCTAGCCTATATGACTATGGTCATGTGTGTCCTTTCCGGACTAACCCCTCCGGTATATATAGACACCGGGGGGTCTAGGGTTTAAATAGAGAAAGTTACATAAGAAGGAATCTTTATAATCGGTCGCCAAGCTTTCCTTCCATGCCAAGTAGAATCCAATCCGGACACGGGTACGGTCTTCAGCCTTTATGTCTTCACAGCCCATCAGTCTGGCCCATGGATAACAGGCCGGACGCTTGAGGACCCCTTAGTCCAGGACTCCCTCAGTAGCCCCCGAACCAGTCTTCAATAGTGAGGTTTTCGACACACAAATTGTCTTCGGCATTGCAAGGCGGGTTCCTCCTTTAATGATCTCCAAATAATGTATTCGGCCATTGATCCAGTGTCGCTCCCCTCGGCTTCTGCATGTTTAAACATCTTCGTCTTCCACGTGTCGGGGGAATGTGGATGGTCAGGGCATTCTTGCAAATAACATCCCTTCCCTGCAGGGAAGAGCACCTATTTAAAGAGATCGGATCCTAGATCCATTCGGCACTTGATACGTCTCCAATGTATCTATTATTTTTTATTGCTCCATGCTATATTATCTACTGTTTTGGACTGTATTGGGCTTTATTTTCCACTTTTATATTATTTTTGGGACTAACCTATTAACCGGAGGCCCAGCCTAGAATTGCTGTTTTTTGCCTATTTTAGTGTTTCGAAGAAAAGGAATATCAAACGAAGTCGAAACGGAACGAAATCAACTGGAGAAGTTATTTTTGGAAGGAAAGCTACCGGAAAAACTTGGAGTGCACGTCAGGAAAGAAGGGAGGTGCTCACGAGGGTGGAGGGCGCCCCCCCTAGGGGGCGCCCCCTGCCTCGTGGCCCCCCTTCGATCCACCAACGTACTTCTTTCACCCATATATACCTACGTACCCTAAAACTTCCAGAACAGAGATTAGATCGGGAGTTCCGCCGCCGCAAGCCTCTATAGCCACCAAAAGTCAATCGGGACCCTGTTCCGGCACCCTGCCGGAGGGGGAACCCTCACCCGTGGCCATCTTCATCATCCTGGCGCTCTCCATGACGAGAAGGGAGTAGTTCACCCTTGGGGCTGAGGGTATGTACCAGTAGCAATGTGTTTGATCTCTCTCTCTCGTGTTCTTGATTTGGCACGATCTTGATGTATCACGAGCTTTGCTATTATAGTTGGATCTTATATTTCTTCTCCCCCTCTTCTATCTTGTAATGGATTGAGTTTTCCCTTTGAAGTAATCTTATCGGATTGAGTCTTTAATGACTTGAGAACACTTGATGTATGTCTTGCCGTGCGTATCAGTGGTGACAATGGGATATCACGTGATTCACTTGATGTAGTTTTGGTGATCAACTTGCGGGTTCCGCCCATGAACCTATGCATAGGGGTTGGCACACGTTTTCGTCTTGATTCTCCGATAGAAACTTTTGGGCACTCTTTGAAGTACTTCGTGTTGGATTGAATAGATGAATCTGAGATTGTGTGATGCATATCGTATAATCATACCCACAGATACTTGACGTGACATTGGAGTATCTAGGTGACATTAGGGTTTTGGTTGATTTGTGTCTTAAGGTGTTATTCTAGTACGAACTCTAGGGCTGTTTGTGACACTTATAGGAATACCCCAATGGATTGATTGGAAAGAATAACTTTGAGGTGGTTTCGTACCCTACCATAATCTCTTCGTTTGTTCTCCTCTATTAGTGTCTTTGGAGAGACTCTTTGTTGCATGTTGAGGAATAGTTATATGATCCAACTATGTTATTATTGTTGAGAGAACTTGCACTAGTGAAAGTATGAACCCTAGGCCTTGTTTCCTATCATTGCCATACCGTTTACGCTCACTTTTATCGCTTGCTACCTTGCTGTTTTTATATTTTCAGATTACAAAAACCTATATCTACCATCCATATTGCACTTGTATCACTATCTCTTCGCCGAACTAGTGCACCTATACAATTTACCATTGTATTGGATGTGTTGGGGACACAAGAGACTCTTTGTTATTTGGTTGCGGGGTTGCTTGAGAGAGACCATCTTCATCCTATGCCTCCCACGGATTGATAAACCTTAGGTCATCCACTTGAGGGAAATTTGCTACTGTCCTACAGACCTCTGCACTTGGAGGCCCAACAACGTCTACAAGAAGAAGGTTGTGTAGTAGACCTCAAGCTCTTTTCTGGCGCCGTTGCCGGGGAGGCTAGGTAAGCGGCACTCACTCACACCCCGTCAACTAAGCTCTTTTCTGGCGCTGTTGTCGGGGAGGTGAGTGCTTCAAGGTATATCTTTAGATCTTGCAATCGAATCTTTTTGTTTCTTGTTTTATCACTAGTTTAGTTTATAAAAGAAAACTACCAAAAAATGGAATTGAGTCTGCCTCATACGCTTCATCTTTTTGATATCTTTCGTGAGTATGATGGAAAAGAAAATTGTGCCAAAGTGTTAGAAGAAGAATTCATTAAAATGTTTGGTACTAAAACTTTGAATGATGAGCATGATTGCAATGTTGTTAGTATGAATTTCTTGAATATCCATGATGCCAATGATATGCAAAGCCCCAAGCTTGGGGATGCTACGTTTAATGAAGATGATATTTTTAGCCTCCCAAGTTTTGATGAGCAAACTTCTTATGATGATAGCATGCCTCCTACTTATGATGATTATATTGATGAAAGTGGGTTTGGAAGAGTGTCAACTTTAGGAAGTAATGAACCCACTATTTTTGAGGGTGTTGAATCTTATAATATTTATGAAAGTGGATTTGGAGAGGTCATGACTTTATTTAGTGATGAATACACTATTTCGGAAGAGGTTCCAATTGATTATGAGAACAAAGTTGCTATCTATGATGATTATTGTGATGACTTGTATGCTATTAAGAATAATGATAACCATGAAACTTGTCATCATGATTTTAGTTTTCAATTGGTTTATGCCTCACATGATAGTCATTTTGTTGAGTTTGCTCCCACTACTATTCATGAGAAGAAATTTGCTTATGTGGAGAGTAATAAAATTTCTATGCAAGTAGATCATGAAAAGAATGCTTTAGGTTCTGGTTATATTGTTGAATTCATTCATGATGCTACTGAAAATTATTATGAGGGAGGAATATATGCTTGTAGGAATTGCAATAATATCAAGTTTCCTCTCTATGTGCGTAAAGTTTTGAAGTTATGTTTGTTTTACCTTCCTATGCAAGTTGATTATTGTTCCCATAAATTGTTTGATCACAAAATCCCTATGCATAGGAAGTGGGTTAGACTTAAATGCGCTAGTCATATTCTTCATGATGCTCTCTTTATGTTTCAATTCCTATCTTTTATGTGAGCATCATTGAAATCATCATGCCTAGCTAGGGGCGTTAAACGATAGCGCTTGTTGGGAGGCAACCCAATTTTATTTTAGTTTCTTGCCTTTTGGTTCTGTTTAGGAATAAATAATCCATCTAGATTCTGTTTAGATGTGGTTTTGTGTTTTAATTAGTTTTTGTGCCAAGTAGAACCTTTGGGAAGACTTGGGTGAAGTCTTTATGATCATGCTGTAAAAAACAGAAACTTTAGCGCTCACAACATTAGCTAAAACTTTTTACTGGAAAGCGCTATTTAGTTGATTATTTTTGCAGATAATTACTAGACAAATTCCTCAGGTCCACCAATTTATTTTAGAATTTTTGGGGTTCCAGAAGTTTGCGTTAGTTACAGATTACTACAGACTGCTCTGTTTTTGACAGTTCTGTTTTTCGTGTGTTGTTTGCTTATTTTGATGACTCTATGGCTAGTAAAAGGAGGAGCATGATTCTTCTATTGAGGCCTTGGTCCAAATGAGAATAGCCACACTAACCACGATGCTTGCACCACTTTCTGGTGGTGCGGCCTCGAGGCCAGCTGTGCCTACTCCTTCACTTGGCCAACAACCTCCTAGTAATGAACACTTCAGTGTTCCTTGGCTTTATGCAAGACCTCAAATAGAGAAACCTAAGTATAACCCTCAAGGCAAACCTCCTTTACTTGATGACACTATAGAATTTGTTTTGTGGAGAGTTGCTATGCAGGATCATCTTCGATATGGAAATGATGAGATGTTGGAGATCTTGGAGTATGGTGCTACCTCTTGAGCACTGCGTTGGTTTTCCCCGAAGAGGAGAGGATGATGCAGCAAAGTAGCGTAAGTATTTCCCTCAGTTTTTGAGAACCAAGGTATCAATCCAGTAGGAGGCCACGCTCAAGTCCCTCGTACCTGCACAAAACGATAGCTACTCACAACCAACGCGATTAGGGGTTGTCAATCCCTTCACGGTCAATTACGAGAGTGAGATCTGATAGAGATGATAGATAATATTTTTGGTATTTTTGGTATAGAGATGCAAAGCGAAAAGTAAAAGGCAAAGCAAGATTAAAGTGATGGAGATTGATATGATGAGAATAGACCCGGGGGCAATAGGTTTCACTAGTGGCTTCTCTCAAGAGCATAAGTATTCTACGGTGGGTGAACAAATTACTGTTGAGCAATAGACAAAATTGAGCATAGTTATGAGAATATCTAAGGTATGATCATGTATATAGGCATCACGTCCAAGACAAGTAGACCGACTCCTGCCTGCATCTACTACTATTACTCCACTCATCGACCGCTATCCAGCATGCATCTAGAGTATTAAGTTAAAAATAGAGTAACGCCTTAAGCAAGATGACATGATGTAGAGGGATAGTTTCATGCAATATGATAAAAACCCCATCTTGTTATCCTCGATGGCAATGATACAACATGTGCCTTGCTGCCCCTTCTGTCACTGGGAAAGGACACCGCAAGATCGAACCCAAAGCTAAGCACTTCTCCCATGGCAAGAAAAACAAATCTAGTAGGCCAAACCAAACTGATAATTCGAAGAGACTTGCAAAGATAACCAATCATACATAAAAGAATTCAGAGAAGATTCAAATATTATTCATAGACAGACTTGATCATAAACCCACAATTCATCGGTCTCAACAAACACACCGCAAAAAGAAGATTACATCGAATAGATCTCCACAAGAGAGGGGGAGAACATTGTATTGAGATCCAAAAAGAGAGAAGAAACCATCTAGCTAATAACTATGGACCCGAAGGTCTAAGGTAAACTACTAACACTTCATCGGAGGGGCTATGATGATGTAGAAGCCCTCCGTGATGACGACCCTCTCCGGCGGAGCTCCGGAATAGGTCCCAAGATGAGATCTCGTGGATACAGAAAGTTGCGGCGGTGGAATTAGGTTTTTGGCTCCTGTTCTGATCGTTTGGGGGTACATAGGTATATATAGGAGGAAGGAGTACGTCGGAGGAGCATCGAGGGGCCCACAAGGCAGGGGCGCGCCCTGTAGGGGGGGCGCATCCCCCACCCTCGTGACCACCTCCGGTACTTCTTGGAGTAGGGTCCAAGTCTCCTGGATCACGTTCGGTGAGAAAATCACGTTCCCGAAGATTTTATTCCGTTTGGACTCCGTTTGATATTATGTTTCTCTGAAACTCTGAAATAGGCAAAAAAACAGCAATTCTGGGCTAGGCCTCCGGTTAATAGGTTAGTCCCAAAAATAATATAAAAATGGAAAATAAAGCCCAATATAGTCCAAAACAGTAGATAATATAGCATGGAGCAATAAATAATTATAGATACGTTGGAGACGTATCAGGCATCCCCAAGCTTAATTCCTGCTCGTCCTCGAGTAGGTAAATGATAAAAAGAGAATTTTTGATGCGGAGTGCTACTTGGCATAATTTCAATGCAAATCTTCTTAATTGTGGTATGAATATTCAGATTCGAAAGATTCAAGACAAAAGTTTATGTTGACAGAAAAATAATAATACTTCAAGCAGACTGACAAAGCAATTATGTCTTCTTAAAATAACATGGCCAAAGAAAGTTATCCCTACAAAATCATATAGTCTGGCTATGCTCTATCTTCACCACACAAAGTATTTAAATCATGCACAACCCCGATGACAAGCCAAGCAATTGTTTCATACTTTAACATTTTCAAAACTTTTTCAATCTTCACGCAATACATGAGCGTGAGCCATGGATATAGCATTATATGTGGAATAGAATGGTGGTTGTGGAGAAGACAAAAAGAGGGGAAGATAGTCTCACATCAACTAGGCGTATCAACGGGCTATGGAGATGCCCATTAATAGATATCAATGTGAGTGAGTAGGGATTGCCATGCAACGGATGCACTAGAGCTATAAGTATATGAAATCTCAACAAAATAAACTAAGTGGGTGTGCATCCAACTTGCTTGCTCATGAAGACCTAGGGCAATTTGAGGAAGCCCATCATTGGAATATACAAGCCAAGTTCTATAATGAAAAATTCCCACTAGTATATGAAAGTGATATCATAGGAGACTCTCTATCATGAAGATCATGGTGCTACTTTGAAGCACAAGTGTGGTAAAAGGATAGTAACATTGTCCCTTCTCTCTTTTTCTCTCATTTTTTTTATTTGGGACTTCTCTTTTTTATGGCCTCTTTTTTTTATTTTATTTTTCGTCTGGAGTCTCATCCCGACTTGTGGGGGAATCATAGTCTCCATCATCATTTCCTCACTGGGACAATGCTCTAAAAATGATGATCATCACACTTTTATTTTTCTTACAACTCAACAATTACAACTTGATACTTAGAACAAAATATGACTCTATATGAATGCCTCCGGCGGTGTACCGGGATATGCAATGACTCATGAGTGACATGTATGAAAGAATTATGAACGGTGGCTTTGCCACAAATACGATGTCAACTACATGATCATGCTAGCAATATGACAATGATGGAGCGTGTCATAATAAACGGAACGGTGGAAAGTTGCATGGCAATATATCTCGGAATGGCTATGGAAATGCCATGATAGGTAGGTATGGTGGCTGTTTTGAGGAAGGTATATGGTGGGTGTATGATACCGGCGAAAGGTGCACGGTAATAGAGTGGCTAGCAATAGTGGAAGGAAGGGGAAAATGCGTATAATCCATGGACTCAACATTAATCATAAAGAACTCATATACTTATTGTAAAAATTTAGAAGTTATCAAAGCAAAGTATTACGTGCATGCTCCTAGGGGGATAGATTGGTAGGAAAAGACCATCGCTCGTCCCCGACCGCCACTCATAAGGAAGACAATAAATAAATAAATTATGCTCCGACTTCATCACATAACGGTTCACCATACGTGCATGCTACGGGAATCACAAACTTTAACGCAAGTATTCTTTAAATTCACAACTACTCAACTAGCATGACTCTAATATCACCATCTTCATATCTCAAAACAATTATCAAGTTTCAATCTTTTCTTAGTATTCAACGCACTCAAAAGGAAGTTTCACATATCTTGAATACCAAGCATATTATTATTAAGCAATTTACCATGCTATTAGGACTCTCAAAATGATCTAAGTGAAGCATGAGAGATCAATAGTTTATTTAAAACAAATCCACCACCGTGCTCTAAAATATCTAAGGAAGCACATAGAGCAAAACTAGAACGCTCAAAAGATATAAGTGAAGCACATAGAGTACTCTATCAAATTTTAATTCATAGATGGCTCTCTCAAAAGGTGTGTACAGCAAGGATGATTGTGGAACACTAGCAAACAAAGACACAAATAATACAAGACGCTCCAAGCAAAACACATATCATGTGGTGAATAAAAATATAGCTCCAAGTAAATTACCGATGGAAGTAGACGAAAGAGGGGATGCCTTCCGGGGCATCCCCAAGCTTTGACTTTTTCGTGTCCTTGTATTATCTTGGGGGTGCCATGGGCATCCCCAAGCTTAGGCTCTTGCCACTCCTTGTTCCATAATTCATCAAAAGAATTTACCCAAAACTTGAAAACTTCACAACACAAAACTCAATAGAAATCTCGTGAGCTCCGTTAGAGAAAGAAAACAAAAGACTACTTCAAGGTACTGTAATGAACTCATTCTTTATTTATATTGGTGTTAAACCTAATGTATTACAACTTATGTATGGATTATAAACTATTTTACTAGCCATAGATTCATCAAAATAAGCAAACAACACACGAAAAACAGAATCTGTCAAAAACAGAACAGTCTGTAGTAATCTGTAACTAACGCAAACTTCTGGAACTCCAAAAAATCTAACAAAATTAGAAGACCAATAAAATTTGTTTATTGATCATCAGCAATTGGATTCAGTGTTTTATCACGTTCTGATGATTTGTAATAATTCGGGCACTGAACGCAAAGTTTCTGGAAATTACAGCAAGATCAAATAACTATCATCCAAGAAGATCCAATAGGTCTAACTTGGCACAAACACTCATTAAAACACAAAACCACATCCAAACAGAAGTTATATGGGTTATTTATTCCTAAACATAAGAAAAAGCAAAAAAACTAAAATAAAAATTGGGTTGCCTCCCAACAAGCGCTATCGTTTAACGCCCCTAGCTAGGCATAAAAGCGAGGATAGATTTAGGTATTGCCATCTTTGGAAGGCAATCCATAGGTGGATCTCATGATAGTTTCATATGGCAATCTTATTTTATTTCTAGGAAAGTGTTCCATGCCCTTTTTAATGGAAATTGAAATCTAATATTCCCTTCCTTCATATCAATAATGGCACCAACTGTTCTAAGGAAAGGTCTACCAAGAATAATAGGGCAAGAAGGATTGCAATCTATATCAAGAACAATGAAATCTACGGGCACATAATTCCTATTTGCAACAATAAGAACATCATTAATTCTTCCCATAGGTTTCTTAATAGTGGAATCCGCAAGATGCAAGTTTAGAGAGCAATCATCAAAATCATGGAAATCTAGCAAACCACACAAGGTTTTGGGGATAGTGGAGACACTAGCACCCAAATCACACAAAGCATATAACTCATGATCTTTAATTTTAATTTTAATAGTTGGTTCCCATTCATCATAGAGTTTTCTTGGGATAGAAACTTTCAACTCAAGTTTTTCTTCATAAGATTGCATCAAAGCATCAACAATATGTTCGTTAAAGGCTTTCTTTTGACTATAAGCATGAGGAGAATTTAGCACGGATTGCAACAAGGAAATACAATCAATTAAAGAGAAACTTTCATAGTTAAATTCCTTGAAATCCAATATAGTGGGTTTAGCAATATCTAGGGTTTTATTTCTTTCGATCCCACTTTCGTCAATTTCATCATAAAGATCTAAATACTCCGAATTTTTGGAACGCCTTCTAGGTATAGGAAGATCATATTCAGTTTCATCAAGATTCATATTGCAAAACAAAGATTTGATAGGGGACACATCAATAACTTTTAGATCTTCATCTTGATTTTCATAGGAATTGGAAGAACACGCTTTAATAAAGGCATCTTTGGAAGCACGCATCCTAGCAGTTCTTTCCTTGCACTCATCAATGGAAATTCTCATGGTTTTGAGAGACTCATTGATATCATGCTTAGGAGGAATAGATCTAAGATTTAAAGAATCAACCTCAAGAGAAATTATATCAATGTTCCTAGCCAAATCATCAACTTTAAGCAATTTCTCTTTCATCAAGGCATTAAAATTCTTTTGTGAATTCATAAACTCTTTAACACTATTCTCAAATTCAGAGGGCATCTTATTATAATTTCCATAAGAGTTGTTGTAGGAATTTCCATAATTATTAGAAGGATTACTAGGATAAGGCCTAGGATTATAATTCCCTCTATACGCCTTGTTACCAAAATTATTCCTACCAACAAAATTCACATCCATAGATTCATTATTATTCTCAATCAAAGTAGACAAATGCATATAATTAGGATCATAAGAAACACTCTTTGTAGCAAATAATTTTATAAGTTCATCCATCTTTTCACTCAAAACATTGATTTCTTCTATCGCATGCACTTTTTTACTAGTAGATCTTTCAGTATGCCATTGAGAATAATTAACCATAATATTATCTAGGAGTTTAGTAGCATCTCCTAAAGTGATTTCCATAAAAGTGCCTCCCGCGGCCAAATCTAAAAGATTTCTAGAAGCAAAATTCAATCCGGCATAAAACTTTTGTATAATCATCCACAAGTTCAAACCATGAGTAGGACAATTACTTATCATTAATTTCATTCTCTCCCAAGCTTGTGCAACATGTTCATGATCAAGTTGCTTAAAATTCATAATGTCGTTTCTAAGAGAGATGATCTTAGCGGGAGGAAAATACCTAGAGATAAAAGCGTCTTTGCACTTGTTCCAAGCATCGATACTATTTTTAGGCAAAGACGAAAACCAAGCTTTAGCACGATCTCTAAGCGAAAAAGGAAATAGCTTCAATTTAACGACATCATTATCTACATCTTTTTTCTTTTGCATATCACATAAATCAACGAAGCTATTAAGATGAGTAGCGGCATCTTCACTAGGAAGGCCGGCGAATTGATCTTTCATCACAAGATTCAACAAAGCAGTATTGATTTCACAAGATTCAGTATTGGCAAGAGGAGCAATCGGAGTGCTAAGGAAATCATTATTACTGGTATTGGTGAAGTCACACAATGTGGTAGTATCTTGAGCCATCGCGACAAACAAGCAATCCAACACACGAGCAAACACAAAGGCAAGCGAGAAAAGGCAAACGGGAAAAGAGAAGGAGAATGAGATTAGGAAAGAGAGGGCGAATAAAACGGCAAGGGTGAAGTGGGGGAGAGGAAAACGAGAGGCAAATGGCAACTAATGTAATGCGAGAGATAGGGGTTGTGATGGGTACTTGGTATGTTGAGTTTTTGCGTAGACTCCCCGGCAACGGTGCCAGAAATGGCTCGTTGTCGGGAGTTCAAATCTTGACTTGACTCTTGCGTAAGCCTCCCCGGCAATGGCACCAGAAATTCTTCTTGCTACCTCTTGAGCACTGCATTGGTTTTCCCCGAAGAGGAGAGGATGATGCAGCAAAGTAGCGTAAATATTTCCCTCGGTTTTTGAGAACCAAGGTATCGATCCAGTAGAAGGCCGCACTCAAGTCCCTCGTACCTGCACAAAACGATAGCTACTCGCAACCAACGCGATTAGGGGTTGTCAATCCCTTCACGGTCACTTACGAGAGTGAGATCTGATAGAGATGATAGATAATATTTTTGGTATTTTTGGTATAGAGATGCAAAGCAAAAAGTAAAACGCAAAGCAAGATTAAAGTGATGGAGATTGATATGATGAGAATAGATCCGGGGGCCATAGGTTTCACTAGTGGCTTCTCTCAAGAGCATAAGCATTCTACAGTGGGTGAGCAAATTACTGTTGAGCAATTGACAGAATTGAGCATAGTTATGAGAATATCTAAGGTATGATCATGTATATAGGAATCACGTCCGAGACAAGTAGACCGACTCCTGCCTGCATCTACTACTATTACTCCACTCATCGACCGCTATCCAGCATGCATCTAGAGTATTAAGTTAAAAACAGAGTAACGCCTTAAGCAAGATGACATGATGTGGAGGGATAGTTTCATGCAATATGATAAAAACCCCATCTTGTTATCCTCGATGGCAACGATATAATACGTGCCTTGTTGCCCCTTCTGTCACTGGGAAAGGACACTGCAAGATCAAACCCAAAGCTAAGCACTTCTCCCATGGCAATAAAAACCAATCTAGTAGGCCAAACCAAATTGATAATTCAAAGAAACTTGCAAAGATAACCAATCACACATAAAAGAATTCAGAGAAGATTCAAATATTATTCATAGATAGACTTGATCATAAACCCACAATTCATTGGTCTCAACAAACACACCACAAAAAGAAGATTACATCGAATAGATATCCACAAGAGAGGGGGAGAACATTGTATTGAGATCCAAAAAGAGAGAAGAAGACATCTAGCTAATAACTATGGACTCGAAGGTCTGAGGTAAACTACTCACACTTCATCGGAGGGGCTATGATGATGTTGAAGCCCTCCGTGATGACGGCCCTCTGCGGCGGAGCTTCGGAACAGGCCCCAAGATGGGATCTCGTGGATACAAAAAGTTGCGGCGGTGGAATTAGGTTTTTGGCTCCTGTTCTGATCGTTTGGGGGTACATAGGTATATATAGGAGGAAGGAGTATGTCGGAGGAGCACCGAGGGGCCCACGAGGCAGGGGGTGCGCCCCCACCCTCGTGACCGCCTCCGGTACTTCTTGGAGTAGGGTCCAAGTCTCCTGGATCACATTCAGTGAGAAAATCACGTTCCCGAAGATTTTATTCCGTTTGGACTCCGTTTGATATTCTGTTTCTCCGAAACTCTGAAATAGGCAAAAAAAACAGCAATTCTGGGTTGGGCCTCCGATTAATAGGTTAGTCCCAAAAATAATATTAAAGTGGAAAATAAAGCCCAATATAGTCCAAAACAGTAGATAATATAGCATGGATCAATCAAAAATTATAGATACGTTGGAGACATATCATATGGCTACCAAGCTGTTAACCCGAAGAATCTTACTCCAAGAGAGGTATATGACAAGAATCTCAACGACACAGCAACCATGTGCATAAGGGGAGGTATGAGTGACAAGCAAAGGAGACCATACATACATATCACAAGTGCCAAGGAACTATTGGATAGCATTGTGAGGACCAAGACCGGTACCTCCACTCTCCGGCTTGCTCAATATGAAATTGCCAAGGTTCAATTGCAAAACTTTTGTATGGAGAAAGGTAATCTCCGAAGCAACTACTTGAGCGTCTCATAACTCTCATCGCCGACATCGAGTCATGTGAATGTGACAAGACTCAAGATGGATTCAACTTGACTAAGCAATTTCTCGTGAATAAGTTGCTTCATGCTCTTGCTCCGTATCATCACCAAATGGTGTGGGACATAAGACAACACCATGGATTCCAGGAAATGACTCCGAATGACATCATATCCACCTTACAACTATTTGGGAGGTTGGTGATGATACGGTATAGAAGGTACCATCTTGGAGGTTGAAGACTCCTAGGCGGTAGGAGTCTTTTGGAGAGGAATCGAACATTGTGATTACCCCCGGAAAAGTTTTTGAGGGTTTGGAGACCACCCCAAGGTCTACCACTAGTGGTTGAGAAATGCCTTCGTGGTGTTGTCTCAAAGGGAGAATAGGGTGAGCCTTCGTGGCGTTGGTGTGCCTTCGTAGTAACATCCACCTCTCTAACGGTCACTAGCTTCCCTCCAAGGAAGTGAACATCAGCATACATGCTCGTCTCCCAGAGTTGCGGTTATTCCTAACCCTAACTCCTTACTTGTGGTTACTTGTCTCTTAGTTCTTACTTATATCATATTGTACTTGCTTACTCACTTACTTGTGTTACTTGTTTATCTTGCTTAGCCCTTAGCATCATACCTGCAATTGTTAGGCTCAATTTCATATTCCGCATTATTGCCTAAAATTGCAAACTAATAGTTAAAATTTGTAATTGTACCTATTCACCCCCCCCCCCTCTAGGTCCATCTCGATCCTTTCAATCGCGAAGAGCTTGGGAATCGTTTTTGTCATCCCTTGTATATTATAGTTCATTGATATGTCTCCAACGTATCTATAATTTTTTATTGTTCCATGCTATTATATTATCTATTTTGGATGTTTAATGGGCTTTATTATGCACTTTTATATTATTTTTGGGACTAACCTACTAACCAAAGGCCCAGTGCAAATTGTTGTTTTCGTCCTATTTCATTGTTTCGCAGAAAAGGAATATCAAACGGATTCCAAACGGAATGAAACCTTCGGGAGAGTTACTTTTGGAACAAACGCAATCCGGGAGACCTGGAGTGGACGTCAAGGAAGCAATGGGGAAGCCACGAGGCAGGAGGGTGCGCCCAGGGGGGTAGGAGCGCCCCCCACCCTCGTGGGCCCCTCGTGGCTCCACCGACCTACTTCTTTCGCCTATATATACTCATATACCGCGAAAACATCCAGGAGCACCACGAAATCCTATTTCCACTGCCGCAACCTTTTGTACCCATGAGATCCCATCTTGGGGCCTTTTTCGGCGCTCCGTCGGAGGGGGAACCGATCACGGAGGGCTTCTACATCAACACCATAGCCTCTCCGATGATGTGTGAGTAGTTCACTACAGACCTTCGGGTCCATAGTTATTAGCTAGATGGCTTCTTCTCTCTCTTTGGATCTCATTACAAAGTTCTCCTCGTTTCTCTTGGAGATCTATTCGATGTAATTATTTTTTGCGGTGTGTTTGCCGAGATAAGATGAATTGTGGGTTTATGATCAAGATTATCTATGAACAATATTTGATTCTTCTCTGAATTCTTTTATGCATGATTTAATTATCTTTGCAAGTCTCTTCTAATAATCAGTTTGGTTTGGCCTACTAGATTGATCTTTCTTGCAATGGGAGAAGTGCTTAGCTTTGGGTTCAATATTGCGGTGTCCTTTCCCAGTGACAGCAAGGGCAGCAAGGCATGTATTGTATTGTTGCCATCGAGGATAAAAATATGGGGTTTATATCATATTGCTTGAGTTTATCCCTATACATCATTTCATCTTGCTTAATGCGTTACTCTGTTCTTATGAACTTAATACTCTAGATGCATGCTGGATAGCGGTCGATGTATGAAGTAATAGTAGTAGATGCAGAATCGTTTCGGTATACTTGTCACGAACGTGATGCCTATATACATGATCATGCCTAGATATTCTCATAACTATGCGCTTTTCTATCAATTGCTCGACAGTAATTCGTTCACCCACCGTAATACTTATGCTATCTTGAGAGAAGCCACTAGTGAAACCTATGGCCCCCGGGTCTATCTTCCATCATATTATTTCCCCGTCAACTAGCCAATTTATTTCGCCGTTTATTTTGCAATCTTTACTTTCCAATCTATATCATAAAAATACCAGAAATATTTATCTTATTATCTCTATCAGATCTCACTTTTGCAAGTGGCCGTGAAGGGATTGACAACCCCTTTATCGCGTTCGTTGCAAGGTTCTTATTTGTCTGTGCAGGTACGAGGGACTTGCGTGTAGTCTACTACTGGATTGATACCTTGGTTCTAAAACATTGAGGGAAATACTTACACTAGTTTGCTGCATCACCCTTTCCTCTTCAAGGTAAAACCAACGCATGCTCAAGAGGTATCAAGAAGGATTTCTGGGGCCGTTGCCGGGGAGGCTTACACCTAGTCAAGTCAAGATTCGATCTCCCACCAACATGCGATTTCTGGCGCTGTTGCCGGGGAGATCTACGCTCAAGTCAAGATATACCAAGTACCCATCACAACTCTTATCCCTTGCATTACATTATTTGCCATTTGCCTCTCGTTTTCCTCTCCCCCACTTCACCTTTGCCGTTTTATTCGCCCTCCTTCCGTTCGATCTTGTCTTACCATGTACCTTCTTTTTTGCTTGCATCTTCGCTTGCTAAATGTTAAAGGATCCTCATCCACTTGCTAATCTCTTTAAGAGATCCAATTATGATGAAGCTATTGCTAGTGAGTTGAGTGCACTAGATTATCTTTATGAGGTTTTGCTTGAAATTCGTGAATCTGAAAATTGTGATGAAGTACTTTATGAAGCAGTTCACGATAGATCTTTGAATAAAAAGCATGATTGCAATGATTTTATTATAAATTCTATTGATGTAAATTGTGCTAATAATATGCAAAACCCTAAGCTTGGGAATGCTAGTTTTGCTATGTCCTTTACTTGTTGCAATGATCATGATTGGGGTGACAGTGCTTCTTATGATCTTGAAAATTTATTTAAGCCCCATGATGAATATGAGATTGATAATAGTGTTTGCAATATTTATTGAAAGTGGGTTTGGAAGAGTGTCAACTTTAGATCCCACATATTTGGAGAATGTTCAATCTTATGAAATTTTTGAGAAAAGTGGGTTTGGAGAGGTCATGACTTTATTTTATGATAACCCCACTATTTTGGAAGAGTGTCAACTTTGCATGCATGTGGATCATGAAGAGAAAATTTTATGTGATATCTATTTTTTTGAATTTTCTTATGATCCCACCTGTAATTATTATGAGAGAGGAAAATATGGTTGTAGGAATTTTCATGTTACAAAATTACCTCTCGTTATGTTGAGATCGCTATTGTTTCTTTCCACTTCCTTGCATATGCTAGTTTTTGCTTGCTATGATAATTTGTTTGCCTATAAGATGCCTATGCATAGGAAGTATGTTAGACTTATATGTGTTTGTCACGTGTTTCATGATGCTCTCTTTTCGCTTCAATTCTTGTCTTTCATGTGAGCATCATTGAAATCTCAATGCCTAGCTAGGGGCGTTAAACGATAGCGCTTGTTGGGAGGCAACCCAACTTTATTTTTGTTCCTTGCTTTTTAGTTCTGTTTAGTAATAAATAGTTCAACTGTCTTCTATTTAGATGCGGTTTTATGTTTTAATTAGTGTTTGTGCCAAGTAAAACCTTTGGGAAGACTTGGGTGACGTCTTTATGATCTTGCTGTAAAAAACGGAAACTTTAGCGCTCACGAGATTAGCTAATTTTTTTACTGGAGAGTGATTTTAGGTTTATTCTTTTTGCAGATGATTAATAGACAAATTACTCACGTTCAACAATTTATTTCAGAATTTTTGGAGTTACAGAAGTATACGTTTGATACAGATTACTACAGATTGTTCTGTTTTTGACAGATTCTGTTTTTCGTGTGTTGTTTGCTTATTTTGATGAATCTATGGCTAGTATCGGGGGGTATGAACCATAGAGAGGTTGGAATACAATTGGTTTAACACCAATATAAATAAAGAATGAGTTCATTACCGTACCTTTAAGTGGTGATTTGTTTTCTTGTACTAACGTAGCTCATGACTTTTGTTGAGTTTTGTGTTGTGAAGTTTTCATGTTTTGGGTAAAGATTTGATGGATTTTAGAATAAGGAGTGGCAAGAGACTAAGCTTGGGGATGCCCAAGGCACCCCAAGGTAAAATTGAAGGACAACCAAAAGTCTAAGCTTGGGGATGCCCCGGAAGGCATCCCCTCTTTCGTCTTCGTCTATCGGTAACTTTACTTGAGGCTATATTTTTATTCACCACATGATATGTGCTTTGCTTGGAGCGTCTTGTATGATTTGAGTCTTTGATTTTTAGTTTACCACAATCATCCTTGCTGTACACACCTTTTGGAGAGACACACATGAATCGGAATTTATTAGAATACTCTATTTGCTTCACTTATATCTTTTGAGCTAGATAGTTTTGCTCTAGTGCTTCACTTATATCTTTTTAGAGCATGGTGGTGGTTTTATTTTATAGAAATTATGGATCTATCATGCTTCACTTATATTATTTTGAGAGTCTTATAGAACAGCATGGTAATTTGCTTTAGCTATAAATTAGTCCTAATATGATGAACATCCAGGATAGGTATAATAAAAACTATCATATAAAGTGCATCGAATACTATGATAAGTTTGATACTTGATAATTGTTTTGAGATATGAAGATGGTGATATTACAGTCATGCTAGTTGAGTAGTTATGAATTTGATAAATACTTGTTCTAAAGTTTGTGATTCCCGTAGCATGCACGTACGGTGAACCGTTATGTGATGAAGTCGGAGCATGATTTATTTATTGATTGTATTCCTTATGAGTGGCGGTCGGGGATGAGCGATGGTCTTTTCCTACCAATCTATCCCCCTAGGAGCATTAGCATAGTACTTCGTTTCGATAACTAATAAATTTTTGCAACAAGTATGTCAGTTCTTTATGACTAATGTTGATTCCACGGATTATACGCACTCTCACCCTTCCACCATTGCTAGCCTCTAATACCGCACACCTTTCGCCGTTATCATACAATACCATATACCTTCCTCAAAATAGCCACCATACCTACCTATTATGGCATTTTCATAGCCATTCCGAGATATATTGCCATGCAACTTACCACCGTTCCGTTTGTTATGCCACGTTTCATCATTGTCATATTGCTTTGCATGATCATGTAGTTGACATCGTATTTGTGGCAAAGCCACATTTATAATTCTTTCATACATGTCACTCTTGATTCATTGCATATCCCGGTACACCGCCGGAGGCATTCACATAGAGTCATATTTTGTTCTAGTATTGAGTTGTATTGTAAGTAAATAAAAGTGTGATGATCATCATCATTAAAGCATTGTCCCAAGTTAGGAAACGATGATGGAGACTATGATTGCCCCACAAGTCGGGATGAGACTTCGGACAAAAAAGAAAAAAAAGGCCATAAAAAAAGAGAAAGGCCCAAATAAAAAAAAGATGAGAGAATAAGAGAGAAGGGACAATGTTACTATCCTTTTACCACACTTGTGCTTCAAAGTAGCACCGTGATCTTCATGATAGAGAGTCTCCTATGTTGTCACTTTCATATACTAGTGGGAATTTTACATTATAGAACTTGGCTTGTATATTCCAATGATGGGCTTCCTCAAAATGCCCTAGGTCTTCGTGAGCAAGCAAGTTGGATGCACACCCACTTAGTTTCTTTTGTTGAGCTTTCATACACTTATAGCTCCAGTGCATCCGTTGCATGGCAATCCCTACTCACTCACATTGATATCTATTGATGGGCATCTCCATAGCCCATTGATATTCCTAGTTGATGTGAGACTATCTTCTCCTTTTTTGTCTTCTTCACAACCACCCTTCTATTCCACATATAGTGCTATATCCATGGCTCACGCTCATGTATTGCGTGAAGATTGAAAAGGTTTGAGAACATCAAAAGTATGAAACAATTGCTTGGCTTGTCATCGGGGTTGTGCATGATTAAATACTTTGTGTTATGAAGCTAGAGCATAGCCAGACTATATGATTTTGCAGGGATAACTTTCTTTGGCCATGTTATTTTGAGAAGACATGATTGCTTTGTTAGTATGCTTGAAGTATTATTATTTCTATGCTAATATTAAAATTTTATCTTCAATCTTTCGGATCTGAACATTCATGCCACAATAAAGAAAAAATACATTGAGAATTATGCTAGGTAGCATTCCACATCAACAATTCTGTTTTTATCATTTACCTACTCGAGGACGAGCAGGAATTAAGCTTGGGGATGCTTGATACATCTCCAACGTATCTATAATTTTTTATTGTTCCATGCTATTATATTATCTGTTTTGGATGTTTAATGGGCTTTATTATGCACTTTTATATTATTTTTGGGACTAACCTACTAACCAAAGGCCCAGTGCAAATTGCTATGTTTTGCCTATTTCGGTGTTTCGCAGAAAAGGAATATCAAACGGAGTCCAAACGGAATGAAACCTTCGGGAGAGTTATTTTTGGAACAAACGCAATCTAGGAGACTTGGAGTGGATGTCAAGGAAGCAACAAGGAAGCCACAAGGCAGGAGGGCGCGCCCCCCACCCTCGTGGGCCCCTTGTGGCTCCACCGACCTACTTCTTTCGCCTATATATACTCATATACCCCGGCAACATCCAGGAGCACCACGAAACCCTATTTCCACCGCCGCAACCTTCTGTACCCGTGAGATCCCATCTTGGGGCCTTTTTTGGTGCTCCGCCGGAGGGGAATCGATCACGGAAGGGCTTCTACATCAACACCATAGCCTCTTCGATGATGTGTGAGTAGTTTACCATAGACCTTCGGGTCCATAGTTATTAGCTAGATGGCTTCTTCTCTCTCTTTGGATCTCAATACAAAGTTCTCCTCGATTCTCTTGGAGATCTATTCAATGTAATTCTTTTTGCGGTGTGTTTGTCGAGATCCGATGAATTGGGATTTATGATCAAGATTATCTATGAACAATATTTGATTCCTCTCTGAATTCATGTATGCATGATTTAATTATCTTTGCATGTCTCTTCAAATTATCAGTTTGGTTTTGCCTACTAGATTAATCTTTCTTGCAATGGGAGAAGTGCTTAGCTTTGGGTTCGATCTTGTGGTGTCCTTTCCCAGTGACAGCAGGGGCAGCAAGGCACGTATTGTATTGTTGCCATCGAGGATAAAAAGATGGGGTTTGTATCATATTGCTTGAGTTTATCCCTCTACATCATGTCATCTTGCTTAATGCGTTACTCTCTTCTTATGAACTTAATACTCTAGATGCATGCTGGATAGCGGTCGATATGTGGAGTAATAGTAGTAGATGCAGAATCGTTTCGGTCTACTTGTCACGGACGTGATGCCTATATACATGATCATGCCAAGATATTCTTATAACTATGCGCTTTTCTATCAATTGCTCGACAGTAATTCGTTCACCTACCGTAATACTTACGCTATCTTGAGAGAAGCCACTAGTGAAACCTATGGCCCCCGGGTCTATCTTCCATCATATTATTTCCCCGTCAACTAGCCAATTTCTGTCGCCGTTTATTTTGCAATCTTTACTTTCCAATCTATATCATAAAAATACCAAAAATTATCTTATTATCTATATCAGATCTCACTTTTGCAAGTGGTCGTGAAGGGATTGACAACCCCTTCATCGTGTTCGTTGCAAGGTTCTTATTTGTTTATGCAGGTACGAGGGACTTGCGTGTAGTCTCCTACTGGATTGATACCTTGGTTCTCAAAAACTGAGGGAAATACTTACGCTACTTTGATGCATCACCATTTCCTCTTCAAGGGAAAACCAACGCATGCTCAAGAGGTAGCATTCATCACGAAGTTCCAGTAACTTGGTGATAGTGACTAGAGAACTTTGTCAATCATTATCTTATCTGGAAGATTAACTCCCACCTTATTCAAGCGATTGTAGTACTCAGACATTCTGAGCACATGCTCATTGGTTGAGCTATTCGCCTCCATCTTTTAGGCAAAGTACATGTTAGAGGTCTCATACCTCTGGACTCGGGCATGAGTCTGAAATACCAACTTCAGCTCTTCGAACATCTTATACGCTTTGTGGCGTTCAAAACATTTTTGAAGTCTCGGTTCTAAGCCGTAAAGCATGGCACGCTAAACTATCAAGTAGTCATCATACCGAGTTTGACAAACGTTCATAACGTCTGCATCTGCTCCTGCAATAGGTCTGTCACCTAGCGGTGCATCAAGGACATAATTCTTCTGTGCAGCAATGAGGATAATCCTCAGATCACGAACCCAGTCCACGTCATTGCTACTGTCATATTTCAACTTATTTTTCTCTAGGAACATATCAAAATAAACAGGGAGCTACATCGCAAGCTATTGATTTACGGCATAGATATGCAAATACTATCAGGACTAAGTTCATGATAAATTAAAGTTCAATTAATCATATTACTTAAGAACCCCCACTTAGAAAGACATCCCTCTAGTCATCTAAATGATCACGTGAGCCACATCAACTAAACCATGTCCGATCATCACATGAGATGGAGTAGTTTCCAATGGTGAACATCTCTATGTTGATCATATCTACTATATGATTCACGTTCGACCTTTCGGTCTCAGTATTCCGAGGCCATATCTGCATATGTTAGGCTCGTCGAGTTTAACCCAAGTATTCTGCACGTGCAAAACTGGCTTGCACCTGTTGTATATGAACGTAGAGCTTATCACACCCGATCATCACGTGGTGTCTCGGCACGACGAACTGTAGCAACGGTGCATACTCAGGGAGAACACTTATATCTTGAAATTTAGTGAGGGGTCATCTTATAATGCTACCGTCGTACTAAGCAAAATAAGATGCATAAAGGATAAACATCACACGCAATCAAAATATGTGACATGATATGGCCATCATCATCTTGTGCCTTTGATCTCCATCTCCAAAGCACCATCGTGATCTCCATCATCACCGGCTTGACACCTTAATCTCCATCGTAGCATCGTTGTCGTCTCATCAATTGTTGCTTCCACGACTATCGCTACCGCTTAGTGATAAAGTAAAGCAATTACATGGCGATTGCATTTCATACAGTAAAGCGACAACCATAAGGCTCCTCTAGTTGCCGATAACTTATACAAAACATGATCATCTCATACAACAATTTATATCTCATCACGTCTTGACCATATCACATCTAAAAATGCCCTGCAAAAACAAGTTAGTCGTCCTCTACTTTGTTGTTCCAAGTTTTACGTGGATGCTACGGGAATCTAGCAAGAACCATTCTTACCTACGCATCAAAACCACAACGATTTTTCGTTAAGTGTGATGTTTTAACCTTAAACAAGGACCGGTCGTAGTCAAACTCGATTCAACTAAAGTTGGGGAAACAGACACCCGCCAGCCACCTGTGTGTGAAGCACATCGGTAGAACTAGTCTCATGAACGTGGTCATGTAATGTCGGTCCGGGCCGCTTCATCCAACAATACTGCCGAATCAAAGTAAGACGTTGGTGGTAAGCAGTATGACTATTATCGCCCACAACTCTTTGTCTTGTACTCGTGCAACATGTACGCATAGACCTGGCTCGGATGCCACTGTTGGGGAACGTAGTAATTCAAAAAAAATCCTACGATCACGCAAGATCTATCTAGGAGAAGCATAGCAACGAGATGGGAGAGTGTGTCCACGTACCCCCGTAGACCAAAAGCGGAAGCGTTATGTAACGCGGTTGATGTAGTTGAACGTCTTCACAATCCAACTGATCCAAGTACCGAACGTACGGCACCTCCGTGTTCAGCACACGTTCAGCACGATGACGTCCCTCAAGCTCTTGATCCAGTAGAGGTTCGAGGGAGAGTTCCATCAACACGACGGCGTGGCAACGGTGTTGGTTATGTGATCCGCGCAGGGCTTCGCCTAAGCACTACGACAATATGCCCGAGGTGGTGAACTATGGAGGCGGGCACCGCACAGGGCTAAGACAAATCTTGGAGTGCCTTTGGGGTGCCCCCCGCCCCCGTATATAAAGGAGGGGGGAGAGAGCCGGCGGCCAGGAGGGGCGCACCATGGGGGGAGTCCTACTTGGACTCCTAGTCCAGGTAGGATTAGCCCCCCCCCCCTTTTCCTTTCTTCCACTAGAGGGAATAGGAAGGAGAGGGAGAGGGAAAGGGAAGGGGCGCCGCCTGACGAGGATACGTACCTAGGGTAGGGTAACTTATCATACCTGAGGTACCCAATCAAGGACATGACTCCTACAATGAAAGACATTCTGAGAAGTATCGACAGGTCAGTCGACCTGGTCAGCCCAGTCGACGGACACAAGCGTACTCGACCAGAAGTGCAAGCAGTCGACCATGAAGGCAACCACTCGACCATAAGAAGACCTAAAGGCACTGCCTACAAACGGTCACCTCATAAGTAGCTTTTATGGCCTTCATGGTCCTTTATTACAGGCGTTACCAGTAACCCCCTCTCTTTATGTACATTAAACTCCTTGTAACGTGGGCTGGCTGGGGTCCTGGCGAACTCTATATAAGCCACCCCCCTCCACTAGGACAAGGGTTGGCAACTTTGTAACACACACACATATAATCCAGTCGACTGCCTCCGGGCTCCGAGACGTAGGGCTGTTACTTCCTCAGAGAAGGGCCCGAACTCGTAAAACTCCTTGCGCATACAACTACTCCATAGCTAGGATCTTGCCTCTCCATACTTACCCCCCATTCTCACTGTCAGACTTAGAACCACGACAGTTGGCGCCCACCGTGGGGCAGGTGTTCTAGCGATTTGTTGGAGGAGTTGGGATTCTTTCAACCCACATCATGTTTTCGAGCGGAGTCATGGTCGAGAGCCGCGAGATCCGTCTCGGCGCTCTCTCCTTCGTCGTTGATGACTCTGCTTGGCTGCAGGAGGCTCCACTCGACGTGGACGCGCTTCCCGCCCGCGGAGCCACGCATTTTCGCGCATGCGTCCGCGGCGTCCTCCTGCGGCAACCGTCGACCCAGTACAGGTCGGCATTCGTTGCGTCGTCATCGTCATCATCGTCATCAGCTTCCCACCGGCGCAAGCGCACCGGTCGGTCGAGACTCCAGCGGTGGGTGAAGCACGCACTGGCCCGCCAGTCAGCCATCCCCCAGGTCGCGGCGATCGAGCCCGACGAGTCACTCTACGGCCTGTTCGACCTGTCGACTGGCTCCGTAGAGACTGCGTCCGAGTGCGACAGCAGTGACCCAGCGGCGGAAGTACTAATGGTCGACGGACCACGTAGCCCCCCCGGATTCCCCCATACCGAAGAGGTTGCCGCAGGGGGGATTCCGGCGCGGGGTCACGAAGAGTACAGGCCCGAGCCCCTTACCTCAGTGCAGAGGGAGGAACTCCGTCGCCGGAACATGGACGCCCTTCACACTCCTATCGTTGGAGAAACCCCTGAGGCGCGAACCCTGGAGGAGGCGCGCTTGGCCAATTTGGCTGAACGTACTCGATTGGAGAATCTCCAGAGAGCACTCGACGAGCGCGCACGACCGCCCGCTCCCGAGTCCAGTCGTCGTCGCGTCTTCCAGCCGCCGACCCAGGTATACCGTACCCCGATTCAGAATTTGGCAGCTGCGGCTCGCATAGCGGAGTCGATCCAGCCTTCACAGTCAGAGGCAGGGAGAGGTCTGTTGCAGATCAGGGATTTGCTTCGTGCAGCGGGTGACCAGAATTCAGCCGTGTCTCAGTCGCGCAACAGGATTCACAGTCGATCCGTCACTGCGAATTCCATTCAGTCGGCTCATAGTCCGAGGTCGCCCCCGAGGCGTGAAGGACACAGAGGCCGGCACGAGGATCAGTGCCAAGGGCACGAGCGATATGAGCACCGATTCGATCGCAACGATCAACGTCGGGTGCCTTCTCCTCCCCCAAGAGCCGGGTCGTACATTCCTCGACGGCAAGAAGACAGACGCCAGTTCAGTACTGGGCGAAAGGTCCCAGTCGACCCCAGGGGACCAGGCTTTGATGCGAGATCCATCATCGTTCAAGGTCTGGTCGACCAAAATAGAGCTCACCGAGAAGACCGTGACAGAGGCGCCCCGTCCAGTAGCAGAGTTCGTGTCTCAGGTCCCGAGTGTTTCAGCAGAGCAATCAGAGCTGCAGTGATTCCTCCCAACTTCAGGCTGGCGGCTGGAGTCAGCAAGTTCACCGGAGAGTCCAAGCCGGACACATGGCTCGAGGATTACCGAGTGGCTGTTCAGATCGGAGGCGGCAATGACGAGGTGGCCATGAAGCATTTGCCCCTCATGTTGGAAGGATCAGCCAGAGCGTGGTTGAATCAGTTGGCTCCCAGCAGTATTTACACTTGGGAAGATCTAGCCCAGGTGTTTGTCAGGACATTCGAAGGGACTTGCAAGCGACCGGCGGGGTTGACAGAATTGCAGTCATGTGTTCAGAAGTCGAGTGAAACCCTGAGGGATTATATCCAGAGGTGGATCACTCTGAATCACACGGTCGAGAATGTATCCGATCATCAGGCAGTTTGCGCCTTCAAGGAAGGTGTCAGAAACAGGGAGTTAACTTTGAAGTTTGGTCGAACCGGAGATATGACCCTGAGTCGAATGATGGAAATCGCCACCAAGTACGCGAACGGAGAAGAAGAAGATAGACTCCGGAGTGGCAAGTATAAGGCAGCCGCTAATGAGGCCGGCGGAGGACACTCCAGTCGGAAACAGAAGCGCAAGGCCGAGCCAGTCGCCCCCGGGGAAGCCTTAGCTGTGACCCCAGGGAAGTTTAAGGGGAAACCCAAAGGTCCTTGGAACCCCAAGAAAGTGAAAGACCAGGACGGGAACGATGTGATGGACTTACCATGCCACATTCACACGAAGAAAGATGAAGAGGGAAATCTCATTTACCCTAAGCATACCACTCGACAATGTCGACTCCTGATGCAACAGTTCCAAGGGAAGCAAGCCAAGGACAAAGGGAAAGAGTCAGACAAAGTTGAAGACAGAGAAGACAGCGGTGAAGAATACCCCCAAATCAATTCCACTCTGATGATTTTCGCTGATGTCGAAAGTAAGAGTCGACTGAAGGTCATCAATCGCGAAGTAAACATGGTCGCTCCGGTGACACCCCATTACCTGAAGTGGTCCCAAACTGCCATCACCTTCGACCAGTCCGATCATCCGACTCATATTGCCACCCCAGGGAGGCAAGCGTTGGTGGTCGACCCAATTGTTGAAGGCACTCGACTGACCAAGGTTCTGATGGACGGCGGCAGTGGGCTAAACTTGTTGTATGCAGAGACGTTGAAGGGGATGGGCATTCCGATGTCCCGGATCAGCCCCAGCAACATGAGCTTCCACGGAGTCATTCCTGGGAAGAAAGCTGAGTCACTCGGTCAAATCACTCTCGACGTCGTCTTTGGTGACTCGAAGAATTTCCGGAAAGAAAAATTAACCTTTGAGGTCGTAGATTTTCAGAGTGCGTACCACGCCATTCTTGGGAGGCCAGCCTATGCTCGCTTCATGGCTCGACCATGCTACGTCTACCTCAAGATGAAGATGCCTGGCCCCAAAGGTGTAATCACCATCGTTGGCAATCGGAAGAAGGCGGAAGAGTGCTTCCAGAAAGGCGCCAAAATTGCTGACGCTCAGATGGCCAAGATAGAGATACAAGAGTACCAAAAGACTGCGGATCCGAGTGAGTTGTTACGAGCCAAGAAGCCCGCCACGGAGTCAGCATTTCAGTCGACCGGTGAGACCAAGCAAGTCCACATCCACCCGACCGATCCAAATGCGGCTCCAACCAACATCTCCACTACACTCGACTCCAAATAGGAAGAAGCGCTCGTCCAGTTCCTCCGTGAGAACTGGGACATCTTTGCATGGAAGCCTGCTGACATGCCAGGTGTGCCCAGGGGACTGGCCGAGCACCGCCTCCGAGTCGACCCAAAGGCCAAACCAGTCAAGGAGCATCTCCGACGGTCCGCTGTTCAGAAGAGAAAGGCCATTGGCGAAGAAGTGGCCCGACTCCTAGCAGCAGAATTCATTCGCGAGATCTACCACTCCGAGTGGCTCGCTAATGTTGTGATGGTCCCTAAGAAGGACAGATCGTTGCGCATGTGCATCGATTTCAAGCATATCAGTCGGGCCTGCCCGAAAGATCATTTTCCTCTTCCTCGCATCGACCAAATAGTCGACTCGACTGCAGGATGCGAGAGGTTATCTTTTTTAGATGCTTACTCTGGATACCATCAGATCCGTCTGTATGGACCCGATGAAATAAAAACAGCCTTCATCACCCCTTTTGGGTGTTTCTGCTATGTTACCATGCCTTTCGGTCTCAAGAACGCCGGAGCTACATTCATGAGAATGATTCAGAAGTGCTTAATCACTCAAATCAGTCGGAATGTAGAAGCATACATGGATGACATAGTGGTCAAGTCACAGAAAGGTTCCGACCTGCTGACTGACCTAGCTGAAACTTTTGCCAATCTCAGGAGTTATGATATCAAGCTCAATCCGTCGAAGTGCACATTTGGAGTCCCTGGAGGAAAGTTACTCGGTTTCCTTGTCTCCGAACGAGGAATCGACGCTAACCCTGAAAAAGTTGGCACCATACTCCGGATGAAACGCCCCGTGCGTGTGCACGACGTCCAGAAACTTACCGGATGCTTGGCCGCCCTAAGTCGATTCATCTCCAGGCTCGGTGAAAAGGCGCTGCCTCTTTACCGACTGATGAAGAAGTCAGACACGTTCGAATGGACTCCAGAAGCTGATGCAGCATTCGCAGAGCTAAAAGCTCTGCTCTCCACCCAGCCGGTGCTCGCTGCTCCTGTCAGCAAAGAGCCATTGTTGCTTTACATAGCAGCCACGGGACAAGTCGTTAGTACCGTTCTTACGGTCGAGCGGGAAGAGGAAGGAAAGACCTTCAAAGTTCAACGCCCAGTGTATTATCTCTCTGAAGTTCTGACCCCGTCGAAGCAAAGATATCCCCACTATCAGAAGCTCGTTTACGGGATTTACATGACCACGAAGAAGGTTGCTCATTATTTCTCCGATCACTCTATCACAGTCGTCAGCGACGCTCCATTATCAGAGATTCTTCATAACAGAGATGCAACCGGTCGAGTGGCGAAATGGGCAATCGAACTTCTTCCTCTTGATATCAAGTTCGAGGCAAAGAAAGCTATTAAGTCCCAGGCAATAGCTGATTTCCTCGCCGAGTGGACCGAGCAGGAGCTTCCGACTCAAGTTCACTCGGAGCACTGGACTATGTTTTTCGATGGCTCCAAGATGCTGAACGGATCCGGTGCGGGGGTTGTACTGGTTTCCCCCCGAGGAGATAAGCTCAAGTATGTCCTCCAGATTCACTTTGATTCCTCCAACAATGAGGCAGAGTATGAAGCGCTTCTATACGGATTACGTATGGCCATTTCGCTAGGCGTCCGTCGCCTCATGGTCTACGGCGACTCAGATCTGGTTGTTAATCAAGTGATGAAGGAGTGGGACGTCCGAAGCCCATCCATGACGGGATATTGCAGCGCAGTGAGAAAGCTGGAGAAACGATTCGAGGGGTTGGAGCTCCATCATATACCCCGACTGAAAAATCAAGCTGCAGATGATTTGGCGAAGATAGGGTCCAAAAGGGAGGCCATCCCTAAAGATGTGTGTTTAGAGCACGTTCACACACCATCAGTGCAAGAAGATCCTTTCACAGAAGAGCCTCCACAACCAAAAAGCGCCTCTGACTCGACCGAAGTGGAGATACCAGCTGTGGTCGACCTGATTATGGAAGTTATGACCACCACTCCCGATTGGACAGTGCCGTACATTGCATATATCATAAGAAAAGAACTCCCAGAAGATGAAGAAGAGGCTCGGCAGATCGTCCGTCGATCCAAAGCCTTTACAGTAATCAAAGGGCAGCTATACAGAGAAAGCGTGACTGGAGTTGGTCAGAAGTGCATCACGCCTGAAGAAGGACAGATAATTCTCGAGGACATCCACTCGGGAACCTGCGGCCATCACGCGTCCTCTTGGACCATCGTGGCTAAAGCATACCGAGCGGGTTTCTACTGGCCAAAGGCGAACGAAATGGCAAAGGATATAGTCGACAAGTGCGAGGGGTGCCAGTTTTATTCCAACATGTCTCACAAGCCCGCCTCCGCCTTGAAGACCATTCCACTCGTCTGGCCTTTCGCTGTCTGGGGTCTAGATATGATCGGACCACTGAGAACTGGTAGGAGTGGCTTCACCCACTTGTTGGTCGCAGTCGACAAGTTCACGAAGTGGATAGAAGCCAAACCCATAAAGGACCTCGACGCAAGCACTGCCATCAGTTTTATCAGGGGATTGATATTCAGATATGGAGTTCCGCACAGCATCATCACAGATAACGGATCAAACTTTGATAATGACAGATTCAAAGCCTTCTGCGCCTCTCAGGGCACTCGAGTCGACTACGCTTCAGTTGCTCATCCTCAGTCGAATGGACAGGCCGAACGCGCGAATGGCCTCATCCTCAAAGGACTAAAACCCCGACTGATGCGTGATCTCAAACACGCAGCAGGCGCCTGGGTCGACGAACTTCCGTCAGTTCTATGGGGGTTGAGGACCTCCCCTAACCGGTCGACTGGAAGAACGCCATTCTTTCTGGTCTATGGAGCCGAAGCGGTTTTGCCAAGCGACTTGCTCCACAACGCGCCTCGAGTCGAGTTATATTCCGAAGCAGAAGCAGAACAGGCCCGGCAAGATGCAGTCGACCTCTTAGAGGAGGAAAGAGAGATGGCTCTAATCCGCTCGACCATCTACCAGCAAGAGTTGCGTCGGTTTTACGCCAGAAATGTGAAGGGTCGAGCCTTTCAGGAAGGAGATTTGGTCCTCCGCGTGGATCAGCAAAAACCTCACAAACTTGCCCCGACCTGGGAAGGCCCCTTCATCATCACCAAAGTCCTGCACAACGGAGCGTATCACCTCTACAACATCGATCGACGGATCGACGAGCCTCGAGCATGGAACGCGGACCTGCTCCGTCCTTTTTACACTTAAAAATTCACTCGACTGAGATGTAATAAAAGTACCTCTGTAATTCTTTTGTTTCAAGCAAAAGACTGCTATTTCTTTTTCTGTTTGTCTAAATTTCCCCCAGTGGGTGACTTAGTTGCGAATCCGCTTCGCCTAAGTTTTCAGAAAATCCTACTACCGAGTGGAGAGCCAGCCTCCCACTCGGGGGCTTAGCTGCGAATCCGTTTCGCCTAAGTTTGAAAAAATCCTACCGAGTGGAGAGCAAACCTCCCACTCGGAGGCTTAGCTGCAGTCCAAGTACTCGCCTAAGTTTGAAAAAATCCTACCGAGTGGAGAGCAAACCTCCCACTCGGAGGCTTAGCTGCAGTCCAAGTACTCGCCTAAGTTTGAAAAAAATCCTACCGAGTGGAGAGCAAACCTCCCACTCGGAGGCTTAGCTGCAGTCCAAGTACTCGCCTAAGTTTGAAAAAATCCTACCGAGTGGGAGCAAACCTCCCACCCGGGGGCTTAGCTGCGAACCCGTTTCGCCTAAGTTTGAAAAAATCCTACCGAGTGGAGAGCAAACCTCCCACTCGGAGGCTTAGCTGCAGTCCAAGTACTCGCCTAAGTTTGAAAAAATCCTACCGAGTGGAGAGCAAACCTCCCACTCGGGGGCTTAGCTGCAGTCCAAGTACTCGCCTAAGTTTGAAAAATCCTACCGAGTGGAGAGCAAACCTCCCACTCGGGGGCTTAGCTGCAGTCCAAGTACTCGCCTAAGTTTGAAAAATCCTATCGAGTGGAGAGCAAACCTCCCACTCGGGGGCTTAGCTGCAGTCCAAGTACTCGCCTAAGTTTGAAAAATCCTACCGAGTGGAGAGCAAACCTCCCACTCGGAGGCTTAGCTGCAGTCCAAGTACTCGCCTAAGTTTGAAAAAATCCTACCGAGTGGAGAGCAAACCTCCCACTCGGAGGCTTAGCTGCAGTCCAAGTACTCGCCTAAGTTTGAAAAAATCCTACCGAGTGGGAGCAAACCTCCCACCCGGGGGCTTAGCTGCAGTCCATGTACTCGCCTAAGTTTGAAAAAATCCTACCGAGTGGGAGCAAACCTCCCACCCGGGGGCTTAGCTGCAGTCCATGGACTCGCCTAAGTAAGTGAAATCCTACCGAGTGGAGAGCAAACCTCCCACTCGGGGGCTTAGCTGCAGTCCAAGTACTCACCTAACTACCGAGTGGAGAGCGAACCTCCCACTCGGGGGCTTAGTTGCAGTCCAAGCACTCGACTAAGTAATTGGACTCCTACCGAGTGAAGAGCAAACCTCCCACTCGGGGACTTAGCTGCAGCCCAATGCTCGCCTAAGTCAGGTTGACAGACACCATCGCGGCGATAAGCATCGTGCAAACTAGACAGCCTCTGAGGGAACAACGAGTAGTAGATCGGCGGATCAAGTCACGAAGACATTCAACGTCGAGCCAAGTTCGGACAAAACCAAAAGATCCTAGATCGCAAATAAAAGTACTCGAGCTATAAGCTCGACGGAGTTTATCGGTTACATAAACCACTCGGCATTCCGAGGCAAATTTAAGGCAAAGAACATCAGTTTTTTACTCCTCCGGCGGAGGACTGGATGGTGCAACAAATTCGTCCAAGTCGATCCCATCAGAGATCCGAGTGGCAGCAGCGATGAAGGTCTCCATGAAGTCCTGAAAGTTATGCTTCCTGGTATTAGCAACCTGGAGAGCGGCCAGCTTCTCCTCGCGCGCCTCCTTGCAGTGGACGCGAACCAGTGACAGAGCCACGTCAGCACCGCACCTGGCAGAAGACTTCTTCCATTCTTGCACTCGACCTGGAACCTCACTTAGTCGAGTGACCAGGGATTCAAGGTCGTTCTGAAGCGTCTCCTTGGGCCAGAGTGCGGAGTCGATCCGTGACACTGCAGCTTTCAGTCGAGCCAGGTAGTCCACCACACCAGCGACACGGGATTCCAACCGGAAGACATTCATGGCCACTTCGTCCTTCACAGGAGAGTTGATAGGGTCCAAGCGGGTCTCCACTCGACTGGTCTCTTCCTCAAAGTCCCGACAGAATTCTGAAAGAAGTTTCGACAGGTCAAAACTGTAACCAAATGGTGAGTCGACAACAACAAGATTAATCGCACAAAGAGGGTTACCTTCAAGCATGAGGTATAGCTTCTTGGCAAGACCCCCAAGATAATCCTCCAAGTCCTTGTGCTTCCCCGCCAGCTGGCCAAGCTTGTCATTCAGAGTACTCTTGTCAGTCTTCAGTCGACTCGCTTCCTTGTTGGCCGAGTCAAGAGCAGACTTCAGCCTAGCATTCTCGCTCTCAAGTTGGTCGACTGAAGCAAGTTTCTCTTCAGCAAGCTTCAGCTTCTCCGCAACCGCCTTTTGTGCCTCCGCAAGGTCAAGATCTTTCTTCTTCAAGGCCTTTTCCAGTTCGTCTGCAAAACAACAATGAGCACAGAGTTGAGAACAGGCAGGAGAACAGAGACAGCCGTCGAGTCCTCACCAGCCATACCTTTTGCTTCATCCTTCGCCTTCTGCACATTTTCCTGAGCAAACTGTAAATCAAGATTAAGCTGGATTTGCTTATTCTTCAGATCGGCGAGCTGAGCAACAAGCTCACAAGACTTCTGCAAAGAGTCAATCGACAAAGGATATCAAAGATAAGTTACTCCCGAGTGACTGAAAGAAAGAGCACAACACTTCTAAGACTACAGCCGAATCAAAACATTCGACAGTAGCCTCGGGGACTACACCCAGTGGGTGCACTCAGCGTGCCCCCACTGGTTTCCAAAAAAAAAAAGGCGACTGCCAGCAGTCGACGGGATACAGTATCATCCGACATGGCCTGACCAAAACGTTCTCAGAAAACCTTACCGAGTGGAGAAGTACAACTACAGAAAGGCAGTATAAAGACCACAGTCGACTGCCAGCAGTCGACCGTGGCCTCGGGGACTACACCCAGTGGGTGCACTCAGCGTGCCCCCACCAATGAGAAATTTCGGACCAACGGCACCCAGTGGGTGTACAACGCAAGTGAAGATCAACTAACCTGGACGTTCTGCTGCAACGCCGAGCTGATGTCATAGGCCGCTTGACTGGCATCCCGAGCCGCTTTGGTCTGCTCCATCACGAGCCCCGCCTGACGTATAGCCTCCTTGGCTGCACTCACTTGATCCTCCGGGGTCTGGTAGGCGGTGAAGAACGAGGGCGGGGCGACCAGTGGAGGGGCAGTCGACGACGAAGGCCGGGCAGTCGTCAGTGGCTCAGCAAAAGTCACAGTAGTCCGGGCGGTATTGTCACCCCCTTGGGCCACCGCCTCGGCAGTCGACGCGGTCTGAGGAGCCTTGTCGACCGGAGCCCTCTGGCCTCTCCTCCCAAAAGGCCTGAGCGGCACTTCCTCCTCCTCCTCGTCATCCGGAAGGTCAATGATGTTGGTCGGAGCTACAAAAGTTCAGAAATGAATATCCAATCGACTCAGCAGTTAAACAGTCGAATCATGTCAAACATTATACCTAAGTTGGAAGTGACGGCGTCCTCCATCGTCTCATCAGCATTCTGGATGGAAGTTTCGGAAGTAGCGGCGCTGCACGATTCCAAACAAATAATTTGAAAGTGAATCGACTAAGAATCCGTTCTAGTCGACTCAAGAAAGGTGAAAACAGTCACTTACCCAGAGATGACCGGGATGGCGACCCTGATCTTGGGCAAGGCCTTGGGTGGCTTGGTCGGGATGGCTCTAGGCTGCTTGGGCGCCTTCTCAGTTGGGGCCGGCGACGCGGTACGAGGGCGCTTGGATGACTGGCCCGCCGGAGCACTCGACTGACCGCGCTCCACGGCGGGATCCTGAGCGTTCTTGGAGCGTCTCTCGCGTCGAGGAAGGTCGACCTCCACCTCTTCATCTTCGTCACCCGAGTCATCGCCGGCCTCCCCCTCTACGTCATCGTCGGATTCCCACTCCTCGACTTCACCCTCGACTTCAACTTCATTCTCACTCCCTTCACCTCCACTCCCTCCTCCTTCAGATACGTGCTCCTGGTTCCCATTCGGCATCGAGTACATGTCGCTGATCTCCTGCGAAACAACAGGCAGAACGAGGATCAGTCGACTTATCGCGAGCCAGTTACTAGACGGAGTGAAAATTTCAGTCGGAAGAAGCAAAATGTACCTGGTCTGTCTCCATCATCCCATCAAGCGGAGCAATCCTCCTGGAACCCCTGGGGTTGTCCTTATTCCCAGTTATGCTGGTCAGCCAGCTCTCCAGCACTGAAGCCTCGACCCCCTCCGGGTGGATCCGAGTGGAGTCGTCGGGCCCGGAATACAACCACATCGAGTGATCCCGAGCCTGGAGAGGTTGGATTCGTCGCTGGAGAAAGACTTCGAGCAAGTCCATGCCGGTCACGCCTTCCCGAACCAACTCAACCACTCGACTGACTAGTACCTTCACCTGAGCCTTCTCCTCTGGAACCACTTTCAAAGAAGCGGGTTTCTGCACTCGGTCCAAGGTAAAAGGAGGAAGGCCGGTCGAGTGTCCAGGAGTCGGCTGGTCCTTGCAGTAGAACCAAGTCGACTGCCACCCACGCACGGAATCGGGAAGTGTCATGGGAGGAAAACAACTCTTACCCCTCATCTGGATCCCGAGGCCCCCGCACATCTGGATCACCTGCGTCCTCTCCCCGTCCGGGTTAAGCTTTTTAACCGACTGGGATCGGCAAGTGAAGATATGCTTGAAGAGGCCCCAGTGGGGTCGACAACCTAAGAAACACTCACACAGAGACACGAACGCAGCGAGATAGACTATGGAGTTGGGCGTGAAATGGTGGAGCTGCGCTCCGAAGAAGTTTAGGAAAGCCCTAAAGAAAGGACTCGGGGGCAGGGAAAACCCCCGGTCGACATGGGTGGCTATCAGGACGCGCTCACCCTCGCGAGGTCTCGGCTCCGTCTCCTTCCCAGGAAGGCGAGCGGCCTTGTGGGGAATGAGTCCCCCCTCCGCCATGTCGTCGATATCCGCCTGAGTAAGGATGGAGGGCATCCAATCCCCCTGCAACCAGCCGGACGGCAGAGCGGCCCGCGAGGATGACCCGCCTCGGCCGGATTTCTTCCCTTTGCCCTTTGCCGCGGCCTTCTTCGCCCGTTCCGCCGCCGCCGTCTTGTCCGTCCCCATCGTCTTGAACGAGGTCTTGACCGAGCGGCGGTGTCAAGGTTGCGGCGGAGAGCAAGGCGGAAGCTTAAGGAGGAAGCGGGAGGAAGAACGAGGGCGCACAGTAAAAAATCAGAATCATTGCTTTATATAAGGCCACACCCGAGTGGCTGATCAGTGGGCCTGCGCCTCCCAGTCAGATCCCGCAACAGGCGCGCGCGCAGTACGTGGCGAAAAAGGTGGCGCGGAGATCGAGGCGCCCTTGCCTTATCCAGCCGATTCGCGCGATTTTCTCCGTCCGGTGCGCTTCTCAATTTTCAAATCCCGTGAGATCCGCGATCGACAAGACGGGTTGTCAGACAAAAAGATCCGTTTCCTTAAGTCTCCCAAGGGACTCGTCACGTAAACGCACTCGACAGTAATCCGAAACCACTCGACGGGCATCTGAATGGATCAAGGCAACTGAAGAATGAGGTCCCACCGTAACTTCCATTTATCCGAAGACAGGTGCAACCAAAGCATGGAGGTTGAGTCGGAAGCGTAGGCTCGACCCCATTCTCACTTAACCCCTGACCCATTCGGGGGCTAATGACGAGGATACGTACCTAGGGTAGGGTAACTTATCATACCTGAGGTACCCAATCAAGGACATGACTCCTACAATGAAAGACATTCTGAGAAGTATCGACAGGTCAGTCGACCTGGTCAGCCCAGTCGACGGACACAAGCGTACTCGACCAGAAGTGCAAGCAGTCGACCATGAAGGCAACCACTCGACCATAAGAAGACCTAAAGGCACTGCCTACAAACGGTCACCTCATAAGTAGCTTTTATGGCCTTCATGGTCCTTTATTACAGGCGTTACCAGTAACCCCCTCTCTTTATGTACATTAAACTCCTTGTAACGTGGGCTGGCTGGGGTCCTGGCGAACTCTATATAAGCCACCCCCCTCCACTAGGACAAGGGTTGGCAACTTTGTAACACACACACATATAATCCAGTCGACTGCCTCCGGGCTCCGAGACGTAGGGCTGTTACTTCCTCAGAGAAGGGCCCGAACTCGTAAAACTCCTTGCGCATACAACTACTCCATAGCTAGGATCTTGCCTCTCCATACTTACCCCCCATTCTCACTGTCAGACTTAGAACCACGACACCGCCCCCTCCTCCTTGTCCTATTCGGACTCCCAAGCAGGAGGACGCGCGTCCACCTCCCGTAGGCTTCCCTCTCTCTCCCTTTAGGCCCATGTTGGCCCAATATTTCCCCGGGGGGTTTCGGTAACCCCTCAGTACTCCGGTAAAATACCCAAATCACTCGAAACCATTTCGATGTCCGAATACAACCTTGCAATGAGTACTCCTCAACTAGTGATTTCGCCAGTTGGTACTGTAGCGCAACAGGAAAAATAACCAAAAAGCAACGCGCTGCAGAGGAATCAAACGCGAGACCACTCAGTAATGATGTGTTGCAAATAGCCATAGGCGTTGATGATTGTAAGTGACCGATTCGCAACGCTACTATCTAGTAAGAACTAACCACAGTGCCATAACTCAACACGTTTTGATTTTATCTGAACAATTCTTGGAAATTGCAAACCATTTTATAAAAAAGTACGTAATGATTCAAAATTTGAACCTTTTTTGAACAACAATAAGAAATTTAGAACTTCAATGTTTTTTTTAAATTACATTTTTTCTAATTGTTCAATATTTTTGGAATCCAGAACTTTTTTTTTCAATTTTGAACAATTTTTTAAACATGCAAACATTTATTTAACAACGTTAATAATCTTTTAAATTACAAAAAACAGAATTATTTTTGATAAAATTGAGCGTTTCTTGAAATTTTGAACTTCAATGTTTTTCTTAAAAAATAGCTTTTTTTTAATTGTTCAATATTTTTGGAATCCAATACTTTTTTCCAATTGTGAACAATTTTTTGAATAAGCAAACATTTATTTAACAACGTGAATAAACTTTTAAATTACAAAAAAACCAGAAAATGTTTTGAAAAAATTGAGCATTTCTTGAAATTTAAATTTAGAAAAAAAATCAAACAAATTGGACACACCTGAATTTTTTTTGCAACCTGAATATTTTTTGAATTCTGAAACATTATTTAATCTGTTCCTCAATTTAAAAATTATTTCTAGACTTTGTTTTGAATTCAAAACAAACAGAAACCATGGACATTTTTTGAAAGCTCCCTAACATTTTTTGAATTTGTGAGCAGATATCAAAACTCTGGATTTTTTTGAAAACATAAGACATTTCCAAATTCTGAAGTCAAACTTTTCTAAAAGGAAAAAAAGTGGAAACAAGAAACAGAAGAAAGGAAAATAAATTTGATGAAGGAAAAAAACAGAAACAGAAACAAAGGAATGGAAAATAAACTTAAAAAGAAAGATAGAAGAAAAAGGAAAGAAACATCAACCAAAAAAGGAAATTAAAAAAGCCAAAAATCAGTAAACACCAGTTTGGGAACATTCTAGAAGATTCCCAAAACCAGGATCCTGTTACACATTAATCCTGCTGGAAGTGGGCCGGCCCATATCAGTCCGCTCGCACCTGCTCCCTTTGCGTTCCAAATAGGATATTCCGGGACCTCCTATGCACCACTCGTTGCGGCAAATTGGTGGCGTTTCGCACAGGGCGACTCACCTGGGCCGGCCCATTTCCAGTGCACGGGGTGGCAGGCGTTAGCGACGTGAAAAAAAAGAAGAAAAGGAGGGCGCGGTTTGGGATTAGAACACGCGACCGCGAAGTGGGATGCGCATGCTGCTAGCCACTGCGAAGGCAGGTTCTACTGTGAAATTGGCAACGCGAGTACATGACGCTAACAGAAGTAAACAACAGCGGCAAACAACAGCGGCAAACTGGTAACACAACTCCACCATCATTACTTTAATTAAGTCTCTAAAAATGACAGCCCCGTGTATATGAACAAATTTAAAAGGGAAATGTTTGCGCTCGGCGCGCCGGCCGAACGTCGAGCCGCTCCATCCCCTTCTTGTCTCTTCTCTCGAGCAAGCACAACCACTTGTTACTTTTCCCCAAGCGTTGACCCACCATGGTCCCTCTCTACATCTCATCTCAGTGCCCGCTCTGCCATGGCCAAATCAAGCTCATGCACGCCTCCAGCCACCGCCCTTCTCCGATGCTCCGGCGCACTTTCTATTTCCTCCCAATCCCTCCGCCATGAAATCTACCACGAGCTGCCACAAGACCGGCTGGGCACACGAGACGAAGGAAGGACCGCAGTCTCACGTGCTCCAACGGTGGCAGTCGGACGGTGGCGACCGCGCCGCGAGGTGCTGGAACCAGGCTGCTGCTCGGCGAAATAGCTGCAACTAGCGCTCACGCATGCTGGAACCGGCCACCGCAGGTGCTAGAACAGGCATCAATTTTTGCTACGACCGACGAGTTTTTTTGCTACCATCATCATTTTTCTTCATTGTTCATGAGAAATTGGTGGGGTTTTTTTTGCTGCAACCGTCATCAGTTTTTTCTACGACCGGCGAGTTTATTTGCTACCACCTTCCTTTTCCTCATTGTTCGTGAGAATTTCGCGACCGGCGAGTTTATTTGCTACCACCTTCCTTTTCCTCATTGTTCGTGAGAATTTTGCGAGGTCTTTTTTGCTACAATCCTCAATGATATTTGCTACAATCACCAATGATTTTTTATACGACCAGCAAGTGTTTTTGCTACAATTACCAATGATTTTTTCTACCAACATATTTTATTCTTCATCATTCGTGACAAATTGGTGAGAACTTTTTTGCTGCAATCGTCATCGATTTTTGCTACGACCGACGAGTTGTTTTGCTACCACCATCTTTTTTCTTCATTGTTCGTAAGAAATTGGGGGGAAAACTGCAACGAAGAGGGCTTCGATGTCGTTGGTGAGGATGTGAGCAGAGACTACCTGAGCAGGCCCGGTCGGGTGCTGCGACGGCTTTAGGCAGACGGTGGGGAGGTGTGCAGCGTCGCTGTGATTTGGAGACAGAAGAAACGGACGTGGGGTCGAGAAGGTGGGGACGAAGAGGGGATTAGATCGAATGGCTGGACGAGCAGGATCCGACGCGCAGGGTGCGACTATCGGTGTCAAAACTGGTGGATCTCGTGTTGGGGTACCGAACTGTGCGTCTAAGGCGGATGGTAATAGAGGCGGGGGACACAATGTTTACCCAGGTTTGGGCCCTCTCGATGGAGCTAATACTCTACTTCCTGATTGATTGATCTTGATGATATGAGTATTACAAGAGTTGATCTACCACGAGATCATAGAGGCTAAACCCTAGGAGCTAGCCTATGATTGTGATTGTTCTTGTCCTACGGACTAAACCCTCTGATTTATATAGACACCGGAGGGGGCTAGGGTTACACAGAGTCGGTTACAAGGAAGGAGATCTACATATCCGAATTGCCAAGCTTGCCTTCCACGCAAAGGAGAGTCCCATCCGGACACGGGATGAAGTCTTCAATCTTGTATCTTCATAGTCCAACAGTCCGGCCAAAGTATATAGTCCGGCTGTCCGAGAACCCCCTAATCCAGGACTCCCTCAATAGCCCCTGAACCAGGCTTCAATGACGATGAGTCCAGTGCGCAGATTGTCTTCGGCATTGCAAGGCGGGTTATTCCTCTGAATACTCCATAGAAGATTTCGAACACAAGGATCGTGTCCAGCTCTGCAAAACAAATTCCATATACCACCGTAGAGAGTATAATATTTCCATGAATCTAATCTGCTGACAACTTTTCATAACATGACGTCCTGCCGTGGTCCGGCCATTACGAACCGTTTTTCCCAGCATGCCACTGCACGTGTTGCGAGGCGGTTTTATTGGCACGTCTTGTCGAAGCAGAGATTGTGTTCCTCTTATCACGGGATTCTCATCAATACGGGTATGGGTAACCCAATCGTGTCTGCTGGTATGACTCCTCGATTTTAGGCAAGTTCCAAACGGCCACGCGGAGGACGCTCGATATTCACCCTCTTTATAAAGGGGCCAAGGCCTGTCCTTTTCTTCTCGCGCTCAATCGAATCCTTCCCCTACCTCGAGTTCCAACACCCAAGGCTCAGGCTAAGCGCTTCGGACCTTCAACCATGTCCGGATCCAACCTTCAAGGCCGGTGGATGGCCTCCTCTGTCACAGAGGAGGACATCAAGAAGCTAAGAGAAGCCAGGTATCTGACCGCCGAAATCTCGCACGGGCTGCCTGCTCAAGGGCAGGTCATCCCCACTCCCGAACCCAACAAGAGTGTCGTATTTGTTTCCCACTTCCTCCGAGGGCTATGCTTTAGCCTTGATCCCTTTGTTAGAGGGCTTATGTTCTATTATGGGCTCGATTTCCATGATCTGGCTCTGGATTCCATCCTTCACATCTCGTCGTTCATCGTCGTGTGTGAGGCCTTCCTCCGCATCACCCCACACTTCAGCTTATGGCTCAAGACCTTCAATGTGAAGTCGAAGATGATCGATGGGCAACACGCAGAATGCGGAGGTGCCATAATAAGCAAAGGCGCCGACGCTCCATGGCCAAAGGGTTCCTTCCCGGAGATGTCCGACTTATGTTAGCGGGAGTGGTTTTACATCATAGCTCCCCGAAGTACTAAGTGGGTAGCTGCCCCCGCCTTCCGTTCGGGCCCCCCGCCACAACTGGCGTCATGGGTCAACAAGGGGCTGGACTGGGGGCCAGTAAATGACATGCCGACATTGCAGAGTCGCATTCGAGATATCCTCAAGAGAGATGTCAGCCTTGTCAAGGTAATGCAAGTCATGCTAGTTCGTCGGGTCCTGTCATGCCAACGTCGATCTATTCGTATGTGGGAGTTCAACCCGGAAGGACCGCGAACTATTCAGCAATTCTTCGGTGTGACGATCGAAGGGATGTATGGATTGTTCTTCGGATCACGAATAAAGTGTCCGGACACCACCGAGGATGCGGGTCTAAACTGCAATCGTCCAGATACCCACGTAAGTAATTCCGCGGCCGAACATGTTGTCTTTTCATTTGTCCTAATATCATTCTGAACAACCGCTCTTTCACCAGGACTGGATAAAAAATGCGAAGATGATCAGGTGTTCGGCCCCCCTTCCCGAAGGCTCGCCGGATCCTGTACTAGCCAGGATGCTCGAGTATGCACCTTATCAAGTGCCATCAGAGGAAGACAAAGGGAGGAATAAAGAAGCCGAAAGCGGGCTTCACGCATTACTCATCCAAACTGGGGGAATTAGTGTCTCCGCGAAGGAGGATAATCGGGAAGAAGAATCTGAAATCCCTTCTCCCCAAGGAAGGAAAAGGACCGCCTCTGAAGACTTGGAAACAAGGGTTTCCAAACGAGGGAAGAAAACCTCGCCAGGGGGCCCTGCCCCAGACGGCATCCTTACCGCACAGTGCCCGCAAGGGGATCATCCCTCCACCGAGCTGTAAGTGAACGAGAATACTTTATAGTGAATATATCCTGCTTCATCTCCGAGGACAATAACCGAGATGTATGTCTTGCAGTTCGATCGTAGTCCTTCTCGACAGAGTTCGTCTTTAGGGGATCTTCTTCCGGAGATGATGGAGAGCGAAACACCTCCCCGTGCCTCCCCGCCTCATGAGGCGGACGACCCTGAGGTGTCGTCACGGAGGATTTCTCCTGATCCACCAAGGCCAGAAGGTAACCCTTCGGCCACCCGAAGTCCGGAGTATTCGGCTCCTAAGGAGAGCAACAGAAAGAGTCCAGGACTGTCCGGTGTACGACCAGACGCACTGATGGGTCTTCCAGAGCAGGCTATTTGAAAGGATCGAGAAGAGGTGTCTAGAGGGGGGTGATTAGACACTAAGTACCAAAAGTTGCAGTTTTTAATATTCTTAAGTTCAAGTGGAGTTTAGGCACAAGTTTAACAAACACAATACATATCAAGCAAGCATGCAATGAGTATATGAGCAGCGGAAAGTAAAGCATGCAACTTGCAAGAATGTAAAGGGAAGGGTTTGGAGTATTCAAACGCAATTGGAGACACTGATATTTTTGGCGTGGTTCCGATAGGTGGTGCTATTGTACATCCACGTTGATGGAGACTTCAACCAACGGAGGGTAACGGTTGCGCGAGTCCACGGAGGGCTCCACCCACGAAGGGTCCACGAAGAAGCAACCTTGTCTATTCCATCACGGCCGTCGCCCACGAAGGACTTGCCTCACTAGCGGTAGATCTTCACGAAGTAGGCGATCTCCTTGCCCTTACAAACTCCTTGGTTCAACTCCACAATCTTGTCGGAGGCTCCCAAGTAACACCTAGCCAATCTAGGAGACACCACTCTCCAAGAAGTAACAAATGGTGTGTTGATGATGAACTCCTTGCTCTTGTGCTTCAAATGATAGTCTCCCCAACACTCAACTCTCTCTCACAGGATTTGGATTTGGTGGAAAGAAGATTTGAGTGGAAAGCAACTTGGGGAAGGCTAGAGATCAAGATTCATATGGTAGGAATGGAATATCTTGAGCTCAACACAAGGGTAGGTGGTTCTCTCTCAGAAAATGTGTATTGGAAGTGAAGATCTGTTCTGATGGCTCTCTCTACGAATGAAGAGCGGGTGGAGGGGTATATATAGCCTCCACACAAAATCTAATCGTTACACACAATCTGCCAAACTCGGTGGGACTGACTCGTTAAACTCGGTCGGACCGATTCAGCAAACCTAGTGACCGTTAGGATTTTTGATGGGATTGTGATGCAACTCGGTAGGGCCGATATGGTTAGGGTTTGGGCATAACGTAATCTCGGTGTGACCGATTACACAAACTCGGTGGGACCGATTTTGGTAATAAGCTAACCAAGAGTTTGTCAGGCAAACTCGGTGAGACCGATTACACAAACTCGGTGGGACCGATTTTGGTAATGAGCTGACCAGAGGTGTTGCATTGTAATCTCGGTAGTACCGATTGCACAAACTCGGTGGGACCGATTTTGGCAATGGACATACACAGTGAGATTACAATCCCATCTCGGTGAGACCGAGATCCCTATCGGTGAAACCGAATTGCTAGGGTTTGTGGCAGTGGCTATGACATGTGAAACTCGGTGGCGCCGGATAGAAAGAATCGGTGGGGCCGAGTTTGACTTTTGGTTTAGGTCATATGTGGATATGGAAAGGTAGTTGAGGATTTTGGAGCATATCACTAAGCACATGAAGCAAGAGGATCATTAAGCAACACCTCATCCCTCCTTAATAGTATTGGCTTTTCCTATAGACTCAATGTGATCTTGGATCACTAAAATAGAAAATGTAGAGTCTTGATCTTGAAGCTTGAGCCAATCCTTTGTCCTTAGCATCTTGAAGGGGTTCCACATCCTTTAGTCCATGCCACTCCATTGTTGAACTTATCTGAAACATACTAGGTAAAAGTGTTAGTCCAACAAGAGATATGTTGACATTAATTACCAAAATCACCCAGGGAGCACTTGTGCTTTCAATCTCCCCCTTTTTGGTAATTGATGACAACATACATCAAAGCTTTAGATAAAGATATAGAGAATAGCAAGTAAAGCTTTGGAAAGACATGTAACATGCATAGGCTCCCCCTACATGTATGCAATCATGTGAATATGGAATATAGGAGCATGTGAAAGCATAAACATGACAGAGTAAGCAATGTGTTACATGTATCAAATGATGTGCCTATGAGAAAAGTACCTTCATGCTTATGAGTCCTTCTTGCAAACAGTATGTACATCAGCAAGAATTTCTCATTCACATGATAGTGATGCATATACTTACCTTGTGGTCTTGAGTTGGCTTAGGATGGGATGAACCTGCGCAAACAAGGTTAGATAACACAGATACACCTACTAACCAGAGCAAACAAAAAGGAACCATAATAGAACCAAGACTGGGATGACATGTAGAGTGAGTACTGAGTACTACATTGGATATAGACATGTCCCCAAAGATAAAGATATGCAATAAAATCAGAGATTTCCTTCCCTTAGATGTCTTGCTCCCCCTGAATCTAACATGAGATATTTGGAGAAGATAGGGAACAGAAAATCAGAGCAATAGAAAATAATCAACAGAGCTTGAGATAAAGCAAGCAAACAAACAACAAACATGTCTTTCCCCTTTTAAAGACATGTGACATCTCTCCTCTTGAACACCAACCAGCTGGGGTCATTGATGATATTACTTTCTCTCCCCCTGAGTATATTCTCCCCTTATAGGAAAGATTAAGCTTTGATGTGATCTCTCTCTCCCCCTTTGACATCAATTTCCAAGAAGGGTCTTCTGGACATGTGATACAAGTGGGTTGGTCCTGGAGTCACAGAGCAAAGCAGCATGTGTAACATGATGCTGGTAGAGGACAAGAATCATTGAGTGGAGCTGGAGCAAAATAGGAATCAGGAACAAGTGGCAAGTTGGTTTTACTGGGATGAAATCGGTGACTCCGAGTTGTGTGCTTCGGTTGCACCAAAAGGTTTCAGGTAGACCGAGGAAACCAAACCAGTGCGACCGAGTTCATCAGAGTGGAACCACTTGTCATCTCAGCTCACTAGACAAGTAGAATCTCACAAATATTTGCAAGGAATTAACTGAAAGATTTGCAATGAATTGGATATAGAAAATGCAGAACAAATGGAAAAGAAAATAAACTAAAAGTTCTAGATGAAAAGGGGAAACAAATATGCAAGGAACAAATGCAATAATACAGAAAAGAAAACACAAGAGAACTTCATCTAGAGATGGGCGGTGACAAAGTCACCTATGTTAGAGTATATTGACTTAGGAGTCAAGTGAGAGCACTTGATCATAGGTCATACTCATCGTTTAAGCTCAAAATGGGGTTACCATTTTTCGTTTAAGCATCTTGATGTATTCACATCTTATTGAGTTGCTTTGTCTCATGTCTTGGAGTAAAGCTTCTCTAAGATGGAATAACATACCTTGGGTGGTGGTGTGGGTCTTGCTCATGTAGTTGAACTTGTGTGGGTTGCTCAAGGTTGATGTAGTTCATCAAGAGTTGGGAGCACCACTTGGAGTTTGAGTTCATCTACCTACATGGGTCAGTCTTGCAAGGAAGAGCACTTGTGTATCCAAAATGACTATCATGAAACTCAACATAGAATTTGTCAAGATATGTTTGGATGGTTTCGTGCTTCCTTGTCTTCAACCACCATTGTGTAGAGACTTGGTGATGTAGAGATTGCTCAAGATGTGAGTGAGTTGTAATCTCATAGAATTAGATCCAACCGAGTACCTACATGGGTTAGATAACATGCAAGGTGCAAATATATCCAAGACATATGAATAGCTTCATAAGAGAAATATCAAGGATTAGTCATAGGCTCATGCCTTGCATGTATCAAATGGAGTTCCTACTCCAAGTTTGAAGCATCAATGATGTTCAATTCACCTCTTAACCTGCAAAACACTTTCTCATCAAGTGGTTTAGTGAATATATCCGCCAATTGCTTATCGGTGCGAACATGCTTAAGGTTAATGTCCCCTTTGGCAACATGATCTCGAATGAAATGATGACGAACTTCAATATGCTTAGTTCGAGAGTGTTGCACGGGATTGTGAGAAATCTTAATAGCACTTTCATTGTCACATAGCAATGGAACATGTTTCACATATATCCCACAATCTTTAAGAGTTTGGGTCATCCAAAGTAATAGAGCACAACATGAACTAGCGGCAATGTATTCCGCTTCGGCGGTGGATAAGGATACCGAGTTCTGTTTCTTGGAAGACCAAGACACAAGAGATCTACCAAGGAATTGACAAGTACCCGAAGTGGACTTTCTATCAACCTTGTCTACGGCATAGTCCGAATCGGAATAGCCAACAAGATCAAAAGAGGACCTCTTAGGATACCAAATGCCAAAATTTGGTGTATGGATTAAGTATCTCACTATCCTTTTCACAGCCTTAAGATGACATTCTTTAGGAGCAGCTTGATATCGTGCACACATGCACACACTTAGCATAATATCAGGACGAGAGGCACATAAATATAACAATGAACCAATCATAGAGCGATAAACCTTTTGATCAACCGGTTCACCATCTTTGGTCAAATCAAGATGTCCACTAGTAGGCATAGGTGTAGGCATACCTTTGCATTCTTGCATATTGAACTTCTTGAATAAGTCTTTGGTGTACTTCGTTTGAGAGACAAATGTACCTTCCTTAGTTTGCTTGATTTGCAATCCGAGAAAGAATTTGAGTTCACTCATCATAGACATCTCAAACTTCTCCGACATTAGCTTTCCAAACTTTTCACTAAAATGAGGGTTAGTTGAACCAAATATGATATCATCAACATAAATTTGGCACACAAATAGTTCTCCATTAACCCTTTTAGTAAAAAGAGTAGAATCAATTTTACCAATTTCAAAACCTTTTTCAGTAAGGAACTTGGTCAAGCATTTATACCATGCTCTAGGAGCTTGTTTAAGACCATAAAGGGCTTTGTGAAGTTTGTAAACATGATTAGGTTTCTTAGGATTGAAAAAGCTGGGGGGTTGCTTAACATAAACTTCCTCCTCAATTTTGCCATTTAGAAAAGCACTTTTGATGTCCATTTGGTATAAGGTGATATCATGGTGATTAGCATAGGCAAGTAAGATGCGAATGGATTCAAGTCTAGCAACGGGAGCATATGTCTCACCATAGTCCATACCTTCAACTTGTGTATAGCCTTGGGCGATGAGACGTGCTTTGTTGCGAACCACTTGTCCATCTTCATCTTGCTTGTTGCGAAACACCCATTTGGTACCAATGATGTTGTGGTTGTTGTCAGGCTTCTCGACCAATGTCCACACTTGATTTCTCTCGAAGTTGTGTAGCTCTTCATGCATAGCATTTATCCAATCTGGATCCTTCAATGCTTCTTCAACCTTCATAGGTTCAATTTTAGAAATGAATGAGTAATGTTCACAAAATAGCTAAGCGAGTTTTAGAGCGAGTGGTTCTCCCGGTTTGGATATCATCATAGATTTTCTCGACGGGATGATCTTTGGCAATTCTTGCTCGAACTCGTGAAAGCTTTTGCTTGGGTCGGGGTGGAACATCCTCTTCATCTTGCTCTTCTTCTTCTTCTTGGCCTTCTTCATTGTTGACGTTGTTGTTCTCTTGTCGTGGTGGAGAAGGAGGTTGTTTATGTTCATCTTGGTGTACTTCCTCGTTTTCTTCATCTTGACGTGTCCCACTTGTGGATGCTTCCGTATCAACTCTTGGTTCACCTTGATGTGAGGTAGAAGCTTCCACTTGGACGGACGAGGTACTCTCCTTCAGTTCCGTTGGACAAATCTTGCTGATGGACAAGTCTTGAATTGCTTCCGAAGGGTCTTTGTCTCCTACATAAATTGGCAATTGCTCTACTTGCGAGCCGTTAGATTCATCAAACTTCACATCTACTGTCTCTTCAACCTTTCGGGTGAAATTGTTGTAGACACGGTAAGTGTGAGAGTTTGAGCCATAACCAAGTAGAAAACCTTCATGAGACTTAGGAGCAAATTTAGAATGACGATGCTTATCAAGAATGTAGCACTTTAAGCCAAATACTCGAAAGTATCCAGCTTGGGGTTTGTTACCGGTGAGGAGCTCGTATGCCGTCTTGCTGACTAGCTTGTGAAGATACAAGCGATTTGTTGCATGGAAAGCTGTCTCAACCGCTTCCGCCCAAAAGTGCTTTGGTGTCTTGTACTCATCAAGCATCGTTCTTGCCATCTCGATAAGAGTCCGGTTCTTCCTCTCAACAACTCCATTTTTTTGAGGTGTGTACGTAGCCGAGAACTCGTGTGAAATTCCTTCCTCGTCAAGAAAGGTGTCCACATTTGCGTTCTTGAACTCCGTTCCGTTGTCACTCCGAACCTTCTTGATCTTCACGTCAAACTGATTTTGGGCCTTCCTAGCAAAGTTTTTGAAGATCTTTTGGACCTGCGACTTGTCATCAAGAAAGAACACCCACGTAAATCTTGAAAAATCATCAACTATGACTAGACCAAATGAGTTACCACCGAGACTCTTGTATGCATTTGGACCAAAGAGATCCATGTGAAGTAGCTCGAGTGGTCTTCTTGTGGTCATGATGTTCTTCGCGTGGTGACTTCCTCCAACTTGTTTCCCTGCTTGACAAGCACTGCAAAGTCTATCCTTGTCAAATACGACATCTTTTATTCCAAGGATATGATCACCTTTAATAAGCTTATCAATATTTCGCATTCCAACATGACCTAGTCTTCTATGCCACAACCAGCCTTTAGAAGATTTAGCAATTAAGCAAGTTTTAGGTTGAGCCTTTTTAGTGAAATCAAGAATGTAAAGATCTCCTCTACGTATACCGGTAAAGAACATTTTATGATTGTCTCTACGAAACACTTGGCAATCTACTTCAGTGAATAAGACATTGAAACCAAAATCCGCAAGTCTAGAAACTGAAAGTAAATTGTATCCAAGGGATTCAATGAGCATGACATTTTGTATGGAGCTATCGTGTGAGATGGCCACCTTACCAAGGCCAACCACATTACCCTTTGAATTATCACCAAAGGTGACATATTTTCAAGGGCCGTCATTTTCAGCAAGCTCACGGAACATCTCTTCATCTCCGGTCATATGATCAGTACATCCACTATCAAGAACCCACTCCTTTCCTCCAGCCATGTAGCCGCGAAGATTTTCCATAAGACCAAAATGTCTCATTGCATCATCAAGATCATAGTCACTATCATCATCTTCATCATAATATCCACGTTCAACATCATCTTGTGATTGATCAATTCCTAGAGAGGGTAATTCATTAGGTAAATGATCATCAAAGTGGTTACCTTTATGAATTCTTATAGCTTCGGATATGATATCACTAATGATTCCAACATTTCCTTTAGCATGCATGAGATTGGTAAGCTCAAATAGACAATCACCAAAACTAGGATCACTAGAGTTTATCTTACTCAAGGCAATAGATTTATGGAGAATTTCGTCTAAATTTTTTAAGGAATAATCTGGAAATCGTTCCTCAAGAAATTTCCATATAGTATAGGCACAATTGATAGTAGGCAAACTATCAATCAAATTTTTGGGCAATCCTCTAATGATGAGCTCAACAGTTCTCAGATTGCGAATCATGTCAATATCTTCATCTAGGGTAGGGTGCAAAGGATCAATATGAGGTGCACAAGGACTAGCAATGTACTTGTTCAAATGATATTCATTGAAAATCTCAAGCATTTCATTTTTCCACTCATGAAAATACTCTCCATCAAGAATGGGCACTCTATGTCTAAGACTCCCTAAAGTAGACACATCCATCTTCCTCCAAAGGTGTTTAAACCAAGGCAATGGAGACCAAAGCTCTGATACCAATTGAAAGGATCGAGAAGAGGTGTCTAGAGGGGGGTGATTAGGCACTAAGTACCAAAAGTTATAGTTTTTAATATTCTTAAGTTCAAGTGGAGTTTAGGCACAAGTTTAGCAAACACAATACATATCAAGCAAGCATGAAATGAGTATATGAGCAGCGGAAAGTAAAGCATGCAACTTGCAAGAATGTAAAGGGAAGGGTTTGGAGTATTCAAATGCAATTGGAGACACGGATATTTTTGGCGTGGTTCCGATAGGTGGTGCTATCGTACATCCACGTTGATGGAGACTTCAACCCACGGAGGGTAACGGTTGCGTGAGTCCACGGAGGCCTCCACCCACGAAGGGTCCACGAAGAAGCAACCTTGTCTATCCATCACAGCCGTCGCCCACGAAGGACTTGCCTCACTAGCGGTAGATCTTCATGAAGTAGGCGATCTCCTTGCCCTTACAAACTCCTTGGTTCAACTCCACAATCTTGTCGGAGGCTCCCAAGTAACACCTAGCCAATATAGGAGACACCACTCTCCAAGAAGTAACAAATGGTGTGTTGATGATGAACTCCTTGCTCTTGTGCTTCAAATGATAGTCTCCCCAACACTCAACTCTCTCTCACAGGATTTGGATTTGGTGGAAAGAAGATTTGAGTGGAAAGCAACTTGGGGAAGGCTAGAGATCAAGATTCATATGGTAGGAATGGAATATCTTGAGCTCAACACAAGGGTAGGTGGTTCTCTCTCAGAAAATGTGTATTGGAAGTGAAGATCTGTTCTGATGGCTCTCTCTACGAATGAAGAGTGGGTGGAGGGGTATATATAGCCTCCACACAAAATCTAACCGTTACACACAATCTGCCAAACTCGGTGGGATCGAATCGTTAAACTCGGTCGGACCGATCCAGCAAACCTAGTGACCATTAGGATTTTCGGTGGGACTGAGATGCAACTCGGTAGGACCGATATGGTTAGGGTTTGGGCATAACGTAATATCGGTGTGACCGATTACACAAACTTGGTGGGACCGATTTTGGTAATAAGCTAACCAAGAGTTTGTCAGGCAAACTCGGTGAGACCGATTACACAAACTCGGTGAGACCGATTTTGGTAATGACCTGACCAGAGGTTTTGCATTGTAATCTCGGTGGTATCGATTGCACAAACTCGGTGGGACCGATTTTGGCAATGGACATACACAGTGAGATTACAATCCCATCTCGGTGAAACCGAATTGCTAGGGTTTGTGGCAGTGGCTATGACATGTGAAACTCGGTGGCACCGGATAGAAAGAATCGGTGGGGCCGAGTTTGACTTTTGGTTTAGGTCATATGTGGATATGGAAAGGTAGTTGAGGATTTTGGAGCATATCACTAAGCACATGAAGCAAGAGGCTCATTAAGCAACACCTCATCCCTCCTTAATAGTATTGGCTTTTCCTATAGACTCAATGTGATCTTGGATCACTAAAATAGAAAATGTAGAGTCTTGATCTTGAAGCTTGAGCCAATCCTTTATCCTTAGCATCTTGAAGGGGTTCCACATCCTTTAGTCCATGCCACTCCATTGTTGAACTTATCTGAAACATACTAGGTAAAAGTGTTAGTCCAACAAGAGATATGTTGACATTAATTACCAAAATCACCCAGGGAGCACTTGTGCTTTCACTATCTCAGAGGCGCATCGTACTTTAATGGGTACGGTGGTTGAGAGGATTTCATCCGCCAAAAGTGGGTTGCATGAAGCTTTTATGAGCCTGCTAAGATATATTGATGGTACCGCACACGCTAGGTGTGCCCTATGAAGATAGTAGCCCCTGAGACTCTGGTTGCTGTCCAATGGCGGCAAACAGAGGATCATAGTCCCAGGTAATGATCATGCTGCCTTCACGTGCAGGCGGCTGAGGGTCCGGTGGCTGGCCGGACTGGTGAGTTTGCCGAACTGAGGCGGCAACTTGATGCGACAGATGCCGGCATCGTGCTTGTAAACAAGCGGCTTGACGAGGCACAGGGTATGTATTCTCCGGTCGTCAACATATATTAAGAGGAGCATGATGCTAGTATTTGTAATATACTGTGACTGCAGATGGAGTTGTCACCATGGAGACCCTTCGAGCGGAGCTTGCCCAAGCCAAGGAACAAGCCAGGAGAAGTGATGCGGCCGCCCTAAAGGCGGCCGAAGAGTTAAGAGCCTAACAAGCTGCTCATCGCCAGAGCGAAGAAAAAATAGCCAAGATGGTTGTTGAGCTGAAGGATGCTGCCCACCGGTATGAGCTTCTTGAAAAGGAAAGCCAAGCAAAAATGGCGGACCTGAAGAAAGCCATGGTAGCAGCCAAGGAAACTCGCCCTAAAATCAGAGCGGCGAAGGAGGAGCTTCGTCAAGCCGGAAGTATCATGGCTAGGAAGCCTTTTTGTTGCGGACGAAGTTTGGAGACCCGAAGTATGCCCCTCTGGATAAATTATGGAGTGCTGCAAATGCGTACTTGGACTTGGCAACGAGTGTTGCTGATGCGACTGAGTTCTTCAAAGATCAAAAAGATCATGAAGTGGAAAAGTTGTTCTGGTCGCAGTTCAGTGCTCCAACGCGCCCGCTGCTGTTAAATGAACAAATGGCTGAGTGGGCTGAACTCCATAGATTGTCCGGACTTGCCATGAGGTTTGTCGTGGATCATCTTTGGCCGGAAGGGCCAAGACCGAATAGTTATTTTGGTTTAGTGCAACGATTCCTTGGTGCTATGCCGCATATCGACGCTGTAAAGAGGTCGGCATGCATAGAGGGTGCGCGGATGGCTCTTGCCCGTGTTAAGACATACTGGGCAGAGATGGAGACCACCGCTGTTGCAACCCAGGATCCGGCTGAGGGAGTCCTGGATTAGGGGGTGTTCGGGTAGCTGGACTATACCTTCGCCGGACTCCAGGACTATGAAGATACAAGATTGAAGACTTCGTCCCGTGTCCGGATGGGACTTTCCTTGGCGTGGAAGGCAAGCTAGGCGATGCGGATATTCAAGATCTCCTACCATTGTAACCGACTATGTGTAACCCTAACCCTATTTGGTGTCTATATAAACCGGAGGGTTATAGTCCGTAAGACGAACCATCTTCATACACAATCATACCATAGGCTAGCTTATGGGGTTTAGCCTCCTTGATCTCATGGTAGATCTACTCTTGTACTACCCATATCATCAATATTAATCAAGCAGGAGTAGGGTATTACCTCCATCGAGAGGGCCCGAAGCTGGGTAAAAACATCGTGTCCCTTGTCTCCTGTTACCATCCGACCTTGACGCACAGTTCGGGACCCCCTACCCGAGATCCGCCGGTTTTGACACCGACATTGGTGCTTTCATTGGGAGTTCCTCCGTGCCGTCGCAATTAGGAAGGATGCATCTTCCCGTCTTTAAAGACGACGCCATTACTAAGGGAGCCTTGGCTATCGGCCAAACCCTCCGGCTAGGTGGTTTTCTCACGACCGCCTGTTCGGCCTTTGCGCCGACGGTGACCTCTCGGGTCATCGAAAGCAACCTTCACTTCAGCTTAGAACTCGTCGAGCAGCTTGATCCGATGGAGCTCTCTTCTGTAAACGAGCTCTTGGATCGCATCGCCGCACTGGGGGTCGCTACAAATTACGACCAGGTTGGGCTTAAACCCGATCTAAGAGAAATTAACTCTCCCCAAGTCACTCACCACGTTGCCGTGGTAGAGGCGCAGTGCGGCAACCCCTCATCTATTATAAGGACTAGCTACGTCCGAATTCCCGAACCCTCCAGGCCGGATACCCGCGGAGGGGAGGATACAGTTCAAGACCTGAGCTTAGAATCAGGCAACGGGCTAGATTCGTTGGACAACATCCAAGACTCCGGACTTCAGAGTTCGAAAGCTCTTCGGCCTCCGAATCTTAAATTGGGTGAGGTCTCAGATTCAACGCCACCTGCCCACCCGAACATAAGCGATCTTTCCCAAATCAGGCAAAAGCCCGAGGAAACAGTACATCACTACTGGGCCAGATTCCTCCTGGTTATGAACAGGACAAAGGACTGCCGCGAGGGAGACGCAATTTCAATCTTCTGCAGTAACTGCACGGACGAGGGAATACTTAACGCCATAAGTCGTCGTGATATTACACGCTTCGCTGACTTGAAGTCCATAGTACAAAAGTACTGTGCGATGGAAAGCGCTTGGAAAACCAAAATAAAATTTTGGGATAATCCGGCCTTGAATAGCAATCCCGTACTAACTAAGAGGGTGCACCACAGTAAGACACCCGGATTAAATATCAAAAAGCCAAAACCCTCTACAGGGCATGGAACCGTACTGGAAAGGTGGCTTGATGGACCCTGTAAAATTCACAGTACAGAGGACGCCACACCAACTCACAGCCTTAGAGCATGTTGGATACTCCGGCAGGTGGCCAAAATTGGCGAGGACCTCCTAATTTCAGAGGCCGAAGAAAGCCAACCCGAGGACACCAGTACCGTTCTCACGGTCTTCAAGACTTTTGCATCAAATAATATGCAAAAAGAACACTCCACAGCCTCACCGAAGTCTATCAAGTAGCAACAATAAACCCATGGAGCGACACTGCTATCACCTTCAACGCGAGTGACGAACCTAAATTCCGAACAGCCCGAGCACCAGCCGCGTTGGTTCCCAGTCCCATAGTGGACGGCTCTCGCCTCACAAAGGTACTCATGGATGGAGGCAGCGGATTGAACCTCATTTATGAGGAAACCCTCCAAAAGATGGAAATAGACTGGAACCGCATCGAGCAAAGCAGCACAACCTTTAGAGGAATAATCCCCAGTCAGGAAGCGCGCTGCACAAGAAAGATCACACTAGATGTGGTGTTCGGCACGCCGGATAATTACAGGTCCGAAGAAGTCACGTTCCAGGTGGCCCCGTTCAATAGCGGATACCACGCTATATTAGGACGGGAGGCATTCACAGTCTTCCAAGCCATACCCCATTACGGGTACATGAAGCTCAAGATGCCTGGGCCAAACGAAATTATCCCTCTCGCTAGTGATCCGGACATAGCACTCCGCGCCGAAAACAAGACAGCCGCATTGGCCCTTGAGGCACTATCCGAAGCCTTAGCGGCCGAGGAACTGACTGCGCTGCGCTCCATGGTTAATAGGGCTGATGTGATACTCAATAAGAGATCCAAATCCACATCCTTCAAACCAGCGGACGAAATAGTCAAATTCCAGGTCCATCCAACGGACCCCAATAAAACAGCTTCCATCAGGGCACGACTGAACCCTGATGTAGACACCGCACTGCGAGAGTTCCTACGAGAGAACTGGGACATTTTTGCTTGGCACCCTTCAGACATGCCAGGAATCCCACGCAGGCTGGCCGAACACAACTTAAATATCTAGAAAGGATTCAAACCTGTCAAACAAGCCCTTCGGCGCTTTTCCAAACCAAAGAGACAGGCTATGGGAGAGGAGCTACCCAAGTTATTAGAGGACGGATTCATTAGAGATATATAACATCCGGACTGGCTAGCAAACCTGGTGATGGTACCAAAGAAGGACAAATCCTGGCGCCTATGTGTCGATTTTAAAGACCTTAACAAGGCCTGCCCAAAGGATCCCTTCCCCCTCCCTCGTATCGATCAAATTATCGATGCCACTGCAGGACATGATTCGTTGTGTTTCCTTGATGCATACTCTGGTTACCATCAAATCAAGATGGCAGAATCAGACCAAGCCGCAACAGCATTCATCACACCATACGGCCCATTCTGCTTTAACACAATGCCCTTTGGGCTGAAAAACGCCGGCGCAACATATCAGCGCATGATACAAACATGTCTGGCCAACCAGATCAGCAAAACAGTGGAGGCGTATGTGGATGATGTGGTCGTCAAGTCAAAACATGTCGAATCTCTAGTAGACGACTTGAGGCTTACATTCGATAACCTCCGAAAATACGACATCAAGCTCAATCCGAAGAAATGCGTCTTCGGCGTTCCAGCCGGAAAGCTCTTGGGCTTCATTGTATTCGGTAGAGGTATTGAAGCAAATCCAGCCAAGATCCGAGCTTTGTCACAATTGGATGTCCCAAAAGACCTCAAACAAATACAGAAATTAACCGGATGCATGGCGGCTCTAAGCCACTTCATCTCCCGCTTGGGAGAAAAGGCGCTACCCCTTTACCGCCTCCTACGGCACACCAAACACTTCGAGTGGACGGATGCCGCCACAGCCGGACTCGATGAAATAAAAGCCATATTGGCAACAAACCCAGTCCTGGCCGCGCCAAACACCGGCGAGCCAATGCTATTATACATCGCGGCAACCCATCAAATTGTCAGCGCAGTGCTCGTCGTCGAGCGGGAAACGGACGGACACAAATTCCCCCTCCAAAGGCCGGTCTACTACGTGTCCACTGTCCTCACTCCATGCAAATCACGGTACCCACACTATCAGAAAATTGCATACGTGGTATTCATGGCATCCCGGAAGCTACGACACTACTTTCAAGAGTGTCCGATTACAGTAGCCTCGAAAGTACCACTCAATGACATTATCAATAACCGCGATGCAACGGGCCGGATCGCAAAATGGGCCATTGAGCTCCTCCCGTTTGACATAACCTATAAGCCACGGCGAGCTATCAAATCGCAAGTGTTGGCTGACTTCGTCGCAGAATGGACGGAGGCCGAACTCCCTAAAGAGTACGGCACATACTCAAACTGGATCATGCATTTCGACGGCTCCAAAATGTTGGCCGGACTGGGGGCTGGCGTCGTTTTAACGTCCCCCACAGGAGACACAGTCCAATATGTACTCCAAATTATGTACACGGACTCCAACAATGCAGCCGAATATGAGGCCCTCCTACATGGTCTCCGGATGGCAGTATCCATGGGCATTCAACGCCTAGAGGTACGCGGGGATTCGAACCTCGCGATCTCCCAAATAAATGGCGACTTCGACGCCAAGGATCCAAAAATGGCAGCTTACCGCAATGCCGTCCTAAAAATGTCAGCTCGGTTCGAAGGGCTGGAGTTTCACCATATAGCCCGCGAAAATAATCAAGCAGCAGACGTCCTGGCACGCATCGGAGCAAAACCCGATGCAGTCCCCCCCAACATCTTTTTGGAAAGATTGTTCAAGCCATCCGTAACATGGGAGGGGGAACCCGCAATTAACAGCCCGGACGCAGCCGCACCACTCGACGCCGAACAACCTGACATAATTGGAGGTCCTGCCAACGAAATTACACTTTCAGCCCATGTAATAATGGCGGTTATCGCCTCGTGGACAGAACCATTCCTAGCCTACCTTACTAGGCAGGAACTCCCAGAGGACCAAAACGAGGCCCGCTGCATAGTGCGGCGATCTAAAGCCTACAAAGTCCACGAGGGGGAGCTTTATAAGAAAAGCACTACCGGAGTCCTTCAAAGGTGCATCTCCGAAGAGGAAGGGCGGAATCTTCTGGCCAAAGTTCACGCCGGACTCGGTGGTCATCACGCTGCTGCTCGGTCCCTTGTTAGCAAGGCTTTCCGTACAGGCTTTTATTGGCCGACGGCCCGGGCAGACGCTCAGGACCTAGTCCAACGATGCGTTGGTTGCCAACTTTTTGCCAACCAAAGCCATATGCCACCCACCGCACTCCAAACTATACCCATCACCTGGCCCTTTGCGGTCTGGGGGCTTGACATGGTCGGACCCCTTAAAGGTGGAACCCATAAGAAAAAATACTTACTGGTCATGGTGGATAAGTTCACCAAATGGATAGAAGCCAAGCCTGTTAAAACGGCTGAATCCGGACCTGTGATAGACTTCATATCCGGGGTTGTACACCGTTATGGCGTCCCCCACAGCATCATAACCGATAACGGTACAAACTTTACAGCCGACGAGGTAAAACTCTGGTGCAAAAACATGGGCATCAAGCTCGATTATGCTTCAATCTATCACCCACAAACCAATGGCCAGGTCGAACATGCAAACGGTCTTATCATGAGCGGCATCAAACCCAGACTAGCGCGGTCCCTCAAGGAATCTAACACGCACTAGGTAGAGGAGCTCGACTCCGTACTCTGGGGGCTGCGGACCACGCCAAATCGCACCACCGGATACACACCATTCTTTATGGTGTACGGCACAGAGGCAGTTCTGCCCTGCGACATAATTCATGACTCACCTAGAGTGCGCATGTACGAAGAAAGAGAAGCCGAGCTCGATCGGCAGGACAGCCTGGACGCCTTGGAGGAGGAGCGTGACGTGGCGAAATCCCGTTCCGCATTTTATCAACAACAGGCCCGAAGATACCAAAGCAGAGAAGTACGGGCCAAAAATTACAATGTTGGCGAACTAGTTCTACGCCTGCCGGATAAGAAAAAAGGACAAACTCAAGCCCAAATGGGAAGGTCCATTTATAATCGACCAAGTCCTGACTGGTGGGGCGTACCGCTTGCGAGATGCATCGGATAACCAACTCGAGCCGAACCCATGGAACGCCACACGTCTCTGAAGATTCTATGCCTAGCGCCGGACTTCGTGTTCGTCTCCTTCCCCTGCCCACATTCTTCTGTCTTATATTTCTCTCCTTCCCCTCTTTTTCCTTTATAGCCCTTAAAAGGCTCACTACATGACGCGCCACTTGTGCTCATTTAACCTGGGGGCTTCTTTAACAGAAGCTTATTTATACGGGCTTCATGCCCCACACATGTGTCAAACTTCCGCATGTACCTTTTTCTTCACCATAATATGCATCGATATGACTTAAGTTTTGGCCAAGCTGGGTTGCCTGGCTCCTGTGCTTACCCCTACATTCTCGATTGTTCGGCTAGGCGGTAAAGGGAGCACCTCTGCGATTGTTACTGCCGGGTCAGCCGAATGTGTACCTCAGACTGGGTGAAGCCGAAAGCTAGCGTTCTTAAGGGAATATTCGATCGGTGAAATAAAAGATGATCTTTTTATTAATTTTCATGCGCCCCCAGATGCTTTTTCTGCGTCTTTTTTACGCAGTTCGGACATGCACTTTAGGGCATGCCTCCCCAGCGAAAGGAACCCTTAACAGAACTATTCTCTCTGGAAGATGTTTCTTACTAACCATGTAATATAACATAACTAGTTGGGCACTTGTCTGATAAAGCACTAATGACCCCTACGCCTGGTCTCCACGCATACCACGGTTCTTGTATAACCGCTATGGTATTCGGACACACTCCGGACCGTCAGGTCCCGAGGTTGAAGCAAAAAGGTCGGCAACGACAAACGATCTACAATCCGGCTAGAAGGCATTACATATGTCAATTCAAAAGTACATAGTCATTTCGACTGATTGTATTCCTCCTCTATACCATCTAACAGGCTGTCTAATTTACAGTCCTGCTGGGAATACTTTGCAGCCAATTCTACTTGGCCGTACACTAAGCTTACAGGGATCTCCTTCCCGTCAGGCCCCACCGGTCCGACCTCGGCCATGTGGTTTGGGTCAGACTTCGTAAAACGGGTCTTCACCATGGCCCAGGCCTCCCTAGCGCCTTGTCGGCAGGCTGATATCTTCCATAACCGGAAGCGCCGCCGAGCTCCCTTCAGCTTCTCCGCAAGCTCTCCAAGGCCCTCGGGCGTGGAGTGGGCAGGCCATAAGGCTTGGGCAACGCCTTGCATTGCCTGCCGAATTCGCTCGTGCAGTTGCAGGAGTTCGGGAAGAAGGTCACCCGTAGAACCGGACATCTCCTCTGCAGTACGACCTATGAGCATACCTACAGACAATACTCTGTTATTCGACTTCCTCGCCGAACTCATTTTTCAAAGTTCGTTCAAGCACTTGCTAAATATGCCGCGTCGAAGCCGCTGATTCTCCTTCGTGGAGTCCGACAGCTGGCCACAAACGTCCTTAAGTTCAACGTCCAGCTTGGTGTTGGCATCCTGAAGATCATTCTTCTCTCGCCTCACCTTTGTCAACGTACTCTCACCGGCCTTTAACCGGCGTAAGAGTTGTTGCTTCTCCGGATCAAGTCCGGCGCCATCTGCAACATGAATTATCAGATTTGCACCCAAACCACACAATACTCTTTCGAAGTGTATCTTACCTGAGGGGGTCCCTTTGGGCTCCCCTGCTGCGGCTAGTGCAGCCTCTAGTTGGGCCTTGCACTTTTCCAGCTCCTGGGATAGCACAGTGTTCTTCTCTGTAAGAACCTGCATGTTATATGATCCTTAAATCAGTTACTTTAACTGTTTCAAGTCTCGGGGGCTACTGGTATATATATATATATATATATATATATATATATATATATATATATATATATATATATATACTAGTAAACATGCCCGTGCGTTGCAACGGGAGAAAATAAATTAACATGCCAATTGTCGTAATTAGGTTGGCTAGATAGAGGATAAGTTTGATTGTGATAACAATGATGGATCAATTAGCAATGGATCCTTTGGGACAATGATGATTTTTTCGACGTGTATGACTAACCTATGCATATGCATATGTATTAGTCTTCCAACTTTCACGTCCTGATAGCAGTCAATATAAGTCCGTGGGACACAAACAGAACTAAATCCAATCTTGTAACAAAAATATCGATTAACAAACCCAGCTACATGTGCATATAGGTTCGGAGAACAAACACATGTGTGCACGCTAACATGTCCGAGTGATGGACTCCGAAGATATTTACCCGTCCATGAATGATCCAAACCCAATCAACTGCAAGTAAAAAACAGAAAGACATTTACCCGTCGAGACTACTTTGCGGACCGAATTTTTGACGATGTTAACGGCGCTACCCAGTTTTCCTTTATGCATGGATGGCTTTACTCGTCAAGACTACTTTGCGGACGACAGATTCTGGCTGAACTTTGGACGATGGAGAATTTAACCGCACTACTCAGTTTCCCTTTATGCATGGATGGCTTGATGTGCCACGTCATGCATAAATCGTCCAGTAATTATCGTGTGTAGCAGCTCTCTTTACCAGTGGACATGTGTGTAAGCTGACACGTTATATCCTCGCTGGTGCTCCACGAGTCATGTGGACTCCCCAAACGACTTGATTCAGCCGACTATAGTCAACCAAATGGATCAGCTCCACACAAAAAAGAAAAAAACGAACGCGTCAGCCGTGATGTCAAAAAAAAAAACGAACGCATCAGCCGCCCTCCTCCAGATTACGCGTGTCCAGCGGCCCGACGCACCGCTGTCTCCACATGACCTTATCTTCTCGTCTCGCCCAGGCGTCTTCCCCGATCCCCTTCCTCTGGTTCTTCACTTGCGTTGCCTGCCAGTCTGCCACAATTTATCTCTCGTCGCCGCTTCGCTCACTCATTCACAGCACCGCGCCTAATAAGCTCCCCTCTCTCCTTGCCCTCTCTTGCCGCCGGAGCTCGACATGTGAGGCGACGACCATTATGGCTGCAGGGCGATGGCATCTTCCAGCGACGGCGCTGCAAGGTAGTGCGGGATGTTGCAAGGCTGCGGTTCTTCCTTCCTTCCTTCTCCCTTCCTCCTTCCTCCCCTCGTTCTTCTTCTTCTCTCTCTCACAGAGTCCCTCTTTCTCTGTTGCCTACAGGAGGCCGACGCCGAACTGCAAGCAGCCGCCGCCTGGAGGTTCTCCGGCACTGGAGCCCTCCTCCTCCTCGCCCACGTCGACGGCGTCCATCCTCGTCGGATCCGGTGCAACGGGGCCCCCCTGCGCCTCCGCCGCCCTGCCAAGTCCGTCTGCTGGAGCCGCCTCTGTCCGCTGCCTGCTCGGTCCCCTGCCTCGACCACGTCCGTGCGCGTGCGCAAGGGCTGCAAGGCCCAGCAGTAATTCATGACGTCCATGTGCAGGGGCATGCGGAGGCCGGCGCCGGCGAGCAGGCAGTGGAGCGCGTCGGCGGAGCCACGTTGGAGCCAGGTCATGGGCGCCGACCTGCTCCACCCACCTCGAGCCGACCGCGGTGCTTGGAATGGAGACGACATACGGGGGGCCGGCGATGCCGGAGGCGGAGGAGAGGGGCGGGCACCTTCCGCGCCGACGAGCGCAGCTGAAGCTGTCCCCCCTTCCACCTTCTCTGCCTCTGGATAAGGAGTGCGGGCGGAAGTAGAACGAAGATGAAAGAGGGGGCAGGCGAGCTGAGGGGAGATCACCGGCGTGGCCCTCGTCGGAGGCGGGCGGTCTCCGGCGGGAGGCGCTGAATCGGGCGGTCGTGCGCCGGGCGGCGTAGAGGGGATTTTTTAGTCGGGGCAGAGGGGAAATTGGGGAAGGATCGCGGGTTGAACACTATAAAATACAGGGGGTTTTCTGTAAAAACGAAGCGTTTTCTCAGATCCAATTCCAAAGGGACTGCGGGTTCAGTTACCAAGGATTACAGGGACGTTTCTGTAAAAAGGGCGACGGACGACCAGAAGCAATGCGTGGTTTATTATTAGGGAGAGATATATAGTGATGCTATTCATCATCCAGGGTGCAGAATAAGTTATTCTTCACCCGAGGTAATCTTACGATCATTTCATAAATAAATTACATTTGAAATACAAATAGTTACATTCATTTTGATTTACTGCATAAAATTTGGCATAACAAAAAAAATTATAGGTCAAAATTGTATTTTATGTACATTTTACACTATATTTTTACATTTGTAATTTTACGTAACATAAAAAAATTACGACGATTCTAGGTTTTCTTACGTTCTCTTTTTATGTCTGAAATAAGACAAAATTTACGAAACGTAAAATTACGGTGCATAAATGTTAAAATAGAAGTGGGTGACGAATAACTATTCCTCACACAGGGTGATGAATAGTCAATCCATATATATATATATATATATATATATATATATATATATATATATATATATAACCAAAATTTTCTTACCCGTATGTCTTTCACATACTGCTCTGTGGCTCTGGCTAAACCATCTTGAGCGGCACGGAGGTACGCATCTCCCGAATTAAAGGCATCTAAAGCCCCTTGGGAGAAACCAGCGTCGCGTAAAACTGTCCGGCGACGCATGTGGTTCATGGCACTCTCCACTTCAGAATTTGTGGCAGACAGCCTGTCCGCATCCGCTGTCGGAGGAGCGCCCGGTGCACGCCTTGTGCTCGCCTCCGCTTCCTGGCCGGTCACTGGAACCTGGCTGGTGGAGGCGCGATTGGCAGCCTCTTCGGATATAGTCCGGCGAGGTCTCTTCGTCCTGAAGAAAGCACGAACGTTAATATGCCCTGACGGAATAACACCGCAGAAACGGAGGGTGCGTAATACCTTTGCGCCGGCATCTCGGTCCGGACTACATTTCTTTTTTCCCCACGGGGCCCTGCGGCCCCTCGCTGGCTAGCCGCCGCAGGTTCGGCTTCCCGCCTCAGAAGTCTCCCCTGTGAAACATGGTTGTTGTTAGAAACGCCGGAATACGTGAAAATGGAATCCCCCTCAAGGGAATAAAAACTCCGGTTTCTGTCACCTGGGAGGCCGGGATTAATCCGGGGTAATCAGCCACAATAGCGACCAAGGTGTTGTCCTTGCTTAGCTGATGAAACACCCCATCGATAAGCTCCACCAATATGTCCGGATCCTCTTCAGAGTTCGGATCGAGGGACCGTTCTGGGTCCTCGGGTTGTGGAGGGCGGCTGCTTATATCTTTCACTTCCTGTCGCAGTTCCTGCATTGAAGTCGTCAGACTACGTATCTAACCATGGAAGTATAAAATGAATGGGCAAGCGCAATTGTTCGCTTACCCAACTTGGAGGTTCATACATAGTGAATCCGGCCCGCGAGTTAACACGGAGGAACTCCTCCTTTTCTCCCTTGTAAAAAGAGGACAGAATCTTTATTAGGGCGACAGCCGAGGCCGGCCCCTTACGACCGTAACGCGTGGCATCATCCTCCCCATTGAAATCCCACATGGGGTGGCCTCTGTATTGAAGCGGTTGCACCCCTCGCATAATGCATGCGGCCATGACTCCGATCATGGTTAGTCCGGAATGAGCCAACAGTCTTATCCGGCCCATCAGGTAAAGGACGTCTCTGTCGCTTTCTCTCTGAGAGCTCCGTGGACGCCAGCTCAAGCGCTTCTTCAATGGAGCACTGTTGAACTCAGGGAGACCGGCCCGGATAGGGTCCGGCAGCGGGACGTCGTCTATGTAAAACCATTCCGAAGGCCAGTCCTCGGACGCCTTCTTCGGGGTTCCGGATAGGTATCCGGTCCCGGCGATGCGCCATACTTCGGCTCCGCCCACTTGGTATATAGACCCCTCTTGAGAACGGGGCACCAGACAGAATATCTTCTTCCACAGCGTGAAATGAGCCTCGACGCCTAAAAATAGCTCGCAAAGGGCAACGAATCCCGCAATGTGTAACACGGAGCCGGGCGTGAGATTGTGCAGCTGGAGGCCGTAGAACTCCAGAAGCCCGCGGAGAAATGGATGAATTGGAAATCCGAGTCCCCTTATCAGATAGGGAACAAGGCACACCCGTTCTCCTTTAGAAGGATTGGGGGTGTTCTCCGCTTGTTTTACGCCATTGTAGGTGGCGAGACCGGCTCGGACCGGGACCATGTATGCCTGAGGGAGAAATCCCTTGGCCTGAAGCGACACTAACTCGCTATGCGGAATAGTGCAACTCTCCCAGTCCCCGGGCTTAGGACCGGAGGGGCAAGGGGAGGAGCTGCGACGGCTGGCCATGTTGGAATGGACTTTAGCTGGGAAAGCTCTGATGATAACTCGCGGAGAGGAGAAGATGCGGTTTGGATCTAAATCCTCATCCCGTTAAATAGGCGGCTCGTTTATATGGCTAGGGGTGTGGATGTAAAAACGCCCCAGGCCTTTCGCATTCATTCAACACGTGGAAGACAACCATTATTGGGCACAGAAGCCGAGGAGCGCTACATTACAAAAATCGAACATTATTCGTACAGGTACACAGAATTTGGGAAGGAACCCGCCTTGGACAGTTTGCGCGCCGGACTCGTCGTCATTGAAGCCTGGTTCGGGGGCTACTGAGGGAGTCCTGGATTGGGGGGTGTTCGGGTAGCCGGACTATACCTTCGCCGGACTCCAAGACTATGAAGATACAAGATTGAAGACTTCGTCCCGTGTCCGGATGGGACTTTCCTTGGCGTGGAAGGCAAGCTAGGCGATGCGGATATTCAAGATCTCCTACCATTGTAACCGACTCTGTGTAACCCTAACCCTATCCGGTGTCTATATAAACCGAAGGGTTGTAGTCCGTAGAACGAACCATCTTCATACACAATCATACCATAGGCTAGCTTCTGGGGTTTAGCCTTCTTGATCTCGTGGTAGATCTACTCTTGTACTACCCATATCATCAATATTAATCAAGCAGGAGTAGGGTATTACCTCCATCGAGAGGGCCCGAACCTGGGTAAAAACATCGTGTCCCTTGTCTCCTGTTACCATCCGATCTTGACGCACAGTTCGGGACCCCCTACCCGTGATCCGCCGGTTTTGACACCGACACCGGCCATAGGCCAGGTCTCGGCTGAGCACTATTTTGAAGAAGTCCTAGAAGGTGCTCGTTTAATAGAGGCTAAGTGCTCGAAGAGTATCATGTTCGAGTGACATGTATCCCGATTGTAAAAATAATGCTATTTTGATTATGAAGGCTGTGTTTATACTTTTTCCTGAAAGTATTATGATGCCTCCTGTGCGGCCGTTTATGTGTGTGTGTGTGTGTGTATATATATATATATATATATATAACCTGAAAGTTTGCAGTCATCGGCTTCAGCCCCCACGCATATAATGTGGGGGCGTTCGGAAAAGCGCGTATTCACACTTGATCCAACGTCTTGGTCCATGAAGGAGGTGATAGCGAGGCGAACAAGGCAATCGGACTATATTGCTTTAACACTTTCACTTAGCCATAGGAGTTTGATAGTGGGGCTAGTATATAGCCCCTCGTACTTCCGCGCTTATCCGAATATGATGCGCGTGCGTACATGACCGGGAAACCGGTCCTTCGTTAATGTGGAGGAATCGCGAAGATTCCGCTGAGTCCTTGAGTGGTTGACCAGTCTCGCGCTTTATCATGACAGTCAGTTTTCGGCTTTCTCTACTGAGGTGCTCATCCAGATGAACCAGGGCATAATCGCAGTAGTTCTCCCGGTGCCACCTTAGCCTATAGAGCGGAACGTAAGGTAGCAAAACACGGGAGCCGGGCAAACCCAACTATTGACCAAATACATGATTCAGAGCTGATGCATATAAGGCCAAACTCGCGACGCCGAACACTCCCTAAGGTATTCGGACTTTACAACATATACCGGGCTGAGTAACGCCCTTTATAGTGAACCCTGAATTTCCAGGTACGTGCATTAGTGTGACGTGGCGAAATGCCAATAACGCCAGCATCCCTCTCGGTTGTGTTGAGTATCCGGAGGGCGTGAAGCAACAAGAGACAGTAAGAAAGGTTTACACAGGGTCTTAATCTAAAAGGAAACCTTTGAGCGGGGCCCTGCTGCACGTCTGCGTCTGTGTCTCCATTGTGCCGCATCCTGGAGGGTTGTAGCACCATTATCATATGTAAAAAAACTTAGGTGAAAGTCTTCGTACGAAAAATTGGTTATTCTTAATAAACCATTAAAATTCAATCTAAATAAGGTCAAGCCGAACTGTAGTCCTTTTTACATGCGGGAAGCCCCTAGTACCACCTATGGGGGTATATCCATTGACCCAACCTCAAGTTTATCTAAGCTGTTACAGCTAGTGGTGCACTGGACTCGTCTACCCGTGTCCGCGGTCTTGACAACCGATCATTTATTCTGGTTGGGGAGGCCGTTCAGTGTTCGGCTGCTAAAGCCGCCACACATTCTTCCGGACGTAAGGAACGCTCTGTGTTTCCGGTAACTATGATGATGCCACGTGGACCGGGCATCTTAAGCTTAAGATAAGCGTAATGCGATACTGCGCTAAAACGAGCAAAGGCCGTTTGTCCGAGTAGTGCTTGGTAGTCGCTTCAGAATGGAGCGATGTCGAAGGTTAACTTTTCACTTCGGAAGTTGTCGGGAGAACCGAATACAACCTCTAGTACTAGAGAGCCCGTGCAACGGGCCTCTGGGCCTGGTATTACTCCTTTAAAGGTAGTATTGCTTTGGCTGATTCTTGTCGGGTCTATCCCCATTTTGCGAACTGTGTCCTGATATATCAGATTAAGACTACTGCCGCCGTCCATAAGGACTCGGGTGAGATGGTATCCGTCAATTATTGGGTCTAGCACCAAGGCAGCCGATCCTCCGTGCCGGATACTAGTCGGGTGATCCCTGCGATCAAAAGTGATCGGGCAGGCCGACCAAGGGTTGAACTTGAGGGTGACGGGCTCTACGGCGCATATGTCTCGGAGTGCGTGTTTGCTCCTCCTTTTTGTTACGTGAATCATGTTCACTGTTTTGACCTTTGGTGGGCATTTTTTCTGTCCCCCAGTGTTTTGCCGGCGAGGCTCATCCTCGTCTTCACTTGGTGTCTCCCTCCCCTTATGTTCGGCGTTTAGCTTGCCGGCCTGCTTGAAGACCCAACATTCTCTGTTGGTGTGATTTGCAGGTTTGTCGGAGGCGCCATGAATCTGACATAATCTGTCTAGAATTTTGTTTAGGCTGGACAGTCCATCTCCGCTGCCTTTGAATGGCTTTTCCGTTGACCGGGTCGAGAGCCCCTGAATACGGCGTTTACCGCCGTGTTGTCTGGGATGTCTTCATTGTTTCCACGCTTGCTTTTGTTGCATCGTGGTTTTCCATTACCATCCCTGACTTCGGATGTGCCCGGGTCGCTGGTGCCGCTACGGGCCAGCCAACTATCTTCGCCCGCGCAAAAGCAGGTCATAAGGCTTGTTAGGGCTGCCATTGTCCTCGGTTTTTCCTGGCCGAGGTGTCTGGCGAGCCATTCTTCCCGGACACTGTGTTTGAAAGCTGCTAAGGCTTCGGCGTCCGGGCAGTCGATGATTTGATTCTTCTTAGTGAGAAATCTGTCCCAAAGTTTTCGGGCTGACTCTCCGGGCTGTTGAATTATATGACTTAAATCGTCTGCATCCGGAGGACGGACATAGGTCCCTTGAAAATTAGCCCTAAAAGCATCCTCAAGCTCCTCCCCACTTCCAATTGAGTTTTCGGGGAGGCTCTTCAGCCAATGCCGAGTTGGTCCTTTCAGCTTGAGGGGCAAGTATTTGATGGCGTGGAGATCATCTCCGCGAGCCATATGGATATGAAGGATAAAGTCCTCAATCCAGACCCCAGGGTCTATCTTTCCGTCGTATGCCTCTATGTTCACGGGGTTGAATCCCTCTGGAAATTCGTGATCCAGCACCTCATCGGCGAAGCATAGGGGGTGTGCGTCACCCCTGTATTTGGATGTGTCATGGCATGCTGACGGTTGTAGTGATCGGTTTTGCTTCTGTGCCGGAGCGCGCTTCCTGGGTCCGTAGATGGACCTGGTCATACCGGCTTTTTCGAGCAAGTCCTCACGTAAGTCGTGTGTGGACTTATGTGCGACATCGTTAGCCGCCCTATCGCGGCCACGGGATGGTCGATCCTTCTGATCGGCCGTTTTTTTTCGGCTGTATGGGCTCTAGGGCCTCGTCATCGAATTCAGGCAGTAGCTTGCGCTTTGGATAGCCCTTTGTGTGGCAACTGCCACCGTACTTTTCTGCAGTGTCAAGCACTTTGTTCCATCTACTGATGAGTGTATTTTGCGCGGCCTTAAGCCTTTGCTTCTGCTTCTTTAAACTCCTCGCGGTGGCAATAAGCCTTCTGTGGAAGTTCTCTTGTTCCAAGTGCCTTTCCGGGATGATGTGTGCATCGTCGTCCGGACTATTCTCGTCTCCAGAGACAGGCTGACGACCTTTTCCCCCGGCGTCGCCGTGATCGGACAGCGGCTCTGTACTATGTTCGCCGTCTGCTGGCTTATCCTGCTCTGTCGTTGGGTCCATGTGGTCGCCGTTTCCTCTGGAGTCGGCCGGGGTATTATTCTTTGTTGCGCTGTTGTCGCTGTTTTTGCCGAGGCGGGATTTGGAGCGGCACCTACGTCGTCGCTTTGGTTGCTTCTCGAGGGGATTATCCTTTGCTGCATCCTCCCGTTCCTCGTCATTGTCTTCTTTGGGTGTATCCACCATGTATATATCGTGTGATGAAGTGGCTGTCCAGCGCCCTGTGGGCAATGGTTCCTGTTCCTCTCATGCATCGTCGTCCATACCGTCGATGTCTTGGGAGTCGAAATCAAGCATGTCGGTTAAATCGTCGACAGTGGCTATTAAGTGGGTGGTGGGTGGGGAACGAATTTCTTCGTCGTCCGCTTCCCACTCAAGTCGGACACAGTTCGGCCAAGGGCCTCCTGACAAGGAGAGAGACCTTAATGAGTTTATCACATCGCCCAGGGGAAAGTGCTAAAAGATATACGCGGAGGAAAACTCCATGATCGGTGCACAATCAGATTCGATAGGCACTGACGCAGGCGGTTCGGGGCCCGTGGCCGGGGACGAATCCAAGGGTTCGGCAACACGGGTCTCGTAGGAGTTAAAGTCAGTGTTCGGCTCTATCGCCACTGAGTGAGCGGCCTCCATGGCGGGGTCCATCCACCCATCCTCGGACGGCGCAATCTGCTCCAGATTGAGAGCCGGAGTAGCCACAGGTGTGATCTCCCGAACACCGTCCGACGGCAGAGCTAGGTCATGCTCGTCGTGACTGTGCGACGCACTTGGCATGGGCTCGAATCCGTCGAAGATCAAGTCTCCGCGGATGTCAGAGGTATAGTTTAAGCTTCCAAACCTGACCTGACGGCCGGGGGCGTAGCTTTCGATCTGCTCTAGATGGCCAAGCGAGTTGGCCCGCAGTGCGAAGCCACCGAATACAAGATCTGTCCGGGGAGAAAAACCTCACCCTGGATCGCATCGCTGTCGATGATTGAAGGAGCCATCCAGCCTTATGGTGACGGCAGAGTGGAACTCTCAATGAAAGCACCAATGTCGGTGTCAAAACCGAGGATCTCGGGTAGGGGGTACCGAACTGTGCGTCTAAGGCGGATGGTAACAGGAGGCGGGGGACACAATGTTTACCCAGATTCGGGCCCTCTCGATGGAGGTAGCACCCTACTTCCTCCTTGATTGATCTTGGTGATATGAGTATTACAAGAGTTGATCTGCCACGAGATCGTAGAGGCTAAACCCTAGGAGCTAGCCTATGATTGTGATTGTTCTTGTCCTATGGACTAAACCCTCCGGTTTATATAGACACCGGAGGGGGCTAGGGTTACACAGAGTCGGTTACAAGGGAGGAGATCTACAGATTCGAATTGCCAGGCTTGCCTTCCACGCAAAGGAGAGTCCCACCCAGACACAGGACGAAGTCTTCAATCTTGTATCTTCATAGTCCAACAGTCCGGCCAAAGTATATAGTCCAGCTGTCCGAGGACCCCCTAATCCGGGACTCCCTCAGCGACCGGCCCAAATTTGGGCCGGCGCACCAGCGCCTACCACTCGCCAATTTAAAATGGCAACCATGTGTCGCTAGCCGCAAACATGATTTTCTTTCGAAACAATTAAAAAAACTTAAACACGAAAATATTCTAACTTCTGAACAAATTTACAAAAAGTCAAACATTTTGTGAAACCCAAGCTTTTTTTCAAAAAAAGGAACAAATTTCAAAGGGAGAACATCTTTTTAAGTGACGAACAAATTTTTGAAAATGCAAACATTTTTTGAAAAAACAAGAACAAAAAAACAAAGCAATTTTTTTGAAATCAATTACAAATTTATCAAAATGCGAACATTTTTTGATATTACCTAAAATGTTTCTCAATTAATGAAAACATTGTTTTTTTTGTTCGTGAACATGTTTCGAAAGTGAAATCGCCGAACATTTTTGAAATTTGTGCACAAAAATTCAAAGGTGAACATTTTTTTAGATCCTCGGAACAATTTGTTATTTTGCGAACAAAATTTTGAAAACATGAAAAGAACACTATTCAAATTTGCGAACAAATTTTGAAGTGGGAACATCTTTTGAAACTCGCAAACATTTTCTGAATCTGTGAACAAAAATGAAAATGCATACATTTTTAGTTTGAAATTCTACACTTTTTTCAATATTCGAACATTTTTATAAATTGAAAAAACAAATATTAGAATTCTACTTTTTTGGAATTTCTGAATAAAATTTCAAAATTAAAAAATTTTGGAAAGAAAGGAAAATGTGAGCATCTTAAAAAAAAAACTGGAGATATGTTGGAAAAGAAAACTGAAATGATATAAAAGGGAAAGAAAAGAAAAAAACGAAACAAAGAAAAGAAAAGGAAAGGAATGGAAAAGGAAAAAAGAACAAAAGATAGAAAAGAAAAAATAAACAGGAAAAAAAGAAAAAGAAATGGAAAAACGAAAAATAAGGAAAAGAAAAAACGAAAAATAAAACAAAATGTAAATCCAAAAAACCGAAAAGAAAAGAACATTGAAAAAAACCTGGTTTAGAGAACATTCTAGAAGGTTTCCAAAACCGGTTGGCCGTGTGTAAAACTCGAAGTGGACCGGCCCATATTTGTCGCTCGCATCGCTGCCCCTGTGCGGTAGTCCGACAGTTTGCCGCAGCGAGCGGCGAATAGGGATTTCCGGATATTCCGGTCCAGCTCACTATTCACCGCGTAGGGACAGGAGTCGTCCAAACGCCCACCCACCAATCCAAAGCGTACACTTATTATTTCATTATTACTTTTTGTTTCTTGTATTTTTCTGTTTTTTTTACTTTGACAACTGTTCACGAAAATCAAATACGGAAAACATGTTGGGATTTCAAAAGAGGTTCTTAATTTTAAAATGGTTCATGAATTTCAAAAATTGATTATTTCGAAAAATCCTCACAAATTTGCAAATATTCACCCGTTAGAAAATATTCATGAATGTTCAAAACATATTCACAAAATTTTAAAATGTTCATGCTTTTATATTTTTTCCAAATTTCGAAAAATTATTGTCGATTTTAAAACTACTCACTTATTCAATAAAACGTTGATGCAATTAAAAATTTGTTCGTCAATTCAAAACATATTCTCTGATTCAGAAAAGTTCAGGAGCTTCCAAAAAATGTTTGTCAAACCAAAAAATATTCATAGATTTGAAAAAGAAAATCTCAAATTTAAGAAGAAATCCAAAATTTGAAAATTATTCATGAACTAAAAAAATAATGCATTTGATTTTTTTGTGAATTCAAAAAATTCACAAGTTTGAAAAGGTTTTATGTAATCAAATAAAGGAAACTGGAAAGATAAAGTGAAAAATTAAAGAAAATATATAAGTAAAGAGAAAAGGAAGAAAAAACGACAAAACCGGTTCATGGAAGGACGCTCTCAAAACCGATGGGTGAAAAAGCAGAACTGGCCCGGTCCAGTTGCAACAGCTCTGGTGTCGGGGGTACGCGTTGCAACTTCCGGGCCTATATGCTAAATAGGAGTCACACAACATTCGGCCCGGTATAACCACAATACTAGGACAAACTAAGCCGATCAAATGCACACCCTCTCACGACTTATTCGGCCCGCACACTCGGAGCTTCTATTTTATTTTGTAGGTGCCGGAATTTTTGCTTTAGTTTTAGTTTTTTTTCTTCTTTGTTTTCATCTACCGGGTTTTCTTTCCTTTTTCTTCCTTTTTGTATTTTTTCCATTTTAAGTCTCAAAATGGTTGTTCGAAATTTGGTGTTTTCTGGAAATGTAAGAACACATTTCAAATTTTGCAAAAAACTTTTGATTTTATGAATGTTTTTTCATGTCTGCAAATAATTTTAAAATTGATGAACTTTGTCAATTTGGTGAGAAAATTTAATTCACGAATTATATCTTAACTATTTAATATTTTTAATTCTGATTTTTAATATTTTTTGAATATTTTTTCAATCTAATTGCAGTTTAATTAAGTTTTGCAAAACTTTTGTGTAATTTGCGAACAAATTTCCTAAATTTGTGAACATATTTCTAATTTATGAAGTAACTTTCATGAAAACAATTATTATTTTTGAATGTTCGTAAGATTATGTTGTATTTTTAAATTAATCAATATTTTATAAATTCGTGAACATTTGTTAATTTAGGAATATCTAAAAACAGAAAAATTGTGCTATTGGGTCGAGCTAGATTACAGCTGGGGTGCGTGTGAAGCGAGGAATAGGAGCACTTGACAAAATGTGTAATCACTAGTTGAGGAGTATTCTTTTTTTTAATGGCCAGATGAGGAGTACTCCTTAAAAAGATCATTTCCATCATCCCATAGGCTGACAAGTGGCGCATTGCATGTGCGCTACTTATCGCAACCCGAAAGGTTTTCCTTTTCTTCTAGATTAGTTGTTTCAAACACTTTATCTTTTTGACCGTGTGTCCAAATCATGAATTGCTTTCACAATTAGATTCTTCTCATCAAGATCTTACGACCTAGATTTCATGTTAATAGGTATCGACAAACTTTGAAAAACTTTTTTTCACGAACAAACTAGAAAAAAAAACTGGAGGATTGGGCTGGCGTTGGAGTTGCCACAACGGGCAGCCACTCGATTGTTTGTGTTTCATCTCACTTGGCTGCTTGACTACACTGTCCCGGCGGGCGGTGGCCGCCGATGGGAAACGAGATGGAGCTGCACGAGTCGTCGTAGTCTAGCACCAGCAGTGGTGAGGCCAACTTAAAAACAGGCAAGACCCCAGATAATGGGAGTTCGTTCTCCGGGACGGGGGTAGACCAGACCGGCCCGGACGACACGCGTTTGGCCGGTCACCGGGATCGTACACGTCCGCTGCCGCCACCGGGCCTACACGCATCCATGCGTGCTGGATCTTCCCATCGCAGGTCCAAACAAACGCCCGTGCCTCCAACACGTAATGCGTACGTGTATGGCGCCCGTTCCTTACGTGCACGCCGCGATGGAGGCTAGCTCAGCCGTGCCGCTGTCAGGCTCCTATTCGCAACACGCGTTGGGAGCACAGTGGCTGGGCAGCTGAATAATTCTGCTGTCGCATGATTGATCCGTCGCGGTCGCCCGAGAGTTTCCAGTTGAAATAGATGGGTCAGCTTGCATGCCCTGTCGTCCGTGGACACGACGGCAGAGGGCAAATATATATCTCGTCGCGTCGTCGTCGATCGATCGGTCGATGGTCGAGCTCGGGTTCTAATCGCTCGATCGGGGACGGGAGCTGACTGCATCGGGTGAGAGCAACGCGTTTAATACGTACGCGCGATCCTTGTAACTCCATGGCTGTCACACGGCTAGCATTAACAGCGGGGGGGCTATTCACTGTTTCTGTAGCCGTTTGACTGGCCACATCGCTGATGGACGGGATTCTATCAGTGGAAATCGGAATTGTGCTGCATTAATTTGGAAAGTCCCTCCGCCGTTCTGTCCGTTCATACTTCATACGCAGTCGGACCTTTGCTCCATGCCCATCGCCGCCGAGGCTCGATGCCCTCGCCGGCGCAGCGCCAGGGGGACATGGCGTACGTTGCATGCCTCTGCACTTCTGATACGGGGACTAGATATTGCTATGCAGTTCTTTTTTTAAAAGGACCCAGATGTGTTGTAGAGGTTCATGAGAAATACGTACAAAGCACTCTTAAGATACATCAAGGATCCTGAACCACCAACCAATCACTCTCGTTGCAAGAACGAGCCGCCGACGCACCGATGTTGTCGCTTCCTTCCCGGATCCAATTGGGCTTGTCGGTGATAACTGAGAAGTCTTTGTTCACGTGCCCTTAAGGATCAATGTTCCAGAGCCGCAGTCGATGCCATTGAACCCTTAAATCGATCTGCGGAGTCTAACACCAAATCTCGTCAACACGCACGCACAACGAGGAACCATTACCTTGACGTCCCAAGAAGACGGCAGATATCTACGTTGTAGATCTACCGACTCCGTCACAATGGATGAACTCGAGGAAGATTGGAGTGCGGAAGACTGGCTCAAATATGAAGCGTCTCATCTGCTGAAACACACCGCCCCTGCAAGAGATTTTCTTTAACCTAAACTACTAGCCGAAGTCAGTGCACCAGTATGCTTCTCCCCACCACCGGCCATCTAAGCAGCAGGCAAAGGAGAGGTGGGCTCATCGGGAAAGTTTGGAAGGGATGAATACCCTAGCCGCCGCAAACAGGAGAGGGAAAGACACTAGTAGAAAAAGGACCTAATGTGAGACACATTATTCCCGGTTTGATTTTGGTCCGGTACTAATGGTATCATTAGTGTCGGTTCGAACGGCTATGCATTAATGTCGTTTCGTGTTGAACCTTTAGTACCGGTTCGTGGCACGAACCGGTACTAAAGAGGTGGTGGCAGGCTGGCGTCAGGCCGGGGCCCCACGATCACCTTTAGTACCAGTTCGTGCCATGAACCAGGACTAAAGGGGTCTAACCTATAGTCCTGGTTGGAGGCACAAACCGGGACTATGGATCAATTTTGAAACTCTACCCTTCCCCCCCCCCCCCCTTATCGCCATTTCAGTTTTGAAAAAATCAAAAGAAAATGATAAAAACTTCAAAAAAATAAAATCCTTCGAGAGGTAGTTATATTACTATATCTACTAGTTAGGAAATTTGAAAACTTAAATTTGGACATGTTTTGCAAAAAGTGTAGGGAAAATGTAAAACGGCTATAACTTTTGCATACGATGTCGGAAAAAAACGTATAATATATTAAAAAATTCAGCACGAAATTCCGCATCCGACTTTGACCGCCTATGGCCTGTTTGCAATTTTTTAGAATCCTCATATTCCAAAAGGAAAAAAAGATATGCTCAAATTTCAGTTTTTTTTATTTTGGTTAAATCTGATCAAACTATGGTCAAACTACTTATTCAAGAAATATTAATGTTACTACATAATTATTCAAGAATATTAGTGTTACCTAATAATTATTTCAATTTTTTGAATTTTGGTCAAATCTGGTCAAATTGTGGTCAAACTATGGTCAAACTTATTCAAGAAATATTAGTGTTACTAAATAATTATTGTTTTTTAGAATAATAGCTTCAAACTCAAACGGTCAAACTATGGCTAAACTGCTAAGGGTTAATAGGATTGACAGCTTACATTTGTTAGGAAAACAACAAGTGCAGACTTGGAATGTAGGGGGAATAGAACTCCAAAGTTAAGCGTGCTCAGGCTGGGGGAGTGCGAGGATGGGTGGCCGGACGGGAAGTTAAATGACTTGGAACAAGTGATCCACACTTGAGCAGTTAAGAGAGGTGATTAAAGACTAAATCATCAAATAATTCAGAAAAAATAAAAATCAAAAATCAAAACTTTTTTTTCAAAATTTTTTTAAAAAAAGAAAACTTTTAGTACCGCTTGATAACCCATACCAGGGCGCGAGCTCACGCCACGTGATAGGCCTTTAGTGGCGGTTCGTGCCAAACCGGTACTAAAGTGGGTCTTTTGTCTCCACTCTTTAGTGCCGGTTGCAGAACCGGCACTAAAGGCCCTTCCAAACCGGTTTTAAAGCTCCGTTTTGTACTAGAGAGAGAGCCCCTAACAAGGACTCGTGAGGCAGTTTGACCATAGTTGTGCAGTCCATTTGTCCACGAATCATTTTGGAAACTAAACTTACCAAAGTTAAGTTGTTCCCGACCGAACTGAATCGACTTCTTGAGTGTTCTCTAGAAATCAGCTCTCACACTTTGACCGTCATGCTATTTGTTCGCAAATGCATATTCTCTTTTAGAAATTCTGTCTGATCGACTGATAAATGGTCATATACTCTTTTAGAAATTCTGTCTGCTCGACTGATAAATGGTCTTTTGCCTGAATTTCGGACATGGATCTGAAGTATGCTATCGCACGGCCAAGCCCGCCTCATGTGGGGGTTCCTACCTCCACCTGCATGACATGTAGAGCGAAAAGAAAAAAGATCTCTTCATGACATGCCGTTCGAAAAATGAAGAAATATATTTGTCTAATTCACATCCACTCCCACAAATATACTCCCTCCGTTCCCAAATACTTGTCTTTCTAGCCATCTCAAATGGTTACAACATACGGATGTATGTAGACATATTTTAGAGTGTAGGTTCATTCATTTCGCTTCATTTTGCTTCGTATGCAGCAATAAGAAACAAAAAAACTAGAAAAAAAATAGACCACAAACAGAATGAATATCAGTTTAAATGTAACATAACTATGTCAATCTAGATGTGTCTTAAACAAACCGTACTTCTAACCCATGACCTCGTGATTAAGTCGACTAGGTGGACTTGATTAATTAACCAGCGCGCGTGGCACCGCCCGAGAATACCGACAAGGCGATGGATCGAAATATCTCCATTGACGCAGTCTGCTCAACCAGTGTTTGAGAGGCTTAAGCTAGGCTGAGAGCGACGACGGGTACGACCGCAACATGCCCGGGAGTCCCAGGACAGCTCCCGACGCGTTGGATCCAGTGCACGCCAGAAAATTTACAGAACGGGAAGGAGAAAAACTGCACCCATGCATGCATATTTCCATGCATGCCCCCACGCGGCCACGCGCCAAAACTCTCGCCATCCGCACCGCCCAATTCCGCTCACCATACATCACCTCTCTTGTACGCCTGGCTGGCTGACTCTGATTCTTCAAACCTAGTTAGTTTACTACATGCAATTAATCACTTGCGCGATGGTAATGTTTCTTTCTATAAACCCAATGTTTGGATGATGCGACACCCGTACGTATTCAGTTACGTAGGAAACATGGAACATGTAGTAGTTGCAGCAGATCGGTCGAACACATGCATACTGGTCGTGCATTGCATGTACGGTACTTTCGCAAGAAAGATCGATGCTGGATGTCATTACAGAAGAAAAGATGTAGTAGCATGAAAATAAACTAACCGATCATCACGTGAGGATGTAAGGGCATCTTCAAGGCTTACTTTCAAATCAGACACCGTATCCGTCCACGGACTGGTCCTGGCAACAGCGGCGGTGCCAGCCAAAATAATCTATGGGGTCAATGGTACTTTTCTAAAAAAAATCTTCGCGATGAACAGTAATGAACATTAATTATAGGCTGTTTTTCAGAAAAGCTGTGCCGACCCACAGCTTACACATAGATTCGCCATTGCCTGGCATCCGTGAATAGTGATGCGGAAGCCGATCATCCAACTGTATCCTCTAAACGTCCGTCCAGATTCGGCCAATGTGAAATTCAAAGGCATAACACCCGATCACATAGCACGCACCCAATCACATAGCGACCGATCACAAGCAAAATGAAGCAAGTGTGTGTGGTTTTTACATATCTGATCACAAAAGAACCTCAGTCCAGTCCAGGAGTCCGTACAAAATAAAAATGGTTTTTTTGCCCTCATCCCAGACAACACCTTGCACCATGCCCGTCCCTTGCATGTCCGGTGCCACGAACACCACCCCTGCCGCCCTTCTTCTTCTTCTTGAGCGTTCCGCTTTTGCCTTCTTTCTGAGGTGGCAGTGTTGTCGTGTCGCTGAGTTGATCTTTCAGGTGGCCACGATCGCCAGATCCTCCACCACCCCCATCTCTGGCAGCTTTTCGTACGGGTCTTTGCGGCGGCGAGGATGGCGAAAAGGACAGGAATTGGAGTGCAGAGCGGCGGGATGATAGAGGAGAGGGTCGAGAAAGGGGGTTTTGCCGTGGAAACAGTTCGGCCAGCTCCAAATGCGCGAGCTCTGCCTTAGTTTTGGGTGAGCAGATAGCGTTGAAGTCCTACATGGCTGGTATCGGAACTCCCGGGGAGCCTCTCTAGTTTGCTTCCGGTTTGTGAAAAAACAAAACACCTGGACTGGTTGGTGGACCGATTGGGGATGCCGTTGGATGACTAACGGGATCCGAACCACGCGATCTAGATGGATGCGGGATCTTTAAGGGTCCACATTGGAGATGCCCTAAGCCAGGTTTTGTTCTATGTGGCTCTCATCAAGAGATTCATCAGTGCATCACCTAAGAGCAACTCTAGCAGAATAATCAAATGTAGTCGGTCACCGTAATAACTGTTGTTACAACGAACAACACAGAAAAATGGCACTTAGCAGAGTCGCCATATGTAGCTTGATTAATTGCCAAAAAAGTCGAGCTTGCTCCCAAAACGTTTTCGTAGGCTCAATATTTGGGGGATGTGGAGGTCTATAGTTTACGATGCACTTCAAACCAACTGTTTTTGTGAGCGAAGGAAAATACCAATTTCTTGCTCCTCACGCCTTTTCCCCTCCTTTCTTTGTTTTCGACGGTGTCGCCGTCCGTGCAAATCAAATTGCCATTTTGAACCGCCGGCGATGTGACCGATAACCACCACCTACCTACCGGCCATTAATGTTGCGCCCGATCCCTCGGATCCCCGCTTGCAAGCCGTTGGATGCCCACCATGCGGCATCATCTCCGATTTTCCCACCCGTAGGCTATTCGCTCAACATCCTGGCGGATCGGAACCTACCATCCTAGACGCCACGCGCTGGCGGTGCAACCTCACCCGCGGTGTGACTGCCTAGGAGCATCGCTGCTAGTGCTTTGCCCCTTCAGTCGATGAGTTGTAGGAGAAGCAACAAATCGAGCTCGTCACGCCACTCCTTCAGGTAGGTCAAGCATGAGAAGGAGCTCGATGGCTGCTACAAAGCAGGCGAGTTACTCTACTACGACGACAACCTCGACGAGCTACCCCAACAACGACGAGGAATAGATGGCCTTGGCTAGTAGTAGGCAATATCGGATATCGAAATTGCACATGTTTAGTATTTTGCAAACATCGCTCAACAAGAATTGAAATCAAAATTACATGTAAATGCTATGTTACTAACTCAAATGCAATTTGTTATTAATCAACTTTTGTCGTTGTTTAATTGACTAAAATTAGATATAAAAATAAAAACAAAAGAAAAAAATAAAAACAGTAAAACATGATGCACAGCATAACGACTCTGAGTTTGCGGTGTTGCCTTTGCATCCTCCTAAATATTGTGGAATGCACTGCACGCGCTACATGTGGTGACTTTGCTATAGTTGCTTTAACTTAGTGAAACCTATCTAAATTGCAGTGTGGCAGAGTGCCCTTAATAGGACATAATATTCCCAATGCACGAGCAAGGAACCTTATTTTTTTACATAATTCAATCAAAGTCGCTCATATACACGAGCAAACAATCACACATATGAACACACACGCACACCCTACCTCTATGAGCACCTTCGGCGGAATGAGCCAACATATCATCTTGAGACTAACGAAGTCGATCGTCACAAACAATAAATATAGAAAAATGCGAGCACCAATGTCAAGTATAGGATTTGAACTCTAGTGTGCTGGGAATACCACCGTCCTCATAACCATCCAAACAAATATTGGTTTGCACTAACCAGGAACTAATTACGCAGCATTCATAAGCTATTCCACAAACCAAATGAAAAATATCGATGAGAAATTTGTTGGTCAGATAGTATACGCAGTTGTGGATCAGTGAGGCGCCAAACCGTATCATGTCCCCTTTATTTTGGGTGGGCTAGGGGGTAGAGAGCGACGTTTCTCTCCGGACTCCTGCAAAACCCCCGCATTTGGTTCTGGTTTGCCGGAAAATCGTTGTTCAGGCAGCGTTGCAGACCGACACAAGACCGCATAAAATGGCTTTCACGGTCGGACAACTGAGTTCGGCATCGCGCTTGGTTGAAAAGCCAGTGGCGCGAAGCTACCGTGTGCCGGATTATGACTGAACGCCTCTAAGTCAGAATCCAAGCTAGCAGGGGGGACAACTGAGTTCGGATGAATACAGACAGTTTGAGGGTCGGCGTTGAAGATACCTTATCACATGCCTTTTCTTTATTAATTATTTATCATATATTTTGACTAGATATGTGTGATGTTTACCAGAAATTTGTTGGTCAGATAGTATACGGCGTTGTGGGTCAGTGAGGCGCCAAACCGTATCCTGTCCCCTTCGCCACGTCTGACAGGGACGCACTCCGTCCTCTGCGCTTGACCGCTTCCACGGGGGATCTTGACAAAATCAATCATGCTGCCGTGTGGGACCACCGTTAATGGCTGCTGCACTGCAAGTCCGCCCGCAGCCTCCTGGACGTACGTATCTAGTTGCGGCACAAAGGTTGGCACAATCAAGACTCAACGCGTGTCCCCACGGCCGACACGTAGGCGGATTTTCCACGCCAGGTTACAACATAAACTAATCAACTCGTGTCCACGTCGCCTAATAGCAGATTACTACCGATTAACAACTTATACTTGTATCCCGCAAAAGAAAAACTTATACTTGTAGCCCGCTAAAAAATTACTCTAGTTAGCAGCGTGCTAATCGGACTTGCTTCCCGTCCAGTAGGCGACGGAGTAGAGCGCACGCGCGAATCTCCAAGCTTTGGTGGAGGCCAGGGGATGAGCGTGCGGTCGCTGCTCGGTGTTCGCCGGCGAGCTGCCTCGCGGCTTCTATGTCGGCCAGGTGGGCCCAGCCATCGCCCAAAGTCATATGTATATCCTCTTGGCGGCTGGCGGGTCGAAGGGGGCAATGCGTCGCACGCGACATACCATATGCCAGGTGTGCATGCAGCGGTCTGGTGGGCCAGGCCGTACGTACGTCTACCCGAGCGCAGCTTGAGCTTACGATCTCCATGACCAAATGGACCATGACCATGGTGAAACGAGCACGACTGTACCATCTTCCTTCTTCTGCTGCATGCGTCAGTTGCGTAGACCAAACGAGGTTGCCCGGCCGACCAAAGCCGCCCGCCCCGATGAAGAGGGTTTGCTTCTAAGTTTCAACTCTTCTTCGTTCACAAAGCTAGGTTACTTACTTGTAAACAAGTACAAGGAATCCATCTTACTTTTGCTCGTCTGAACCTAAAGATTTGCATCCCCTGTACGTGCTCACGTACCGCACCACACATGCCCTCGTCTCACTCGCCAGCCCCGTCGGCAATCCATCCGTCCGGACATGCATGCATCAAAGCCATAGCCCAAATCTGTAATAAGAAAGTCTAATATAATAGTGATATAGGTGCTTCATCATCATCATGGAGCTACAGACGAAGAAGCTGCCGTGCCGCTTCTCATCTCGCTTTGTCGCGTTCCTATCCACTGGTGCCATCGGGCTCCACGTGTCGATCCTGCCACGCGTCGGCATCCCAGGCGAGTGCTCCCTGTCTGGTAACACGTGTTGACGCTCCTCTATAAGTATGCGGCTCTCGGTATCCTCTCACTAGGAATTACAGCCCACCTCTCAACCTCTCTTGAGCTTACTCCATTTTGTGCGCCCACTACACTTCCCTTAATCCAAGCGCACCACTACCGGCTGGTCGATCTACGATGCCGACGCCGACGCCACCACGGAGCCAGCCGAAACGCCGGCGGCCGCTTGCTCTCCCCGCGGTCTGCCCGTGCGAGGGCATCGCGCCGGAGCCGCTCCTCGCTTCCCTCGTCGCGCTCACGGCCGACGTGGCGAACCGCAGGGCCGGCGACACCAGCGCCTTCCCCGTGCTCCGCCGCGGCACGCGCCAAGCAGTGCGCCTCGCCGGCCTCCTGCACGCCTTTCTCGAGGAGATCCAGGACGCGACGGCGACGCTGTCCTACTCCGCCGTGGTCGGTCTCACGGAGCTGCACGTCGCCATGCAGAAGATGAGGTTCCTGCTCACGGACTGCGCGCGTCGAGGGGGCCGCCTGTGGGTGCTCGTGAACGCTGAACTCATAGCGTCTGAGCTCAGGCTGTGTCTTGGATCCGTCGCGGCGGCCATGGACGTGCTGCCGACGAGCATCGTCGGTGCATCCGTGGAGTCGGGGGAGCTCGGGCGGCTGGTATCGGATCAAGCGTGGCGCGCGGTGGTGCGGCCTGACGCTGGCGACAAACTAGCAGTGCGGAGCATACGGTCTATCATGGATACCTTTAAGAGGGGCGTCGCGCCGGAGGCAGATGATGTGATGCGGGTGCTCCGCCGGATCAGGGTCGAAAGCTGGTTCCAGTGCTCCGAGGAGATCGCTTTCCTAGATGGCGAGCTCTCCTCGCGGTTCGACGCCGGCGACGAGAACAGCAGCGAGGTGGTCCTCATCAACAATCTGATGGCGTTCCTGGTGTACTGCCGCGTGGTGCTGTTCGATCACATTGACTCGAAGCAGTCGGATGCGACGGCGGTGCGACCGGCGACGTGCCCGGAGTGGATCAGACCGGAGGCGCTGCAGTGCCCGATCACACTGGAACTCATGACGGACCCGGTGACCGTGTCCACCGGCCAGACATACGACCGTGCGTCCATCACACGGTGGATGAAGGCCGGGTGCCGCACGTGCCCAGTCACCGGCGAGAAGCTGCGCACCGCCGACCTCGTGCCGAACGCCGCGCTGTGCGGGATCATCGAGCGGATGCTGCTCAGCAACGGCGTCTCGCTTCCCGAGACGAGCTCCAGGCACCACCACGGCGAAGCTGACGGCTCAGCGGCTACATTCAGTCCGTCAGCCACCGGCGCCGCGCGGCTCGCCGTTAGCTACATCGTGGCGCAGTTCTCGACGGGGTCGACGGAGGAGCGTAGGAAGGCGACATCCGAGGCACGCAAGCTCTCCAAGCACAGCGTGTTCTACCGAGCGCTCTTCGTGGAGGCCAATGCCGTACCGTGGTTGCTGTGCCTCCTCTCCTGCATGGACGCGTCCGTGCAGGACAATGCCGTGGCGTCCCTACTCAACCTCTCCAAGCACCCCGGTGGCCGGACGGCGCTCGTCGACGCGGGAGGCATCGGCCTCGTGGTCGACATCGTCAACGTCGGCGCCAAGGCCGAGACGCAGCAGAACGCCGTGGCCATTCTGTTCTACCTCTCGTCGAACGCCGAGTACGCCGAGGAGATTGGCCGGTTCCCGGAGGCCATACCGACGCTAGTGCGGCTCATCAAGGACGGCGCGCACCGAGGCCGGAAGAACGCCATGGTCAGCCTCTACGGTCTGCTCCAATCCCCGAGCAACCACGCCAAAGCCGTTGCCGCCGGCGCCGTGGTGGTGCTTGCTGGCCTCCTTTCCAGCGACCGCGACGGCGACCTCGCCTGCGACACCGTCTCGCTGCTGGCGAGGATCGCCGAGCAGCCGGCGGGCGCACAGGCCGTGCTCGCGCGGGCGGGCCTAGTCGCCCGCCTCGTCGAATTCCTCGCCGCGTCCTCCTCTCGTTCCGGGAAGGACCACTGCGTGGGGCTGCTTGTCTTGCTGTACCGGCACGGCGGCGAGAAGGTGGTCGCCCTGCTGGGCCGGATGCCGGGGCTGATGGGGTCGCTGCACTCGCTCGTCGCCGACGGCAGCCCGGCGACTTGCAAGAAGGCGCGGTCGCTGATCAGCATGATCCACCGGCATTACGAGCTGACCAGGCCGTCATCGTCGCCGGTGCCGCTGCCGGTGCCTACACCGGACGCCGGCGACCGTTTCGTTCGGCTCGTGCTATAGCGCCGGGCGCGACGAGCAGTCCCCTTCTCCTAGCTAGCTAGTCCCAAGTAAGCACAGTACATCGTACAGCGTGATGGATACGTGACCATTTTTGCTCTCGATCTCATTCTCAGCTCGAGTTTTAGAAGAGCTGAGATTGAATTTTGTTCCTCCCCGCCATTCCTTGTGTTATACTACGCCGCCTATTGCTATACACGTGCATACACAGATTAGAGTTGCAGTTTGTAACACCTTTGTTGTACATATCTGTGTCGAATTGGATTGTGTGTTCACTCTGATGATTTGAGTGCATAATGGAAGATAGTTGTGGGAAAAAAGATTTGGTGGCGACTGAAACTTTCTCGCTCGAAAATGAAAACCTTGACTGTACTTACATGATTACAGTATTACAGAATAGTTTTGTTAGAGTTTGTATAGAATACATGTTGTAATCTCAACTAAATCTCTCTCTCTATTCTCTCCCGTAGCATATCCAAACTACCGAATCTAAAGGATCGGTAGTTCTTCATCTTGTACTCCAAGTTTGGCCTTGCGCCCTGATCAATATAACTCCACGCGGCTCCCTTACGAGGGAGTAGAAACGCTTCTTGATATGGTATACAGAGCCAACCTCTTCCCATCTAGCTAGCCAGAAAAGCCTTTCTCTCGATCGCCACCACCATCGATCACCACCATCATCACCAGATCGCAATCACCACATCACCATGTCCTCCTCGGCCACCATCGTCATCAACCTTGGTGCCCCACCAGCCGAAAAACTGACCAGAACCAACTACATCCTATGGAGGACCCAGGTCATGCCGGGACTGCGAGGAGCGCAAGTCACCGGCCTTCTGGATGGATCCGACGCTGCGCCACCGAAGACGGTGCAGCAGCAGCAGGCGGACAAAACCATGGCAGAGGTGCCAAACCCTCTGTATGCGCAATGGATCTCGAAGGACCAGCAGGTCCTGAGCCATCTCCTGAATTCTCTGTCAAAAGAGATTCTCGCCCAAGTCACGAGTAAGGAGACAACTTTCGATCTTTGGATTGCTATCACTACTATTTTTGCCTCGCAGTCTCAATCTCGCATCACAAACCTACGAATCGCCATCACCAACACCAAGAAGGGCTCCATGTCGAGCACCTCCTACATCGCCAAGATGAAGAACTTGGCGGATGAACTCGCCGCAGCGGGTCGCCCTGTCTCTGATCCTGAGATGGTCGACTACGTGCTCGCTGGACTCGACAGGGATTATGACGCCGTTGTGGCTGCCATCGGCGCAGTCAAGGCGACGATCTCTGTTGACGATCTCTTCGCCCAGATTGCGGCGTTCGATCAGCGGGTGGAGATGCTTGGCGACGGCGTCGAAGCTGGCTTCAACTCCTCGGCGAACATGGCGTACAGAGGACGTGGGCGCGGCTACAGCAGGGGGCGCGGGCGCGGCTACAGCAGAGGCCGTGGCCGAGGTAGGCGCTCCTCCCCAAGTCCAACTGGTGGCAACGGCGGCGGCGGCAGCGGTCGCGGTCGCCCACAGCAGCAACGACAACAGCAGGTTCGTGACTATCCGGAGTGTCAGATTTGTCACAAGCATCATCCAGGGGGTGCCCGTGACTGCTGGCACAGATATGATGAAGATGAACACGAGGACAAGGGGGCAAACATGGTCACCAATTCCTACGGTGTCGACACAAACTGGTATGCGGACACCGGCGTCACGCACCACATCACCGGAGAGCTGGATAAGCTGACCATCCGGGACAAATATCACGGACATGATCAAGTACACACTGCGAGTGGCCCTGGTATGCAAGTTCATCATATTGGTCATTCAATTGTTAGAACCCCCAACAAAAATTTACATCTCAATAAAATTCTTCATGTTCCTGAAACTTCAAAAAGTCTTCTATCTGTTCATCGATTTACTCGTGATAACCATGTCCTCATTGAATTTTATCCTTATTTTTTTCTTGTCAAGGACTTGGCCACGAGGAGAGTACTTCTTAAGGGCAGATGTGTGGGAGGACTTTACCCACTCATATCTTCTTCATCATCGTCATCAAATAAACAAGCTTTTTTAGCAATCAAGCCTTCATCATCAAAGTGGCATAGCAGATTAGGTCATCCTTCGTCAATTATAGTTAAACGTGTGCTTAGTGAAAATAAACTTCCTTACTCCCATGAAGTTAGTATTGAGTCAGTTTGTGATCCGTGTCAACAAGCTAAAAGTCATCAGCTACCATATCCTGTGTCTACTAGCATCTCTACTGCACCCCTACAACTTGTATTCTGAGATGTATGGGGACCAGCTCCCAATTCAGTTGGTAGATACTCCTATTATGTAAGCTTTATCGATGATTTTAGCAAGTTCACCTGGATCTATCTTATTAAGAAAAGGTCTGAAGTGTTTCAAGTGTTCTCTAATTTTAAAAACCTTGTTGAGAGAAAACTGAACACTAAGATTATTGCTATGCAAACTGATTGGGGGGGGGGGGGTGAATACAGGAAGTTGAATTCCTTCTTTCAGCAACTTGGTATTTCTCATCATGTTGCGTGCCCACATGCACACCAGCAGAATGGTTCTGCAGAGAGAAAACATCGTCATGTTGTTGAAGTAGGTCTTGCCCTACTTGCAAATGCATCTATGCCACTAAAGTTTTGGGATGAAGCATTCCTCACTGCCACGTATCTCATTAATCTACTGCCTAGCAAAGTTATCAATTTTGAAACACCTGTCACACGTCTCTTTGCCATCACTCCAGATTATAAGTCTCTTCGAGTGTTTGGTTGTGCATGTTGGCCCAACCTACGACCATACAATACACGCAAGCTTGCGTTTCGTTCAAAAAAAACGTGTCTTTCTGGGGTATAGTCCTCTCCACAAAGGAGTCAAGTGTTTAGATGTCACTTCTGGCAAGGTCTATATATCACGAGATGTTGTATTTGACGAATCTGTCTTCCCATTTGAGTCTCTTCATCCAAACGCCGGAGCTCGTCTAAAACAAGAAATCCTTCTTCTTCCTCCTAATCTCCGGTCCTTTGATCAAGGGGGCGACAATTGTACTGACCATTATGATTTTTCAACCAGTTCTGGTGTTGCATTGGGTCATGCGCAGGTACATGGTGAAGGTGCAGAAGAAAACGGAGTTGAAAATGATCAAAATCCGGTGCAAAACGAAGGCATATTGCATGTGGAAGAAGAAGACGAAGCTGGCGCTGAATACGAGGACGATACGCTGCAGCCTGCGACGCCAGTGCGGCAGGATCCCTCGGGATCGGCGCGAGGATCCGCCCCGAATCGCGCGCGCGCTGCGGGCCAGCGGCAAATTGCCGCGTCAGGCAGCGCGCCAGTTCCGCGCGACCCCACGCACAGGCGGGCGACAGCGACCGCACCAACCCCTCCGATCGGCTCGGGATTGAGCCCGCATGTGCACATGCAGCCGCATGCAGGATCTCCTGTGGCTAGCGACTCTGCGGCGATTGACTCCAGCAGCACAAGTGCAGACACACAGCAGGCCACAGATTTTGGGATCGGATCTCCTGTGCAAAGCAGTGGATCTGGTGCATTCTCAGGATCTTCTGCGACAGAGACTCCTGTGTCCTCTTCTGTGCAGCAACTAGCTCAAGCTCAACCAGTGATAACGTCACGTGTTACAACTCGTCTACAAAAAGGTATAAAAAAACCAAAGGTTCGAACTGATGGTACAATACGGTATGGCATGATGTGTGTTGCAGGAGAACCAACAAGAGTAGAAGATGCACTTGGAGACTTAAAATGGAAGCAGGCAATGGATGAAGAATATTCAGCACTTATGTGGAACAAGACATGGCATCTTGTACCTGCACAAAGAGGTAAAAATATCATTGACTATAAGTGGGTGTACAGAATTAAAAAGAAGGCAGATGGCTCCATTGACAGGTACAAGGCACGGTTAGTTGCAAAAGGTTTCAAACAACGGTATGGATTGGATTATGAGGATACATTTAGTCCTGTTGTCAAGGCTGCAACTATTAGGCTTGTACTGTCTATTGCTGTGTCCAGGGGATGGAGCTTGAGGCAGCTAGACGTTCAGAACGCGTTTTTGCATGGTGTTCTGAAAGAGGAAGTTTATATGAAACAACCACCTGGGTATGTAGATAAGAAAACACCCCATTATGTGTGCAGGCTTGACAAGGCACTTTATGGCTTAAAACAGGCCCCAAGAGCGTGGTACTCAAGGTTAAGCTCTCAGTTGAGGTGTCTTGGTTTTGCTGCATCCAAAGCTGACACATCCCTCTTTATTTATAACAAGGCAAACACCGTCATATTTGTTTTAATATATGTTGATGATATTATAGTTGCAAGTTCTTCACAAGATGCTACTAATGCCCTCTTGCATGATTTGAGATCAAAGTTTGCCTTGAAGGATCTTGGTGATTTGCATTTCTTCTTAGGCATTGAAGTTAAGAAGATTTCAGATGGTATAACTCTGAACCAGGAAAAATATGCTACTGAGCTCCTAACTCGTATGAGGATGAAGGATTGTAAGCCTTCACCCACTCCATTGTCCCCTTCAGAAAAACTTTCAGCGTTTGAGGGTGAGCCGCTTAATGAAGAAGAAAGCACAAGGTACAGGAGTGCTGTAGGAGCCTTGCAATATCTGACACTTACAAGACCAGATATATCATTTGCAGTAAATAAGGTTTGTCAATATTTGCATGCACCTACTTCTGTACACTGGACAGCTGTTAAAAGGATTGTCAGGTATATCAAACACACTGTGAGTCTTGGGTTGCAATTCAGACGTTCCAACTCCACACTTAGGAGTGCTTTCTCTGATGCTGATTGGGCAGGATGCAGTGATGATAGGAGATCAACTGGAGGATTTGCTATATTCTTTGGTTCTAACCTTATTTCCTGGAGTGCTAGGAAACAAGCTACAGTGTCAAGGTCAAGTACTGAGGCTGAGTACAAGTCATTAGCGAATGCAACTGCTGAGATCATCTGGGTTGAATCATTGCTTAATGAGTTAGGTGTTAAACAACACCGTATTTCATGTCTTTGGTGTGATAACTTGGGAGCCACCTATCTCTCTGCTAACCCAGTCTTTCATGCTCGAACCAAGCATATTGAAATTGACTTTCACTTTGTAAGAGAAAGAGTTGCAGAGAAGAAGCTGGATATCAGATTCATTTCATCAAAAGACCAAGTGGCAGATGGGTTCACTAAAGCATTGCCTGCCCGGCCATTTGAAGAGTTCAAGAGGAATATCAATTTAGGATAGTTGAGATTAAGGGAGGGTGTTAGAGTTTGTATAGAATACATGTTGTAATCTCAACTAAATCTCTCTCTCTCTCTCTATTCTCTCCCGTAGCATATCCAAACTACCGAATCTAAAGGATCGGTAGTTCTTCATCTTGTACTCCAAGTTTGGCCTTGCGCCCTGATCAATATAACTCCACGCGGCTCCCTTACGAGGGAGTAGAAACGCTTCTTGATAAGTTTGATAGAGGTTTTGATTATGAGCTGATCCAGTTGCCGTGTCTTTTTCGACCTTCACAGTTCACACCCCAGGAGTCGTTCTGATTGGAACAGCTCAAGCACACAAAAAGTTCTTTGTATTCTTTTCCACAAAAAAGGTCTCCCTTGTAGCTATGACTTTCGTGCGAATCTAAATAAGTATGGCTCATTGTCCGATTTAAAGAACTCTACTCCGTAGTGGGCTTGGGCTAGAGAGTGAAGGCATGTACTCCTTGCGGAGGGTGTATAATATTACAAATGAATAAATTCCATTTTGCACAGCCAGCCCGTCTAGCTCAGTTGGTAGAGCGCAAGGCTCTTAACCTTGTGGTCGTGGGTTCGAGCCCCACGGTGGGCGATGGTAGTCTCTTTTTTTTTTCTGCTGGTTCGTCTCCTGTTTTGGACTTTCCTTTTCATTCATGGTTTCTGTTTTTTTTTTACAGTGCAACCGATCCTCTGTGCACATCGCCGGAACGATGCCCCATTTCTGCGGACTAATCATTCTAGTACACATATTTACAGTATCGTTACAACTGAGCAGATGGTTTGAGTAATAAGCAAGCGACGAGCTTTTTGTCAGAAAATAGAAGCAGCAGACGACGAGGTAGTCAAACGGTAGTTTAATCTCTGATGCAAACCAAGGGCGCTATACAGCAGAGCAGCCACGCGAGCACAGCGTGCAAGCAGAGCGGTGTCAGCGGGCGCGCCCCTTGACTAGGGTGTGTGTGCCAATCACGGTTCACGTGAAGGCCGCAACGCTCGCCTGTTGCTTTGATTACTATAAAGACCAGCGTCAGTGGTTAATTAGCCGGGGACTACTAATTTAGTGCTAGTGCATCGCTGCAATGGGAGATGACATGAATTGTTTGGTGCAGCGACAGAGGTTTATGCCTCTCGTGATGGGATCACGAGAGGGATGCGTATAACAAACGGTGTGGACGGTGGAAGTACCTTCTTGCTTCTGCGGTGGATTGCTCGATCCGAGGCGGCTGCCCCATTTTTAACAGAAGCAAGTGGCTGTTGAGCAGTTGGGAGCTTGCTTCCAGAAAAGAAGTGACCATTGGCAGCTCACGAGCAGACACTCAAGTCAGCTGTCCCCAGACCCGACCCGACTCACAATACATCTTGCCATCTTTGCAACTGATAAGCGAAAAAAAAAGGAATAAAAAAGAGGCGCTAAGCCGTGGCTCGACCAGATAGGTCATCTGGCACACCATTGGATCGGGTCTCCCTTCGACGTTGGACCGTGCCATACCGGACGCATGGAACGCAAACCCACGCCCACCCCGCACAAAACACGCCGCCGTCGCCATGCGCCACGCGCTCGGTGCTCGTCGCCCCATGACGCCGCAAGCTCCACTGTGGTGTCTCGTCCATGGAACAGCCGCGCTATATAATCACCGCATTTAAAAATTTATGTATTTTACGCGCGCTCAACCGTTTCGGGCCCGTTTATTTGCTGTGTCCGCTCCCGCGCGCTGCACAATCGAGCGCCGTCGCCGTGACTTTCACCTACCCCAGTCCAGGCGCTAGCGACGTCGCCCGCACCACCCCATTTGTTTTGGCTACCATTCCGGCGCTTCCCCGGCCTATCCCCGCGCCGCCGCCGCTTCCTCGTCTCCCTCTAGTCGCCGCCGCCCCTCGTGCGCGTCATTCCTCCGAGCGCCCGGCCGCCCACTACCGCTCGGCGCCTACAAGGTGTTCGACAAAACGCTTGCTAGGTATGTATTGCTTCAACTTCACAGTTTTTACATGAATTTGGTGCATGTTGTTCGTAGTTTTTATAGACTAGTTTAAATTCAACATTGTAGATGAGTTCGTCATATGATTCTTCCGAAGAAGAATTTGATATTGAAGAGGGAGGAGGTGTCGTGGGAGCAAGTCTGACAGTAAGAATAGCGTGAAATCTTCGGCGGGATCGATTGCTCTGCGGTTCCCGGATCTTACGGGATTCAAAATTTTGGAGAAGCACGCGGGACGGAGCGTGCCGCAGTAATCGGAGTGAGTAGACAGGGGTGCCTCGATCCCCGCGTCGCCTTTTTCGCCACGTATCGAGTGAGCGACTGTTGCAGGATATGGTAGGATTGCTCGGGCCCACGACTCAGCCAGTCGGAAGCAGGCCCATAAAAGGCGTCGAGGCCGATGCAATGTACAGTACGCCTCATTCAATCTCTTATTCCTTTGCTTCTCCACCGTGCCTTCCTCTGCTCTCGACGCCTCCGCTCGGCCCGTGCGCATTCCGTCGCCATGGTGAAGGACAAGACGACAGCCTTGGAGCGTGCAAAGAAGGCGACGGCAACGGCGAAAGGCAAGTAGACGGCGAGGGGGGCGTCGTCGTGGTCCGGTCTGCCGCCTGGTTGGATCCAGGGCGACTGTATCCGCTCCACTGTCGAGCAAGAAGACTTGGAAAAGCTCGCAGCCGACTGCTTGATTGTTGATGGATCTTGGAGGCTGCCGGAGGGGGAATCCGAGCCCCAGCCACGCGAGGGTGAGCGTGTCCTCCTCACCACCCGCGTCGACCGAGGTTTTTCCCTTCCCCCGCATCCGTTTTTCCGGGGTTTCTTTAACTTCTTCGGTGCTCAGATTCACCATCCCCCCAACACAATCACATATCTTGCTGCATACTTCTCATTGTGCGAAAACCTCTTGGGTTGTCAACCGCACTGGGTCTCTTCAAGCACATCTTCACTTGCCGTTCTCAAACGGTTAAGAAAGCACATCCAAATGTGCAGGGGTTTGGGGATTCAAACTAGGGGTAGAAGCACTTTTCCATCCATGACCCTTCCTGAGTCGGTCCAAGGATGGCAGTCGACCTGATTCTACTGCAATGACGTCCCGACTCCTGGTCAGTCGACCGGTCTCCCACCTTTCACTATGGAGCGACTCCGCCAACCCTCTTCACTGACTGTGACCCCAGAGGAGAAAGGCGAGGTGTCCCTTTTAGTCGACAAGGTCGTTAACTTAGTCCGGGAGGGTGTGACTGGCATGGATCTGTTGGAGGTATTCCTCAGTCGACGCATCCAGCCTCTCCAAGCCCGCGGCCATCCGATGTGGATGTATTCGGGCACTGATGACACCGCTCGGGTCCACCCAGAGGAGGTCGCCAAGGAGACGGTGGCTCAGTGGCTACGAAGCATCACCGGGAACAAAGATAACCCCAGGGGGTCCAGGAGGGTTCTGCCATTCGACGCCGACCACGAGCCAGAAGAGTTCAGGCTCAAAATACCGAGTGTTTTCTCCTTGCGATTTGCAATTGCTCTTGAATCTGACTGATACTTGTTAACTCACCTTTTGCAAATTTACACCAAGATGTACTGAATGCCAAATGGGGAACAGCTCCAGGAGGGAGAGGAGAGTGAAGACGAAAGCGCCGACTGGCAATCTGGAGACGGTAGTGAAGGAGGCAGCGAGGATTCTGGTAGCAGTGAAGAGGTCGACTCGCCCCGCTCTGAACGGCGTTCCAAGCAGTTGCAGGATCCTGCAGGTGGGCGTGGTAAAGCAGCTCCGCCAAGTACGCAAGTTCCGAGGCGCACTCGGATGTCCACTCCTGAGCCGTCGGAGAAGGCCGCGAAGCAGCCTAGGGTTGTGCCACTGAAGCCTCGGAAGGCCCTGCATAAGTGTTTCTCCTCTCTGTTTTCATTTTGGTCGGGAACTTCTTTTCTTGTTTGACCAAGTGTAATTGGAAACTTTTAGTGCTGCTACTTCTGGGACGTCCATGGACATTGACAAGGAGCAGGATGACACAGAAACTGCAGACGCAGCCACTTCCCGGGTAGGTACAACTTCACAACCATGTTCTTACTTTGCCAACTGTTCTGATGGTAGACTGAATTCTTACGGTCGAGTGTTTTGTAGCGCCACCAAATGTTATTGAACTTCCAGACGACGACGACCATGAAGAAGTACCACAAAAGAACACATGGAGAAGGGGCGGGACTCTGAGCAAGAAGGTGTCTGCCAGCAAAGTGTCTCACTCGACATCAGCATTAGAACCAGTCGTTAAACAACTTGGTGATCTAGTTCGGACTTCTGTTTCTTTTGCTGATCCTGTGTCGACTAATCGGCCTTCGGCGTCGACTTCTCAAGCCCCTGCTCCGACCGTGCAACTCCAGGCTTCAGCTCCTCCGGCTGCCTCGTCTGTTCCACCAACTTCACTTTTTGTTACTCATCATGTCCCGAAGGACCAGGTAGGTGATACGTCTCCAACGTATCTACTTTTCCAAACACTTTTGCCCTTGTTTTGGACTCTATCTTGCATGATTTTAATGGAACTAACCCGGACTGACGCTGTTTTCAGCAGAATTGCCATGGTGTTATTTTTGTGCAGAAATAAAAGTTCTCGGAATGACCTGAAACTTCACGGAGAATATTTTTAGAATTAATAAAAAATACTGGCGAAAGAATCAATACCAGGGGCCCACACCCTGTCCACGAGGGTGGGGGGGCGCCCCCTGCCTCGTGGGCCCCCTGAGGCTCCACCGACCTCAATTCCAACTCTATTATTCACGTTCGGGGAGAAAAAAATAAGAGAGAATGATTCATTGAGTTTTATGATACGGAGCCGCCGCCAAGACCTAATCTCTCCCGGGAGGGCTGATTTGGAGTCCGTTCGGGGCTCCGGAGAGGGGAATCTGTCGCCATCGTCATCATCAACCTTCCTTCATCACCAATTTCATGATGCTCACCGCCGTGCGTGAGTAATTCCATCGTAGGCTTGCTGGACGGTGATGGGTTGGATGAGATTTACCATGTAATCGAGTTAGTTTTGTTAGGGTTTGATCCCTAGTATCCATTATGTTCTGAGATTGATGTTGCTATGACTTTGCTATGCTTAATGCTTGTCACTAGGGACCGAGGGCCATGATTTCAGATCTGAACCTATTATGTTTTCATGAATATATGTGAGTTCTGATCCTATCTTGCAAGTCAATAGTCACCTACTATGTGTTATGATCCGGCAACCCCGAAGTGATAATAATCGGGACCACTCCCGATGATGACCGTAGTTTGAGGAGTTCAAGTATTCACTAAGTATTAATGCTTTGGTCTGGTACTCTATTAAAATGAGGCCTTAATATCCCTTACTTTCCAATAGGACCCCGCTGCCACGGGAGGGTAGGACAAAAGATGTCATGCAAGTTCTTTTCCATAAGCACGTATGACTATATTCGGAATACATGCCTACATTACATTGATGAATTGGAGCTAGTTCTGTGTCACCCTATGTTATAACTGTTGCATGATGAATCGCATCCGACATAATTATCCATCATTGATCCAATGCCTACGAGGTTTTCACATATTGATCTTTGCTTAGTTACTTTTCCGTTGCCACTGTTACGATTACTACAAAAACTGCTACTGTTACTTTTGCACCACTACCGTTACTTCCATACTACTTTGCTACTAAATATTAAGTCTTCCAGGTGCGGTTGAATTGACAACTCAACTGCTAATACTTGAGAATATTCTTTGGCTCCATTTGTGTCGAATCAATAAATTTGGGTTGAATACTCTACCCTCGAAAACTGTTGTGATCCCCTATACTTGTGGGTTATCAAGACTATTTTCTGGCGCCGTTGCCGGGGAGCATAGCTCTATTCTTTGAGTCACTTGGGATTTATATCTGTTGACCACTATGAGGAACTTGAAAGACGAAAGAACTAAGATTTTTTTCCCTCAACTACGAGGGGAGGTAATGAACTACCATCTAGCTCTGCACTTGATTCACCTTCTATTTTGAGTAAACTTGCGACACCTAGACCAACTTCTGCTTTTGATTCTGATATGTCGCATGTTATTGATGATGCCACTTCTGCTATGCATGATGCTTATGATGAAACTACTTCTATGCTTGATAATACTGTGCCACTAGGTGAATTTCTTGATGAATAACTTGCTAGGGTTAGAGAGAATGAAATTATTGAAACTGATAATATTGATGAAAGTGATGATGAAAGATTCTCCCCCTAGATATGAATTGCCTGTTGTGCCTGAGGGTTATGTTATGGATGAAGAAACTGCTAGAGACTTTTTAGCTTGCAATGATAGATATGATCTTAAGAAACTGTTAGCTAAGCTGATAGAAAAATCCTTGAATGCTAGAATGAAACATGACCCTACTTTTGATACTTCACCTATCTGTATCTCTGATGAGGATTATGATTTCTCTGTCGATCCTGAGTTAATTACTTGGAATAATCTGATCCTTTTTATGGCTATGAATCTGAAAATGTTGTGGCACATCTTACTAAATTAAATGATATAGCCACCCTATTCACTAATGATGAGAAAACTTGATATTACTTTATCCTCAAGTTATTTCCGTTCTCATTAAAGGGTTATGCTAAAGTATGGTTTAATTCTCTTGATCCTGGTTGTGTGCGTAGTCCCCAGGATATGATTTATTACTTCTCCGCTAAATATTTCCCCGCTCATAAGAAACAAGATGCCTTAAGGGAAATATATAATTTTATGCAAATTGAAGAAGAGAGTCTCCCACAAGCTTGGGGGAGGCTTGTCCGGTTACTTAATGCTTTGCCCAATCATCCTCTCAAGAAAAATGAAATACTTTATATCTTTTATAATGGACTAACCGATGCTTCTAGAGACCACCTGGATAGTTGTGCTGGTTGTGTTTTCAGGGAAAAAACAGTTGATCAAGCTGAATTGCTACTGAATAATATGTTGAGTAATGAAAATAATTGGACACTTCCTGAACCAACTCCAAAACCAACTCCGAAGAAAAGGGGTATTCTATTTTTCAGTCCTGAAGATATGCAAGAGGCAAAGAAATCTATGAAATAAAAAGGTATTAAAGCTGAAGATGTTAAGAATTTACCACCTATTGAAGAAATACATGGTCTTGATAACCCGACACAGGTAGTAAAGGTAAATTCTCTCTATAGATATGATAAGGATGAAATCCCATCTACTAAGTTTGCTAGCCAATGCTTGGATGAGTTTGATGATTTTATTGTTAAACAAGAAAACTTCAATGCTTATGTCGGTAGACATTTGAAACGAAATGCTTATATGATTGAACACTTGAGTGATTATATGTCTGGAGTTAAGGGTGAACTTAAGCTCATTAGTAAACATGCTTCAATGGTTACAACTCAAGTAGAACAAGTGCTTAAAGCTCAAAATGATTTGCTCAATGAATTAAATAATAAGAAAAACAATAATGCCGTTAGAGTTATGACTAGAGGGGGTAAAATGACTCAGGAACCTTTGTATCCTTAGGGACACCCTAAGAGAATTGAGCAAGATTCTCAGAGAACTAATGTTGATGCACCTAGTCCTTCTAAAAAAGAAGAAAAAGAAAAATGATAGGACTTTGCATGCTTCTAGTGAACCAGTTGTTGACACACTTGAGAATCCCAATGATATTTCTATTTCTGATGCTGAAACACAATCTGGTGATGAACATGAACCTAGTGATAATGTTAATGATGATGTTCATGTTGACGCTCAACCTAGTAATAACAATGATGTAGAGTTTGAACCTGCTGTTGATCTTGATAACCCACAATCAAAGAATCAACATTATGATAAGAGAGAGAAACCCATGCCTTTTCTGTTGGGGAACGTAGTAATTTCAAAAAAATTCCTATGCACACGCAAGATCATGGTGATGCATAGCAACGAGAGGGGAGAGTGTTGTCCACGTACCCTCGTAGACCGAAAGCGGAAGTGTTACACACAACGCGGTTGATGTAGTCGTACGTCTTCACGATCCGACCGATCAAGTACTGAACGCACGGCACCTCCGAGTTCAGCACATGTTCAGCCCGATGACGTCCCTCGAACTCCGATCCAGCCGAGTGTTGAGGGAGAGTTTCATCAGCACGACGGCGTGGTAACGATGTTGATGTCCTACCGACGCAGGGCTTCGCCTAAGGACCGCTACAGTATTATCGAGGTGAACTATGGTGGAGGGAGGCACCGCACACGGCTAAAAGATCAAACGATCAATTTTTGTGTCTATGGGGTGCCCCCTGCCCCCGTATATAAAGGAGCAAGGGGGAGGTGCGGCCGGCCAGGGGAGAGGGTGCACCGGAGGAGTCCTACTCCCATCGGGAGTAGGACTCCCCTCCTTTTTCCTAGTTGGATTAGGACTTGGGGGGAAGGAGGAGAGAGGGGAAAGGAAAGGGGGGGGGGGGGCGCCGCCCCCCCTCCTTGTCCAATTCGGACTTGGGGGGGGGGGGAGGGAGGGGCGCGCGGCTGCCCCTTGGCCGCCTCTCCTCTTCCTCCACTTGGGCCCATAAGGCCCAATAGCCTCCAGGGGGTTCCGGTAACCCCTCCGGTACTTCGGTAAAATCATATTTTCACCCGGACCACTTCCGATATCCAAACATAGGCTTACAATATATCAATCCTCATGTCTCGACCATTTCGAGACTCCTCGTCATGTGCGTGATCACATCCGGGACTCCGAACAACCTTCGGTACATCAAAACATATAAACTCATAATATAACTGTCATCGTAACGTTAAGCATGCGAACCCTACGGGTTCGAGAACTATGTAGACATGACCGAGACACGTCTCCGGTCAATAACCAATAGCGGAACCTGGATGCTCATATTGGCTCCTACATATTCTACAAAGATCTTTATCGGTCAAACCGCATAACAACATACGTTGTTCGCTTTGTCATCGGTATGTTACTTGCCCGAGATTCGATCGTCGGTATCTCAATACCTAGTTCAATCTCGTTACCGGCAAGTCTCTTTACTCGTCCCGTAATATATCATCCCGCAACTATCTCATTAGTTGCAATGCTTGCAAGGTTTTAAGTGATGTGCATTACCAAGAGGGCCCAGAGATACCTCTCCGACAATCAGAGTGACAAATCCTAATCTCAAAATACGCCAACCCAACAAGTACCTTCGGAGACACCTGTAGAGAACCTTTATAATCACCCAGTTACGTTGTGACGTTTGGTAGCACACAAAGTGTTCCTCCGGTAAACGGGAGTTGCATAATCTCATAGTTATAGGAACATGTATAAGTCATGAAGAAAGCAATAGCAACATACTAAACGATCGTGTGCTAAGCTAACGGAATGGGTCATGTCAATCACATCATTCTCCTAATGATGTGATACCGTTAATCAAATGACAACCCATGTCAATGGCTAGGAAAATTAACCATCTTTGATCAACGAGCTAGTCAAGTAGAGGCATACTAGTGACACTCTGTTTGTCTATGTATTCACACATGTATTATGTTTCCGGTTAATACAATTCTAGCATGAATAATAAACATTTATCATGATATAAGGAAAATAATAATAATTTTATTATTGCCTCTAGGGCATATTTCCTTCAGTCTCCCACTTGCACTAGAGTCAATAATCTAGATTACACAGTAATGATTCTAACACCCATGGAGCCTTGGTGCTGATCATGTTTTGCTCGTGGAAGAGGCTTAGTCAACGGGTCTGCAACATTTAGATCCGTATGTATCTTGCAAATTTCTATGTCTCCCACCTGGACTAGATCTCGGATGGAATTGAAGCGTCTCTTGATGTGCTTGGTTCTCTTGTGAAATCTGGATTCCTTCGCTAAGGCAATTGCTTCAGTATTGTCACAAAAGATTTTCATTGGACCCGATGCACTAGGTATGACACCTAGATCTAATATGAACTCCTTCATCCAGACTCCTTCATTTGCTGCTTCTGAAGCATCTATGTACTCCGCTTCACGCATAGATCCCGCCACGACGCTTTGTTTAGAACTGCACCAACTGACAGCTCCACCGTTCAATGTGAACACGTATCCGGTTTATGATTTAGAATCGTCCGGATTAGTGTCAAAGCTTGCGTCAACGTAACCATTTACGATGAGCTCTTTGTCACCTCCATAAACGAGAAACATGTCCTTAGTCCTTTTCAGGTATTTCAGGATGTTCTTGACCGCTGTCCAGTGATCCACCCCTGGATTACTTTGGTACCTCCCTGCTAGACTTATAGCAAGGCACACATCAGGTCTGGTACACAACATTGCATACATGATAGAGCCTATGGCTGAAGCATATGGAACATCTTTCATTTTCTCTCTATCTTCTGCAGTGGTCGGGCATTGAGTCTTACTCAACTTCACACCTTGTAACACAGGCAAGAACCCTTTCTTTCCTTGATCCATTTTGAACTTCTTCAAAACTTTGTCAAGGTATGTGCTTTGTGAAAGTCCAATTAAGCGTTTTGGTCTATCTCTATAGATCTTAATGCCCAATATGTAAGCAGCTTCACCGAGGTCTTTCATCGAAAAACTCTTATTCAAGTATCCCTTTATGCTATCCAGAAATTCCATATCATTTCCAATCAGTAATATGTCATCCACATATAATATCAGAAATGCTACAGAGCTCCCACTCACTTTCTTGTAAATACAGGCTTCTCCAAAAGTCTATATAAAACCAAATGCTTTGATCACACTATCAAAGCGTTTATTCCAACTCCGAGAGGCTTGCACCAGTCCATAAATGGATCGCTGGAGTTTGCACACTTTGTTAGCTCCCTTTGGATTGATAAAACCTTCCGGTTGCATCATATACAACTCTTCCTCCAGAAACCCATTCAGGAATGCAGTTTTGACATCCATCTGCCATATTTCATAATCATAAAATGCGGCAATTGCTAACATGATTCGGACAGACTTAAGCATCGCTACGGGTGAGAAGGTCTCATCGTAGTCAATCCCTTGAACTTGTCAAAACCCTTTTGCAACAAGTCGAGCTTTGTAGACAGTAACATTACCGTCAGCGTCAGTATTCTTCTTGAAGATCCATTTATTCTCAATTGCTTGCCGATCATCGGGCAAGTCAACCAAAGTCCACACTTTGTTCTCATACATGGATCCCATCTCGGATTTCATGGCCTCAAGCCATTTTTCGGAATCTGGGTTCACCATCGCTTCTTCATACTTCGTAGGTTCACCATGATCTAGTAGCATGATTTCCAGAACAGGATTACCGTACCACTCTGGTGCGGATCTTACTCTGGTTGATCTACGAGGTTCAGTAGCAACTTGATCTGAAGTTTCATGATCATCATCATTAACTTCCTCACTAATTGGTGTAGGTGTCGCAGAAACCGATTTCTGTGATGAACTACTTTCCAATAGAGGAGCAGGTACATTTACCTCATCAAGTTCTACTTTCCTCCCACTCACTTCTTTCGAGAGAAACTCCTTCTCTAGAAAAACTCCGAATTTAACAACAAAAGTCTTGCCTTCGGATCTGTGATAGAAGGTGTACCCAACAGTCTCCTTTGGGTATCCTATGAAGAAACAGTTCTCCGATTTGGGTTCGAGCTTATCAGGTTGAAGCTTTTTCACATAAGCATCGCAGGCCCAAACTTTCAGAAACAACAACTTTGGTTTCTTGCCAAACCACAGTTCATAAGGCGTCGTCTCAACGGATTTCAATGGTGCCCTATTTAACGTGAATGCGGCTATCTCTAAAGCATAACCCCAAAATGATAGCGGTAAATCGGTAAGAGACATCATACATCGCACCATATCTAGTAAAGTATGATTTCGACGTTCGGACACACCATTACGCTGTGGTGTTCCAGGTGGTGTGATTTGCGAAACTATTCCGCATTGTTTCAAATGTAGACCAAACTCGTAACTCAAATATTCTCCTCCATGATCCGATCATAGAAACTTTATTTTCTTGTTACGATGATTTTCAACTTCTGAAATTCTTTGAACTTTTCAAATGTTTCAGACTTATGTTTCATTAAGTAGATATACCCATATCTGCTTAAATCATTTGTGAATGTGAGAAAATATAGATATCCGCCACGAGCCTCAACATTCATTGGACCACATACATCTGTATGTATGATTTCCAACAACTCTATTGCTCTCTCCATAGTTCCGGAGAACGGCGTTTTAGTCATCTTGCCCATGAGGCACGGTTGGCAAGTACCAAGTGATTCATAATCAAGTGGTTCCAAATGTCCATCAGTATGGAGTTTCTTTATGCTCTTTACACCGATATGACCTAAACGGCAGTGCCACAAATAAGTTGCACTATCATTATCAACTCTGTATCTTTTGGCTTCAACATTATGAATATGTGTGTCACTACTATTGAGATTTAATAAGAATAGACCACTCTTCAAGGGTGCATGTCCATAAAAGATATTACTCATATAAATAGAACAACCATTATTCTCTGATTTAAATGAATAACCGTCTCGCATTAAACAAGATCCAGATATAATGTTCATGCTCAACGCTGGCACCAAATAACAATTATTTAGGTCTAATACTAATCCCGAAGGTAGATGTAGAGGTAGCGTGCCGACCGCGATCACATCGACTTTGGAACCATTTCCCACGCGCATCGTCACCTCGTCCTTAGCCAATCTTCGCTTAATCCGTAGCCCCTGTTTTGAGTTGCAAATATTAGCAACAGAATCAGTATCAAATACGCAGGTGTTACTGCGAGCATTAGTAAGGTACACATCAATAACATGTATATCACATATACCTTTGTTCACCTTGCCATCCTTCTTATCCGCCAAATACTTGGGGCAGTTCCGCTTCCAGTGACCAGTCTGCTTGCAGTAGAAGCACTCAGTTTCAGGCTTAGGTCCAGACTTGGGTTTCTTCTCCTGAGCAGCAACTTGCTTGCTGTTCTTCTTGAAGTTCCCCTTCTTCTTCCATTTTCCCTTTTTCTTGAAACTAGTGGTCTTGTTGACCATCAGCACTTGATGCTCCTTCTTGATTTCTACCTCCACAGCTTTTAGCATTGCGAAGAGCTCGGGAATCGTCTTATCCATCCCTTGCATGTTATAGTTCATCACGAAGCTCTTGTAGCTTGGTGGCAGTGATTGGAGAATTCTGTCAATGACGCTATCATCCGGAAGATTAACTCCCAGTTGAATCAAGTGATTATTATACCCAGACATCTTGAGTATATGCTCACTGACAGAACTATTCTCCTCCATCTTGTAGCTATAGAACTTATTGGAGACTTCATATCTCTCAATCCGTGCATTTGCGTGAAATATTAACTTCAACTCCTGGAACATCTCATATGCTCCATGACATTCAAAACGTCGTTGAAGTCCCGGTTCTAAGCCGTAAAGCATGGCACATTGAACTATCGAGTAGTCATCAGCTTTGCTCTGCCAAACGTTCTTAACGTCGTGAGTTGCATCAGCAGCAAGCTTGGCACCCAGCGGTGCTTCCAGGACGTAATTCTTCTGTGCAGCAATGAGGATAATCCTCAGGTTACGGACCCAGTCCGTGTAATTGCTACCATCATCTTTCAACTTTGCTTTCTCAAGGAACAAATTAAAATTCAATGGAACAACAGCACGGTCCATCTATCTACAATCAAACATAGACAAGCAAGATACTATCAGGTACTAAGTTCATGATAAATTTAAGTTCAATTAATCATATTACTTAAGAAATCTCACTTAGATAGACATCCCTCTAATCCTCTAAGTGATCACGTGATCCAAATCAACTAAACCATGTCCGATCATCACGTGAGATGGAGTAGTTTCAATGGTGAACATCACTATGTTGATCATATCTACTATATGATTCACGCTCGACCTTTCGGTCTCCGTGTTCCGAGGCCATATCTATTATATGCTAGGCTCGTCAAGTTTAACCTGAGTATTCCGCGTGTGCAACTGTTTTGCACCCGTTGTATTTGAACGTAGAGCCTATCACACCCGATCATCACGTGGTGTCTCAGCACGAAGAACTTTCGCAATGGTGCATACTCAGGGAGAACACTTATACTTTGATAATTTAGTGAGGGATCATCTTATAATGCTACCGTCAATCAAAGCAAGATAAGATGCATAAAAGATAAACATCACATGCAATCAATATAAGTGATATGATATGGCCATCATCATCTTGTGCTTGTGATCTCCATCTCCGAAGCACCGTCATGATCACCATCGTCACCGGCGCGACACCTTGATCTCCATTGTAGCATCGTTGTCGTCTCGCCAATCTTATGCTTCTACAACTACCGCTACCGCTTAGTGATAAAGTAAAGCATTACAGGGCGATTGCATTGCATACAATAAAGCGACAACCATATGGCTCCTGCCAGTTGCCGATAACTCGGTTACAAAACATGATCATCTCATACAATAAAATTTAGCATCATGTCTTGACCATATCACATCACAACATGCCCTGCAAGAACAAGTTAGACGTCTTCTACTTTGTTGTTTGCAAGTTTTATGTGGCTGCTACGGGCTTAGCAAGAACCGTTCTTACCTACGCATCAAAACCACAACGATAGTTTGTCAAGTTGGTGCTGTTTTAACCTTCGCAAGGACCGGGCGTAGCCACACTCAGTTCAACTAAAGTTGGAGAAACTGACACCCGCTAGCCACCTGTGTGCAAAGCACGTCGGTAGAACCAGTCTCGCGTAAGCGTACGCGTAATATCGGTCCGGGCCGCTTCATCCAACAATACCGCCGAACCAAAGTATGACATGCTGGTAAGCAGTATGACTTATATCACCCACAAATCACTTGTGTTCTACTCGTGCATATAACATCAACGCATAAAACCGGGCTCAGATGCCACTGTTGGGGAACGTAGTAATTTCAAAAAAATTCCTACGCACACGCAAGATCATGGTGATGCATAGCAACGAGAGGGGAGAGTGTTGTCCACGTACCCTCGTAGACCGAAAGCGGAAGCGTTAGCAGAACGCGGTTGATGTAGTCGTATGTCTTCACGATCCGACCGATCAAGTACCGAACGCACTGCACCTCCGAGCTCAGCACACGTTCAGCCCGATGACGTCCCTCGAACTCCGATCCAGCCGAGTGTTGAGGGAGAGTTTCGTCAGCACGACGGCGTGGTAACGATGTTGATGTTCTACCGACGCAGGGCTTCGCCTAAGCACCGCTACAGTATTATCGAGGTGGACTATGGTGGAGGGGGGCACCGCACACGGCTAAAAGATCAAACGATCAATTTTTGTGTCTATGGGGTGCCCCCTGCCCCCGTATATAAAGGAGCAAGGGGGAGGTGCAGCCGGCCAAGGGAGAGGGTGCGCCGGAGGAGTCCTACTCCCACCGGGAGTAGGACTCCCCTCTTTTTTCCTAGTTGGATTAGGACTTGGGGGGAAGGAGGAGAGAGGGGAAAGGAAAGGGGGGCGTCGCCCCCCTCCTTGTCCAATTCGGACTCCTCTTCCTCCACTTGGGCCCATAAGACCCAATAGCCTCCGGGGGGGTCCGGTAACCCCTCCGGTACTCCGGTAAAATCATATTTTCACCCGGACCACTTCCGATATCCAAACATAGGCTTCCAATATATCAATCTTCATGTCTCGACCATTTCGAGACTCCTCGTCATGTCCGTGATCAGACCCGGGACTCCAAACAACCTTCGGTACATCAAAACATATAAACTCATAATATAACTGTCATCGTAATGTTAAGCGTGTGGACCCTACGGGTTCGAGAACTATGTAGACTTATACGTCTCCAACGTATCTATAATTTTTGATTGCTCCATGCTATATTATCTACTGTTTTGGACTATATTGGGCTTTATTTCCACTTTTATATTATTTTTGGGACTAACCTATTAACCGAAGGCCCAGCCCAGGATTGCTGTTTTTGTTCCTATTTCAGTGTTTCGGAGAAACAGAAATCAAACGGATTCCAAACGAATAAAATCTTCGGGATCGTGATTTTCTCACCGAACGTGATCCAGAGGACTTGGACCCTATGCCAAGGCATCGAAGAGGCGGTCATGAGGGTGGGGGCGCCCCCCCTAGGGCGCGCCCCTACCTCGTGGGCCCCTCGAAGCTCCACCGACGTACTCCTTCCTCCTATATATACCTACGTACCCTCAAACGATCAGAACAGGAGCCAAAAACCTAATTCCACCGCCGCAACCTTCTGTATCCACGAGATCCCATCTTGGGGCCTGTTCCGGAGCTCCGCCGGAGAGGGCCATCATCATGGAGGGCTTCTACATAATCATAGCCTCTCCGATGAAGTGTGAGTAGTTTATCTCAGACCTTCGGGTCCATAGTTAGTAGCTAGATGGCTTCTTCTCTCTTTTTGGATCTCAATACAAAGTTCTCCCCCTCTCTTGTGGAGATCTATTCGATGTAATCTTCTTTTTGCGGTGTGTTTGTTGAGACCGATGAATTGTGGGTTTATGATCAAGTCTATCTATGAATAATATTTGAATCTTCCCTGAATTCTTTTATGTATGATTGGTTATCTTTGCAAGTCTCTTCGAATTATCAGTTTGGTTTGGCCTACTAGATTGGTTTTTCTTGCCATGGGAGAAGTGCTTAGCTTTGGGTTCAATCTTGCGGTGTCCTTTCCCAGTGACAGAAGGGGCAGCAAGGCACATATTGCATCGTTGCCGTCGAGGATAACAAGATGGGGTTTATTTCATATTGCATGAATTTATCTCTCTACATCATGTCATCTTGCTTAAAGCGTTACTCTGTTTTTAACTTAATACTCTAGATGCATGCTGGATAGGGGTCGATGAGTGGAGTAATAGTAGTAGATGCAGGCAGGAGTCGGTCTAGTTGTCTCGGACGTGATGCCTATATACATGATCATAGCTAGATATTCTCATATCTATGCTCAATTCTGTCAATTGCTCAACAGTAATTTGTTCACCCATCGTATAATACTTATGCTCTTGAGAGAAGCCACTAGTGAAACCTATGGCCCCCGGGTCTATTCTCATCATATCAATCTCCATCACTTTAATCTTGCTTTGCTTTTTTACTTTGCCTTTTACTTTTCACTTTGCATCTCTATACCAAAAATACCAAAAACATTATCTATCAATTCTCACTCTCGTATGTGACCGTGAAGGGATTAACAACACCTAATCGCGTTGGTTGCGAGTTGCTATCATTTTGTGCAGGTACGAGGGACTTGAGCGTGGCCTCCTACTGGATTGATACCTTGGTTCTCAAAAACTGAGGGAAATACTTACGCTACTCTGCTGCATCATCCTCTCCTCTTCGGGGAAAACCAACGCAAGCTCAAGAGGTAGCAAGAAGAATTTCTGGCGCCGTTGCCGGGGAGTCTACGCAAAAAGTCAACATACCAAGTACCCATCACAATCCCTATCTCTCGCATTACATTAGTTGCCATTTGCCTCTCGTTTTCCTCTCCCCCACTTCACCCTTGCCATTTTATTTGCCCTCTCCTTCTTCTTCTCCTTCTCCTTCTCCTTCTCCTTCTCCTTCTCTTTTTTCGCTTGCCTTTTTCTCGCTTGCCTTGTCGTCATGGCTAGTCTTATATCTTCTCCGTTATATCCCGAGAACGAAGTTCTTAATTTTAAACAAAGGGAGGGAGAAAATCTAAAAGACGCTTGGTATAGAATTTGCAATGCTCAAAACAGAGCTACCAGGAAGCAATCTACTTTAGTTCTTCTTCGCAATTTTTATGTAGGTGCTAGTCCTTGGTATAAATATATCCTTGATACCATTACCGGGGGGAATTTTTTGGGTAGCCATACTTTTGATTCTTATAATGCCATGATAGATTTATTTGGCTCACCACCTCTTTTGGTTAATGGAACTATGTTAACTTTGGAGCATGTTATGCAAAGGCTTGAAATTATTGAAAATAAAGTTGCTACCATTGAATCAATTGAAAACCTAGATAAAAAGATCCACAATCAAATTACTCAATATGGATCTAAGGTAGGAATGACTTTGAAAAATATTAAGGAAAAAGAACCTATAGTTAATGAGAAAATAAATCTAGATTCTACTAGAATCGATAAACTTGAGGGTATCATTACAAATTTGGGAACCGCTTTTTCTTCCGTAAAGAATACCCAAAGTCCTCCTACTAAAATTGCCAAGCTTATGTATGTTCCTAAAAATAAGGGTGAATCCTCTAATGAAACTGCGGATCTTAAATCTATAAGTATTCATCCCGATCTTTTTGCTATCATTAAGGAACCATTTGCTACAAATGAATTTTTTAATCCTGTGCCTAAAAGTTTGATAATTACTAGAAAGAAAGAAATTCCTAAAGAAGGTAAATGCCTCATCGAAGAAGTGCCTACCAAAGATGGCAATACCTAAATCTATCCTCGCTTTTATGCCTAGCTAGGGGCGTTAAACGATAGCGCTTGTTGGGAGGCAACCCAATTTTATTTTGTGTTTTTTTGTTTTTGCTTCTGTTTAGGTATAAATAACCCATCTACCTTCTGTTTAGATGTGTTTTGTGTTTTAGTTAGTGTTTGTGCCAAGCTAGACCTATTGGATCTTCTTGGATGATAGTTATTTGATCTTGCTGTAATTTCCAGAAACTTTGCGCTTAGTGCCCGAATTATTAAAAATCACCAGAACGTGATAAAATTCTGATTCAAATTGATGCTGATCAATAAACAAATTTTCTAGGTCGTCTAACTTTGGTAGATTTTTTGGAGTTCCAGAAGTTTGCGTTAGTTACCTATTACTACAGACTGTTCTGTTTTTGACAAATTCTGTTTTTCGCGTGTTGTTTGCTTATTTTGATGAATCTATGGCTAGTATTGGAGGGTATGATCCATAGAGAACTTGGAATACAGTAGGTTTAACACCAATATAAATAAAGAATGAGTTTATAACAGTACCTTGAAGTGGTTTTATGTTTTCTTTCTCTAACGGAGCTCACGAGATTTCTATTGAGTTTTGTGTTGTGAAGTTTTCAAGTTTTGGGTGAGATCTTTTGATGGATTATGGAACAAGGAGTGGCAAGAGCCTAAGCTTGGGGATGCCCAGGTCACCACCAAGATAATCCAAGGACACCAAAAATTCAAAGCTTGGGGATGCCCCGGAAGGCATCCCCTCCTTCGTCTACTTCCATCGGTATTTTACTTGGAGCTATATTTTTATTCACCAACTTGATATGTGTTTTGCTTGGAACGTCTTGTATTATTTGTGTCTTTGTTTGTTAGTGTGACACAATCATCCTTGCTGTACACACCTTTGTGAGAGCCATTTATGAATTAAAATTTGTTAGAACACTCTTTGTGCTTCACTTATATCTTTTGAGCTATGTAGTTTTGCTCTATGTGCTTCACTTATATCTTTTGAGCGTGATAATTTTTGTTCTATGTGCTTCACTTAGATCTTTTAGAGCACGGTGGTGGATTTGTTTTAAAGAAACTATTTATCTCTCATGCTTCACTTAGATCATTTTGAGAGTCTTAATAGCATGGTAAATTGCTTAATATTAATATGCTTGGTATTCAAGATTTGTGAAATTTTCTTTTGAGTGCGTTGAATACTAAGAAAATATTGAAGCATGATAATTGTTTTGAGATATGGAGGTGATAATATTAGAGTCATGCTAGTTTAATAGTTGTGAATTTAAAGAATACTTGCGTTGAAGTTTGTGATTCCCGTAGCATGCACGTATGGTGAACCGTTATGTAACGAAGTCGGAGCATGAGGTGTTTATTGATTGTCCTCCTTATGAGTGGCGGTAGGGGACGAGCTATAGTCTTTTCCTACCAATCTATACCCCTAGGAGCATGCGCGTAATACTTTGCTTTGATAACTTCTAGATTTTTGCAATAAGTATATGAGTTCTTTATGACTAATGTAGAGTCCATGGATTATACGCACTTTTTCCCATCCTTCCACCATTGCTAGCCTCTCTAATACCGCACACTTTTCGCCGGTATCATACACCCACCATATACCTTCCTCAAAACAGCCACCATACCTACCTATCATGGCATTTCCATAGCCATTCCGAGATATATTGCCATGCAACTTTTCCACCGTTCCGTTTATTATGACACACTCCATCATTGTCATATTGCTAGCATGATCATGTAGTTGACATCGTATTTGTGGCAAAGCCACCATTCATAATTCTTTCATACATGTCACTCTTGATTCATTGCATATCCCGGTACCCCGCCGGAGGCATTCATATAGGGTCATATCTTGTTCTAAGTATCGAGTTGTAATTGTTGAGTTGTAAGAAAAATAAAAGTGTGATGATCATCATTTTTAGAGCATTGTCCCAAGTGAGGAAAGAATGATGGAGACTATGATTCCCCCACAAGTCGGGATGAGACTCCGGACAACAATAAAAAAAGAGAGAAAACGAGAGAAGGGACAATGCTACTATCCTTTTACCACACTTGTGCTTCAAAGTAGCACCAAGATATTCATGATAGAGAGTCTCCTATGTTGTCACTTTCATATACTAGTGGGAATTTTTCATTATAGAACTTGGCTTGTATATTCCAATGATGGGCTTCCTCAAAATGCCCTAGGTCTTCGTGAGCAAGCGAGTTGGATGCACACCCACTTAGTTTCTTTTGTTGAGCTTTCATATACTTATAGCTCTAGTGCATTCGTTGCATGGCAATCCCTACTCACTCACATTGATATCTATTAATGGGCATCTCCATAGCCCGTTGATACGCCTAGTTGATGTGAGACTATCTTCCCCTCCTTTTGTCTTCTCCACAACCACCGTTCTATTCCACATATAGTGCTATTTCAATGGCTCACGCTCATGTATTGCGTGAAGGTTGAAAAAGTTTTGAAAATGTTAAAGTATGAAACAATTGCTTGGCTTGTCATCGGGGTTGTGCATGATTTAAATACTTTGTGTGGTGAAGATGGAGCATAGCCAGACTATATGAATTTGTAGGGATAACTTTCATTGGCCATGTTATTTTGAGAAGACATAATTGCTTTATTCGTATGCTTGAAGTATTATTATTTTTTATGTCAATATGAACTTTTGTCTTGAATCTTTTGAATCTGAATATTCATACCACAATTAAGAAGTTTTACATTGAAATTATTCCAAGTAGCACTCTGCATCAAAAATTCTCTTTTTATCATTTACCTACTCGAGGACGAGCAGGAATTAAGCTTGGGGATGCCTGATACGTCTCCAACCTATCTATAATTTTTGATTGCTCCATGCTATATTATCTACTGTTTTGGACTATACTGGGCTTTATTTTCCACTTTTATATTATTTTTGGGACTAACCTATTAACCGGAGGCCCAGCCCAGAATTGCTCTTTTTTTCCTATTTCAGTGTTTCGGAGAAACATAAATCAAACGGATTCCAAACGGAATAAAATCTTCGGGATCGTGATTTTCTCACCGAACGTGATCCGGAGGACTTGGACCCTACGCCAAGGCATCGAAGATGATGTCACGAGGGTGGGGGACGCCCCCCTACCTCGTGGGCCCCTCGAAGCTCCACCGACGTACTCCTTCCTCCTATATATACCTACGTACCCTCAAACGATCAGAACAGGAGCCAAAAACCTAATTCCACCGCCGCAACCTTCTGTATCCACGAGATCCCATCTTGGGGCCTGTTCCGGAGCTCCGCCGGAGAGGGCCGTCATCTCGGAGGGCTTCTACATCATCATAGCCTCTCCGATGAAGTGTGAGTAGTTTATCTCAGACCTTCGGGTCCATAGTTAGTAGCTAGATGGCTTCTTCTCTCTTTTTGGATATCAATACAAAGTTCTCCCCCTCTCTTGTGGAGATCTATTCGATGTAATCTTCTTTTTGCGGTGTGTTTGTTGAGATTGATGAATTGTGGGTTTATGATCAAGTCTATCTATGAATAATATTTGAATCTTCTCTGAATTCTTTTATGTATGATTGGTTATCTTTGCAAGTCTCTTCGAATTATCAGTTTGGTTTGGCCTACTAGATTGATTTTTCTTGCCATGGGAGAAGTGCTTAGCTTTGGGTTCGATCTTGCGGTGTCCTTTCCTAGTGACAGAAGGGGCAGCAAGGCACGTAGTGCATCGTTGCCATCGAGGATAACAAGATGGGGTTTATTTCATATTGCATGAATTTATCTCTCTACATCATGTCATCTTGCTTAAAGCGTTACTCTGTTTTTAACTTAATACTCTAGATGCATGCTGGATAGGGGTCGATGAGTGGAGTAATAGTAGTAGATGCAGGCAGGAGTCGGTCTAGTTGTCTCGGACGTGATGCCTATATACATGATCTGATCATAACTAGATATTCTCATAACTATGCTCAATTCTGTCAATTGCTCAACAGTAATTTGTTCACCCACAGTAGAATACTTATGCTCTTGAGAGAAGCCACTAGTGAAACCTATGGCCACCGGGTCTATTATCATCATATCAATCTCCATCACTTTAATCTTGCTTTGCTTTTTTACTTTTCCTTTTACTTTTCACTTTGCATCTCTATACCAAAAATACCAAAAACATTATCTATCAGTTCTCACTCTCATAAGTGACCGTGAAGGGATTGACAACCCCTAATCGCATTGGTTGCGAGTTGCTATCATTTTGTGCAGGTACGAGGGACTTGAGCGTGGCCTCCTACTGGACTGATACCTTGGTTCTCAAAAACTGAGGGAAATACTTATGCTACTCTGCTGCATCGTCCTCTCCTCTTCGGGGAAAACCAACGCAAGCTCAAGAGGTAGCATAGACATGACCGAGACACGTCTCCGGTAAATAACCAATAGTGGAACCTGGATGCTCATATTGGCTCCTATATATTCTACGAAGATCTTTATCGGTCAAACCGCATAACAACATATGTTGTTCCCTTTGTCATCGGTATGTTACTTGCCCGAGATTCGATCGTCGGTATCTCAATACCTAGTTCAATCTCGTTGCCGGCAAGTCTCTTTACTCGTTCCGTAATACATCATCCCGCAACTATCTCATTAGTTGCAATGCTTGCAAGGCTTTAAGTGATGTGCATTACCGAGAGGGCCCAGAGATACCTCTGCGACAATCAAAGTGAGAAATCCTAATCTCGAAATGTGCCAACCCAACAAGTACCTTCGGAGACACCTGCAGAGCACCTTCATAATCACCCAGTTACGTTGTGACGTTTGGTAGCACACAAAGTGTTCCTCCGGTAAACGGGAGTTGCATAATCTCATAGTCATAGGAACATGTATAAGTCATGAAGAAAGCAATAGCAACATACTAAATGATTGTGTGCTAAGCTAACGGAATGGGTCATGTCAATCACATCATTATCCTAATGATGTGATCCCGTTAATCAAATGACAACCCATGTCAATGGCTAGGAAACTTGATCATCTTTGATCAACGAGCTAGTCAAGTAGAGGCATACTAGTGACACTCTGTTTGTCTATGTATTCACACATGTATTATGTTTCCGGTTAATACAATTCTAGCATGAATAATAAACATTTATGATGATATAAGGAAATAAATAATAACTTTATTATTGCCTCTAGGGCATATTTCCTTCATTTTCCTCCTAAACCATCCAAGAAAAAGGATGATGAGGATTTTGAGCACTTTGCTAAAATGATTAGACCTATCATTTTGCGTATGCGTTTGACTGATATGCTTAAAATGAATCCTTATGCTAAGTATATGAAAGATATTGTTACAAATAAAAGAAAGATACCGGAAGCTGAAATTTCCACCATGCTTGCCAATTATACTTTTAAAGGTGGAATACCAAAGAAACTAGGAGATCCAGGAGTACCAACTATACCATGCTCCATTAAAAGAAACTATGTTAAAACTGCTTTATGTGATCTTGGAGCCGGTGTTAGTGTTATGCCTCTCTCTTTATATCGTAGACTTGATTTGAATAAGTTGACACCTACTGAAATATATTTGCAAATGGCCAATAAATCAACTGCTATATCTGTCGATATTTGTGAGGATGTGTCTGTTGTGGTTGCAAACGTTACTATTTTAATGGACTTTGTTATTCTTGATATTCCCGAGGACGATAATATGTCGATTATCCTTGATACACCCTTTTTGAATACTACAGGGGCTGCTATTGATTGCAACAAAGGCAATGCCACTTTTCATGCTATTGGAGGATGATAATAGACCCTTTCTCCCGAGGTTGTTTCCACTTTTGAATACTGCGATTCGGAATGACTTTGTTAACAAGACTTGATCAACCTTGTTAGTGGATTCCCTTTGATAAGCATGAGATGGATGAAGTTAGAAAGCACAACTTTCTGTACCCTCCTTTTACTTTATTTATTTAGATTAAATAAAGCAAAAATAATATTTTCTGTCTGTTTTCTGAATTATCCTTGCAATATAAAAATACCCCGAAAATAAAAGTTCTCCAAATATCCCGAAAATGAAATATGATTTTTTGTAGAATATTTAAGAATATCTGGTACTGAGAACACAGCGGAGGGGGCCACCACCTGGCTACGAGGGTCCAGGGCACGCCCCCTGCCTCGTGGGCCCCATGTGGCCCCCTCCACTTATTCCAGCACCCACACACTCTGTCTTCCTCCAGAAAAAATCATCCACCAGCTCAAACCCGAGTTCTAGCTCATCTTGCTGCCATTTTCGATCTCCTTGCTCAAAGCTCCATTCACAAAGCTGCTTTGGGAGATTGTTCTTCGGTATGTGACTCCTCCAATGGTCCAATTAGTTTTTGTTCTAGTGTTTTATTTATTGCAAAAAACTTCTGCTTAGGTGACCCTGTTCTTTTGCTTGCATGTCAAATTTATATGGTCAAAAGTAGTTTTAATGCATGATATAGCCTCTAGGCACTTGCGGGAGTAGTTGCTATCAATCTTGTTGAGTTTGGTTCACTTTTATTTTGAGTTACTAAAATTTTCAGAAATTTTCAGAAAATGATGAAGAGATTTTTGAGAGGCTCTTCGAGCCGAAGCTCGAAGGATAAGCAAAGTGAAGAGAATAAGAAACCCAAATATAATCTCCCTCGCACCGCGGAAGTTCGTCCGTGTGAATGGCCGTGTGATGAGTTCTTGAGAGCAGCCGGGATTCATGATGAATTTTATTATTTGGTTAAGAATGCAGACCTCATCGACTTCCTCCGCGACCAGCGCGAACAGTATCTTCTCCTCACTAATATTTTCGTGCAAAATTTTCACTTCCATGCTAGGAAATCACCACCTTCGGTGGAATTTCACTTATATGATGAGTTTAAGGAGATGTCATTATATGATTTCTGCCAGGTCTGTAAGATACCCTTTGGGGGCAGCATAGAGGAACCACATCGTAATGATGTGGAGGGATTTATTGATATGATTGTTGTAGGGGAACGAGGAAAGTTTCCGATGCAAGAATTGCTAACATACATTTTCCTGTTCTACGTTACTTTGCAGTATTTGATAGTAGATGCCTGATTGGTCGAGGGAACAGTGGAAACCTTAGTGCCCCTGATACTGTTATTTTGCACCATGCCTTGTTTCGTGATACTACTTTCAGTTTAGGCGCTATTGTTGCTAAATGATTAAATCTGAACCGTACAAAGGGTCCCATCTTTGGAGGCATCTTTGCTTTGCGCCTTGCTGCACACTTTAACATACCTATTAGGCATTATGATAAAGAGGAAAAGTTGCTGCCTCCTATTTTTCTAGATTATAAGAGTATGGTAGCACATGATTTTATTGTTAAAGATAAGAAGAAGATGCTGAAGTATAAATTGATATTTGATAAAAAATACTGTGAGTTTATTACCTTGCCTGCACCCTCTCTGTTTAACATACTTTCAGGCACGTACCTCATCTTGCCGGAGGCCATCTATGCGTACAGGAGCCTGACACAAGTTCTAGAGCCTGAGCCTGAGCTACCACTTGACCCTTATCGGCAGTCTGTTTATCAATGGGATCCGGAGGAGATCGCCAACTAGTGGCACCCCGAGGATCCTCCTCAGTACACTGGATAGGGCCACTTTGATCCGTGGGCATAGACCAACTTAGGCCACAAGCCCAAGCTTGGAGGAGTATGTATTTCTCACCGACATTACATTCATGTTCACACACTCATTCTAGTTGTCGGTGCTCATACTTTTTCATTGTACTATCCATGCTAGTTTATTTTCTTTTCTAAGTCTTCTTCTTGTGTGTTTGAAAAATCTTAAGAAAAATAAAAAAAAATTAGTTGTAGCTTTTAGCTAGTTTACTTTCCATGCCTGTAGTAGTAGTAATTAAAAGAAAACCCAAAAATATTTCGTGTTCTTCTTTTGTTTGTTGGGAGCTTTCCCGTGTAAATAGTTTTATTTCTTTTCTTTTCTTTGGGGGTCGAGAGGATAAGACCATAATGAAAATGTTGAAGTGGCTCTCATATGCATTTTTGTTGATTTAACCAAGAGCCCATATTACCTTGTCTTCTCCCTTGTATTAAATGCTCGCATATTCCAGCTTAGTCCAATCCACGTGCACTATTATTATTATTATACACACCGTTCGGTCTTGCTAGTGAAAGGCAATAATGACGATATATGATGGACTGATTGAGATGAGAGAAGCTGGTATGTACTCGACCTATCTTGTTTTTGTAAATATGATTAGTTCAGCGTTCCTGATTCAGCCTATCATGAATGAAACATGTTTGCAATGACAATTAGAGATTATAGTTTCTCATGCCCTGCTTAATTAGCTAGGAGTTTATAATGGCTTACCTTGCATGCCAACATGCTATTAAAATGGCTTACCTTACCCACATGTTCATGCATGTAATTGAAACAAAATCAACATAGCCTCCATGATATTTATGTTCATGGTGGATTATATCCTACTCATGCTTGCACTCAGTGTTGATTAATTTTAATGCATGTTCATGACTGTTGTCGCTCTCTAGTTGGTCGCTTCCCAGTCTCTTTCTAGCCTTCACTTGTACTAAGCGGAAATTCTGCTGGTGCATCCACTTCCATAAACCCCAAAGTTATTCCATATGAGTCCATCATACCTTCCTATATGCGGTATCTACCTGCCGTTCCAAGTAAATTTGTATGTGCCAAACTCTAAACCTTCAAATGAAATTTTGTTTTGTATGCTCGAATAGCTCATGTATCAACTAGGGTTGTCTGAATCTTCCATGCTAGGTGGGTTATTCTCATGAGGAGTGGACTCCGCTCCTCATTCACGAGAAAATGGCTGGTACCGGGATGCCCAGTCCCATGCTCAAACCAAATCAAAATAATTGCAAACAAAACTCCCCCATGACTGTTGTTAGTTGGAGGCACCCATTGTTTCGGGCCAGCCATGGATTGATGCCTGTTGGTGGTGGAGGAGTATAAACTTTACCATTCTGCTTGGGAACCTCCTATAATGTGTGTAGCATGGAAGATATCGAGATCTCTCGATTGTTATGTTGACAATGAAAGTATGCCACTCAAAATATTATTCATCTCTATTTCAAAATCGAGCTCTGGCACCTCTACAAATCCCTACTTCTTTCTACGAAGGGCCTATCCATTTACTTTTATGTTGAGTCATCTCCCTCTTATTAAAAGGCACCAGCTGGAGAGCACCGCTGTCATTTGCATGCATTACTCTTAGTTTACATTGAGTATGAATGGATCTCTTTTACCATGAATTACAATGTTTAGTCAGTCCTCTGCATTTATGTTTTGCGGTCTCAGAAAGGGCTAGCGAGATACCATCTTGTTATATCATATTATGATTGTTTTGAGAAAGTGTTGTCATCTGAGATTTATTATTATTGCTCGCTAGTTGATTATGCCATTGATATGAGTAAACATGAGACCTAAGTGTTATTGTGAATATGGTTGGTTCATAATCTTCGCTGAAAACTTGAATGCTGGCTTTACATATTTACAACAACAAGAGCAAACAGAGTTTGTAAAACTTTTTCTTTATCACTTTCAGTTTGTCAACTGAATTGCTTGAGGACAAGCAAATGTTTAAGCTTGGGGGAGTTGATACGTCTGCAACGTATATACTTTTCCAAACACTTTTGTCCTTGTTTTGGACTCTATCTTGCATGATTTGAATGGAACTAACCCGGACTGACGTTGTTTTCAGCCGAATTGCCATGGTGTTATTTTTTGTGCAGAAATAAAAGTTCTCGGAATGACCTGAAACTTCACGGAGAATATTTTTAGAATTAATAAAAAAATACTGGTGAAAGAATCAATACCAGGGGCTCACACCCTGTCCACGAGGGTGGGGGGCACCCCTTGCCTCGTGGGCCCCCTGAGGCTCCACCGACCTCAACTCCAACTCTATATATTCACGTTCGGGGAGAAAAAAAATAAGAGAGAATGATTCATCGAGTTTTACAATACGGAGCCGCCGCCAAGCCTTGATCTCTCTCGGGAGGGCTGATCTGGAGTCCGTTCGGGGCTCCGGAGAGGAGAATCTGTCACCATCGTCATCATCAACCTTCCTTCATCACCAATTTCATGATGCTCACCGCCGTGCGTGAGTAATTCCATCGTAGGCTTGCTGGACGGTGATGGGTTGGATGAGATTTACCATGTAATCGAGTTAGTTTTGTTAGGGTTTGATCCCTAGTATCCATTATGTTCCGAGATTGATGTTGCTATGACTTTGCTATGCTTAATGCTTGTCACTAGGGCCCGAGTGCCATGATTTCAGATCTGAACCTATTATGTTTTCATGAATATATGTGAGTTCTTGATCCTATCTTGCAAGTCAATAGTCACCTACTATGTGCTATGATCCGGCAACCCCGAAGTGATAATAATCGGGACCACTCCCGGTGATGACCGTAGTTTGAGGAGTTCATGTACTCACTAAGTGTTAATGCTTTGGTCCGGTACTCTATTAAAAGGAGGCCTTAATATCCCTTTGTTTCCAATAGGACCCCGCTGCCACAGGAGGGTAGGACAAAAGATGTCATGCAAGTTCTTTTCCATAAGCACGTATGACTATGTTCGGAATACATGCCTACATTACATTGATGAATTGGGGCTAGTTCTGTGTCACCCTATGTTATAACTGTTGCATGAAGAATCACATCCGCCATAATTATCCATCACTGATCCAGTGCCTACGAGCTTTTCACATATTGATCTTTGCTTAGTTACTTTTCCGTTGCCACTGTTACAATTACTACAAAAACTACTACTGTTACTTTTGCACCGTTACCGTTACTTCCATACTACTTTGCTACTAAATTTTTGCTGTCGATAATAAGTCTTCCAGGTGTGGTTGAATTGACAACTCAACTGCTAATACTTGAGAATATTCTTTGGCTACCCTTGTGTCGAATCAATAAATTTGGGTTGAATACTCTACCCTCGAAAACTGTTGCAATCCCCTATACTTGTGGGTTATCAGTAGGCGCTGCCAATGAAGCCATGATCCAAGCAGGCCTAATGATGGACCGAATGAAGGTGTTGTACGAAACCAACAAGGCCGCCTATGATGCCAGCTCTGCCCTTAAAACCAACGTCCAAGTAAGTGGGATTGTAAGTTGATTTCCGACTGTCTTTCAGCTTGATCTTTGCTCTGTTAGGCTATGCTACATGAAAACTGCTGCTTTATTACTCATAAGATGTCCGTGGATGAGCGTTTTGGAACTTTATGTGCATCTATCATGAGTTTGCACCTTGTATCTGTTCACCCGCTGGGTGTTTCTCTTTTGCTTTCTAGCTCTTTCACTTGAGTCGACCAGGTCGTGTTGAGTTAACTCTTGAACCAGTGGGGGCATGCTGAGTGCACCCAGTGGGTGTAGTCCCCGAGACCGCCATCGAATGTTTGATTTGGCGGGGGTCTTTGAGAAATGTTTGTTTGTAGTACTTCCACTCGGTCTAGACGGATCATGCCGAGTGGGAACTGAACCAGTGGGGGCACGATAAGTGCACCCACTGGGTGTAGTCCCCAAGACCGCGATCGACTGCGGGTAGTCGGCGGTGGTCTGAGAACAGATGTTGTTGTTGTTGTTGTTTTTTACTCCTACCACTCGTGCTGGGCGGACCGTGTCGAGTGGGCAATCAAACCAGTGGGGGAACATCAAGTGCACCCGTTGGGTGTAGTCCCTGAGACTGCTGTTGAATGTTTGATTCAGCAGTAGTGTCGTGGAATTGTCACGTCAAATGTCCTAGTGTAAGGACTTAGTCGCGAGGCCAACGCATCTATGTGGTAGCTTGAGAGGGGTTGAGCGGAATCGAGAGAGCAACACAGGACATGGATTTAGATAGCTTCGGGTCCCGGGAAACATCATCCGGTAACGACCCTACATGCTTTTTGAGGCTAGGTCTCATTATCATCATGAGGGAGTCGCCGTAAACTGGCTCTCCTCTTTGTATCTAGCCCTAAGATTGTTTCTTCTTGCTTCTCCCTCTTTGGGGAGCCCTACCCCTCCTTATATATGTTGAGGAGGCGGGTTACATGTAGAGTCCAAATCGGACTTAAGACTTAACTATTCTAACTTATCTTCATGGGCTTCTTAACATCTTGGGCTTCATAACATCTCGGGCTTCATAACCCCTGGCAACCCAGTTATCACTGTTTGCCGGTTTAAGATGGTCTGCCGGTTTAAGATGGTCTGCTGGTTTAAGATGGTCTGCCAGTTTAAGATGGTCTGCCGGTTTAAGATTTGACTTAATTCCTGCCGGTTGACCACCTGCCTTAACACTTGCCGGTTTACCGTCCGTCATAGCCATCTGTCTTAACTGTCTGTCTTAACTGTCTGCCGGTTTACCAAGTCCCAGTCGGTTTACAACTCCGGCCGGGTCATACCGCGGGGTATATCCCCGACATTAGCCCCCAGTTAAATTTGGATTTATCCATGTTAAACTGATCCTGAGCATCTTTGAATCCTTGTCATTTCCTTCTAGGAAATCCAGGTCAATAGGCCAGCTTCATAATCAATTTGCTGACATTGGTTTATCACAGAGAAATATTGTGAAGAATAACTCCTTTGACTCAGCTCCCAATGCTTAACAAAAATATTGGTCTTTGAAATACTCATCTGATCTTCAGCCGGTTTAAGAATGTAGAACTTGCCGGTTTACAAATATTGATGGCATCGGATCATAACTGTTTGTTAACATCAGCTTTTGAAAATATACCTCTTATATGCCCATCACTTGTAGCCCTCAAATCTTTAAGAAGGTAACATAGTAACAGCTTAAGATTTGATTCAATATGAATCACAAGCTTGAAGAAATCCAGGTTGTTCAAATTGATCCTGAGTATTCCACATATGTAGCCCCCAAGTGTCGGGTTGTCATGCTTGCAGCAACCTGGGACTTGTAATTTCCTGATGCTCATAAAAACTTCAACCAGTGTAGCCCCCAAGAGCCGGGTCATTTATGCAAGTAATGAGCAGGGACTTTGAAAATATGATCATGTAGACTTTAACAGCAATGTGTAGCCCCCAAGGGTCGGCTCAGTAAGATAATATTGAGCTGGGACTTTATATATACTTCATGGAGAATAACATTATATTATGTAACTCCCATCATGGGGCTTGAACCCACGTCCACAAGGTTGAGAGCTTTGTGCTTTACCAATTGAGCAGTGGATCCTTCAATAATAGATGAAAATGTGTGCACCTTGAATTGTTGCCAGGAGCAATTGGTAGCCCCCAAGGGCCGGCTCATTATGATGTGATGAGTCGGGTCTTCAATAAGACTAATAAAAATGACTTTGCATTAGCCCCCAAGTGTCATGGTGCATGCTTGCAGCGACATGAGACTTGCATATTTGATATAATCTTAAGTTGAATAATGTAGCCCCCAAGTGCCGGGTCGTAAGCCTGCAGCGACTTGGGACTATTCCTTCAACTGTAAAATAAATCATATCCATTGATAATATAATAGCAATTGCGCTAAAGAGATTTTTGAAAACCTTAATCATAATACTGGTTACTGATAACCATAATAAAATCCAGCCATGTTGGCTATTTGAAGATTTGAATAATATAATCCAATGATTTATGAGCGCATGATTCCAATGGCGCAATCCAAATATATACTGGCGACTTATAGTCGAAACCAGACCGGGCTGATAGTCTTCGGATTGTGATTTAATCGTGTTCCATCAATTTGTAATTAACAGTCGAACATGATTAACAATGCCGGTTTTTTAAAATGCAACAAAAGAAATGTTTATCAAAAAAGAAACTGAATTAAAGCAAAGGCAGAGATAAAAACCATTGCAAATGAGGCTTTGAGCCGATCAAGAGGCATTACCATGGTCGGACAAGACCACGCCCCCAAAAGGTGTAACTATGGTTCGAGTCAGCCAGGTCCTCAAATGATGCTTTGGCATTACGCCGATCAAGAGGTGTAGCTATGGTTCGGGTTCGACCAAGCCCCCAAGTGATGCTATGGCACTAGGCCGATCAAGAGGCGTGACTATGGTTCAGACGTGACCAAGTCCCCAAGTGATGTTGTGGCTTTACGCCTATCAAAAGGTGTTGCTATGGTTCGGACACGACCAAAGCCCCCAAGTGATGCTGTGGCATTGCGCCGATCAAGAGGTGTAGCTATGGTTCGGATACGACCAAAGCCCCCAAGTGATCAATAATATGATAAGCCAATAAGGCATGATACCCATGTTTGAACCGCGCATCATGGCAGCAGGTCCTCTTTGGCACCCTTTAACTTTTTGCAAGAGATAAATCCTTCTTGAACCGGATGTTAAACTGGATATTGAGAGCTTCAAAGCTTTGTGGGAGACATCTTTCCCTTGAACCGAATTTTAAACCGGTATCTTCATTTTCAGCAGGAAATTTTCTGACGGCCTTTAAACTCGAACTTGCGAGAAGTTAATTCCTTTTTGAACCGGACATTGTTAAACCGGATTTGAGCACTTCAGAGCTTTGCAAGAGATAGTTTCCTCTTAAACCGGATTCAAACCAGATATTAAGGGCTTCAGCGCTGTGTGGGAGACGGGATTTTCCTTAAACCGGACTATAAACCGGAAGCATCATTGTGAGCCGGAATATTTCTGACAGCCTTTAAATATGACAGTATCATGCGGAACCGGGTTTCCCTTCAACATCCTGGGCACTTGAATTTGCTGAAACTGGCAAGATTCGCTGCGTCATATCATCGTAGCCTGTGAGTCTTAAGATGACTCAAGGAGTTGTCTTGAGATTCTCCGTACTTGACCATAGCAGAAGGTATATATCATTGGTTTGATAACGCGATGTAAATCCACAGAAAGTTGAGGTGACTGCGGCGGGTTATAAATGAACCCGTATGAGCCGTGTCAGCAACTCGGCCAATGGTTCCTTCCAACTGGCTGTGTGAAGTTGACCAAACTGTAGTTGCCGCGATTTGTGCGCATGTCCATTGATCCATCCAGTGCAGACGGTGGCTGAATGATAATTTGCCTCCAATGTATTGGAAGAAAAACCGGCTACCCAAGCAGTGACTTGCTCATACTCAATAAATAGCTCATGCAGACAGGTGCGGCCCGGTGTGTTGATGTAACCCAGGCCTCGGGGGCGGCGATTTGCGCACGTCCATTGAACAGCGAGCAAACGCGATCCCAGCAAGTCGATGTAGGCCGGACCACAAGGGCGGTATTTTGTGTGCATCCATCCATCATGTAATATGTCCCGGATTATTGCCAGGCGGAATATTATCAGCCCGTGTTCCATACCCGTGGTATAAACCACATTGTAATGAATAATGGTCCTGTATATAAAAATATACAAATCAAAGTAATTTGTTCTTTGATAGAAACAATATGTGCTAGTAAAATAAGTTTAAAGAGATATCACCTGATATATTTGGATGAACGATGATCCGTATATACCGTCCTTGGATAATCCGGTAATATTGTAACCCATCTAGTTTTTAAATGAGTTGTGTCCCCCATTCTCACAGACTCCGGTCTTCAATGAATTTATTGTATACCACTTAGTATTGTCTCTTGACATCGACCACCAGGAGTAGTACGTGAATGTCCTGCTGAATCCATCAAGGTAGTTCCAGCCTTAACTCTCCACCATTACATTTAACATTCTATGCTTATCTTTGGTTGATTTGCACCAGATCGCCAGGTGGAATCTTCACTTGCAACCTCAGGACCTTGCTTCTTTAGTTCACAAACATTGGAAATTTCACGAATGCCAAGCCCAAAAGCATCCATTACCTCACCCATATCTTGCTGAACCTGAACAAATACTTTAACCCGCTGCGATGCACAACTGAGCCGCTGGTCAGAGATGGCCGGTTTGGCCCGAATCAGTGGTGACTCGGGGGTGAGTTGCTCGGAGGCGACGACGGCAATTTAGCGCGAGCTGCGCGGACGGGCGCGCAGTGGTGTGAGCCAGCAGAGGGCGCAGGCGAGGTGAGCTCGTGGCAAGTCGGAAACAAGGTCAACCCCGGCGGCATCGGCGACGGCGGAGACGAGTCCGAACGGAGTGGCGGCTCAAGGTGGAACCAAGGCGAGGTGAGGGGAGGCCGCGACTCGCGGCGGCTCACGCCAGTGGCGACTTCGACGTAGGAACGGCGACTCAGTGCGGCAGCAACGCGGGTCAATGGGGACGGTGGCAGTGCACTGGCGACTTTAAGATCGGGCCTGGCAGAATAGGAGCAAGGCCGGGGGCGTGGTCGGTAAGCCGGCGCGAGCGGACGGCAGCAGCTGACTGCAGCGGTGAACCGGCGCGCGGGGAGCAGTAGTACTGAGTCAAGGCGGCGATGAAGGCCGGACTGGCTCGGGCGACTCAACCATGCATCTATGGGGGCGCTTGCGGGCAGGGCCTCGACAGCTCAGAACGGCAGCAGTGACCCAAGACCATCTGGAGCGGGGCGAGACAGCTGGCGGGTCGGCCAGTACAAGCTTTGCATCGGCAATGGTGGTCCGGCAGAGGCCAGAGCCCCCATCCGTGGAGACTGAACCCGTCGAGGCGAGGTGAGGAGAGCCGCGCGGACGGGCGCTTGGTGAGACAATGGCGGTTCGCGATGAAGACCAGCCGGTTTGGCGCAGGTAGCCCGGATCTCATCCATGGCCACAATGGTGGCGACAGGGCGGTTTGATGGGGAACCACAGCAGAGGCAGGGGTGACTCGGAGTCGGTTCAGGGCCGTGGCAACGCGCAGCAAAAGTGGATGCGGCTGTTCGGAGCGGAGGTACAACAATGGAGGTGGCAGAGAGCCGACCACGGCGGTTTGGAGGTGCTGGTGACCCGTAGGCGGGGCCACGGTGGAGATGAACCGGCGCAACAGCTCGTGGCAGCGGCGGTCTGGCGGAGGTGACTCGCGGCGACTCACGGCCAAGACTGAGGCGGAGAGCTGCGGGGGCGGCTCGGAGTGGAGTTGACCCAGAAGAAAGGAACGAATCCGGGTTGAACAGCAAGGCCGGCGAGTTAGCGCAGAGCCGTAGAGACCATGGTGAAGCCAGGTGGCTTTGACAGCAGCAACTGAAGCCGGTTTGAGGAGACGACGGCGGAGGCACTCCGGTGGCGGTTCAGTGACAGTAGCAGAGGCCGGTTTGGTCGGAAGCGAGCAGGGCGCAGCGAGGTGAGGTAAAGGCGGCTCGCGGAGGTAGGCCGGCGGTTCTTTGGAAGGCCGGCACAGTCGTCCTGGACGCGGGGTGGATTGGAGGCCCCCCGACGGTAGAAGCTGTTGCGTGAGGCCATGGCTTGAGGCCACGCGAGTCGAGGGCGGACTGTCCAGGCGAGGTGTAAACCATGTCAGTAGAACAGAAATCCGGGTCAACGTCCAAGGCCTTCTCCGGGTCGTGGCCCTCGGATCAGATTTTTTTTCACATCAATCTTGCAAGTGCTCGGTAGGCCGGATCGGATCAGATTGTTTGCTTCCGACGGCACATAAAATCCTTCCGAGAAAACGCCGTTCTCTTCTTTTTCTTGCTTATTTCCCTGGTCTTGATTTCACGTGACCTGCGACTTGTTGGCCAGCAGGCTGATTCTTGGTCATCGAGCAGCAGCTCCTTATATTACTAGATTAGGATCGCGCCTTGGCGCAAGGATGCCGGTCGCAACGATGTGGCCAAGGAAGTAATGGTCAAGTTAGTAGAAAGCCAGGCTTAGCATACGTATTCAATCAGGATTACAAAATAAAAGAAGGAAGAAACATTCACATGTAATAAGAGCAAGACACCATCGATTGATACCAAAACTGTAGTATAACACGTCTTCATAGCCATGAGAACGATATTACAACACATTTAAAAGATGCAATGCTCATATACAGGATCGGCAACACGCCTTGGCGCGAGGGTGCCGGTCCCAACGATATGGTAAAGCGGTCAAAGATCAAACGGCATAATGCATTTGTATGAAGGAAAGTTCAGCATATGTAATAGGACAACCATTATCGTGTTCGGGGGTCCGAAGAAACATGCACTCTGTAACAGAAGAATAGCATCATTGAGTTCAATATGGTCATGAGATCATAAAAACTAACCCTTCCCAGAAGCAAGGCAACATCCAGTTCAGCATTGTCATATGATTACAAAAGCTAATTAGCTAACATTAAGTTCAGTAATATGAGAAGGAACATAAGAGAGCAAAAGCCAACAGTGGCAATGGAGCCGATAAAACTACAAAGCTTGGTTCAATTGCGTCCATGAGTTCCATTCCATTTGAGATGCGACGCCAAAAATGACCAACAAAATATCAGCTGCGTTTGTCCTGCTTCGAGATGCCTCTATTTTGTGCCCATTAAATTTGGCAAAATTTCTCATAATTCTCAAATATATCACTTTAAATATGAAAATTGATACATGCACACATATGTAATGAAATTAAACATGACTAAAGCAACAACAGAGTGGAAGTCTCATGAATATGAGAAGAAATGTTACAAATGTTCTGCATCCTTTTGACACTACCAGTCCAAAATCATTATTTCTACGGGCAATTGTTTTCACAAGCTCTACTTAAATTATGTGTTTGATGAATATCAGTGGCTCTGAACTGTACATGAGTCACATGTGCATAAGAAGTGCATACATAGATCATTTTCACTTGATAATACTCCTTCCATCCCAAAATAAGTGACTCAACTTTGTACTAACTTTAGTACAAAGTTAGTACAAAGTACAATATAATTTCTAACAAATCATTAGCTTATTTGGTTAAAAAATAACAGTTCTGGTTGGGATTCCTGGGATCCAATCCCAACCAGTCCATTTGATTAAAATGACTGGATTACTGGAATGAGAATACCAAAAGAACAAGATATAGTCTACAAAAAAAGAATACAACCAATCCCCATGACTGTTTTCCCCTCTGACTCAACCCTCTCACCATTTAAAGAAAAATCAACATGGACCATCCGTTCCTATTTTGCATAAGTATCTAGTTTTAAATTACCTTCACAAGAGCACCAATAACACCCAAGCAGCCTCAAGTACTCAAAAGGTCTGGTCTTGCTGGTAGTATTAAGGAACGGGTACAGGTACAGTGGGATGTGAGCTGCAAAGGAAAAGGAAGAAGACTTAATTATTAACCACTGTAGTTAAGATTTACTTATTCTGTAAAGTCACAAAAATGAGGAAAGCTTTTTTAATTATAAACAATGGAAATATTTAAGACTTGGCATAGAATAGTAGCGCTCAATACCATTCAAGAACGGGATCCTGGTCTCAGGGTGTGAAGCAACACACTACAAATAAAAAAAGAAGTAAAATGAAATTGAGGGGCAAATGGCAAGCAAGCATGATATGAAAGCAGTAGTATTCTCAATCCACCACAAGGCCCACCAGGAGTGAGGGTATCCTTTCTTTCTCATGTAAAAGCATACCTAAAGAAGTGCAAGTGCATTGCAGACACGGTTTCATGCAACTGGCGACAAAGTAGGAGGTGAAAGTGAAGGGTAGATTGACACAATCTCCTGCATACATTTCAAAACAGCAAGACAGACTGAATAAGGAAAATGTGCAGAACCATCAACAAATTTCATATTGAAAGAAACAATACACATGCATAACCACCCTAACTTAAACAACCAGAACTACAGAAGTACATATTTACTCTTGCCATTGCAACTGCATTTAGAACCGTGCAATAATCGTAACCTATCTGGAGCAGTGCAGCAACGGTGCCAAAGGAGTGCCACAACAGTGGAGCAAGATCTTGAAAAATATCTCGCTTCTGAAAGAGGAAAACTGAGAAACATATTAGACAATGAATTTTCACTTCCTGCAACCCAGATTTGCAGCCAAACCTTAAACGTTAAAGTAAAATAGTTCCATGTATCAACTGTCCAGTTTGGGATATTGTCCTTGGAAAGTTGATGTTTCACTAAGAGAAGAATGATGATGCTTGCATTAGTGGCTCATACCATGGGTTCGCACTTTTGGTAGATAAAGAAGTGACAGAAAAAATATACTAACTAAACTTCATCACTTATCTAGATAATCTGCGGAAGTAGAACATATTGTTTCTAACCTATAAATGTCTTCCTATAGAGTTCATAAAATGTTTAGATTTCTTAACACCGCCTCCTGATAAGTTTGCAAAGTCATAAATAGGACAAGATTTCACAAAGTTTACACACCCGCCCTGTCCTTGAACAGGGTATCTCCACCAGATACTATAATTAAATGTGCACAGCCAAATACAGACCTTGCAGCCTGCTCCAGCACAAAAATATTCATTGGAAGTTCACTTTTACCAAGAAACAAATACACCAGGAAGCAGGGGATATTAACAAAAATGCGCTCGTGGCATTCACTCCTGAGAGATTGTATATGATATCTGTAGTATTTACCATTTTATTGAGGGGTACTATAATGGAAATGGGCACAACTATATTTTCTATTTTAGTCAGAGCAATCAGAACTAAAATAAATATAGATATCTGATGCAAACATCCAAATCGCCATCCGAGTGTGTCCAACAGAGATCGGCAACCGTTCCCGCTACGGGTGCTAATAATAAGTACGTCAAAGCAAATGTTTAAAGGATGTATCATAATAAAAGCTACAAAAATCACATACCAAACCGTACTTACTTTCGCTAGATATATCTACAAGTCTACAGCAAGCTAAAGGACTGCACAAAATCACCCAATTCTCATCATACTCCAGATATGAGCAGGCAGAGTTGCACTAAATTACCCACGACCACAAGCTAGTCATGGAATCGCCCTCGGGAGATTGGAGACGAACATTTCCATACCAAGCACGGATCAACACTAACAAAGAAAGACGGGCATGCACTGATCTATACCCTAGAACCTAGATCACCACGTGAACCGATTTACCCAAACATAACTGCCCTGCAGCTAACATCAGATAGATCATCAGGGTCCCCAATCTACTTTTGCCTAGATACTGTATTTCATAACTAAGGTCGCAGCTTTAACAGACACCAGAAGACATATACAGATCCTCCAATTCGCCACCACAAATCCGACCCTTAAGCATCCGCCAGACAGCTATAAATGCGAAATTTCCTCGACCGGGGGGGGGGGGGGCGCTAGAGGGAAGCGCGGGGTTTTTCGCGGCAGGGGGGGGGGGGGAAGGAGGAAACGACCTTGGAGAGCTCGAGGAGGGCGTTCCCACGTAGCTTCGGGCCACAGAGGTCGAGCACGATCTGCTCCGTGGACACCATCTTCTGGTCCTCCCCCCTGCTTGGGAAGGATGTGACAGGGATGTCCATGTTTCATATTGTGCTCCTCCACCTCCAATATACATGAACCTGAATTACATAATGCAAAGAAATAAAATCATAATTAGACCATCCAACTGAGAGTTAAACAGATGAGTGTGCAGCAATAATCTTGGAAAAACAACAAAAAAATACAGCTAGAAGAACCAGACTATTTGACAACTTAAAATGTGTTACATATGTGTCTTTACCGTCTTTCTTTGATACTCTATATTCATTCATCGAAGTGGAAACTGAACTATCTATTGGTCAAATAATCCAGAAGATGATTAAATAAATAAGCATCTACAGATAAGATGCACGAATGGAGCTGGATAGTAGGGTACGACTTGTAGTGATGATCTGCAAAAAAATTTGTGGACCACACTTTCAAATAGATTCTTCTTTATTCCAGTGATAATAGTACGACCTGAATAATTTTTGTCGTAGTTATAGAAAGATATTAAAGTAGTATATCTGACCATCAAGATAATAAAAGAGTGGTATCTATATGTTCTATAAAAACCTTGGGCATATTCCACAAGAAGCTATTCAAAATTAGTACAATAAGCATATAAAGACCACACTCTAGATTATATTCTTTTTTAATCCAATGGCGACTTGCTATGATCACAGATTACCTGCATATTTTTTTGGGCACTTATAGGAAGATATTAAAATAGTATGTTTGACCATAAAAAATAGTGGTATATACATGTTCTGTAACAACCTTGGGCATATTAAACCACCAGAAGCCATTATAAATGCATACAATCAGCATATAAAGACCACATTCTAAAATATATATTTTTAATCCAATGCTAACATGCTATGATCACCTGCATAAGTTTGTGGCACTTATAGGACGACATTAAAATAGTATGTTTTACCATCAATGTACTAACAAAACAGTGGTAACTTATATGTTCTATAAAGTTAACTCCGCTGTCAAATTAATAGACAAATGACTATCTTCCTAAAAAATATGAACCCCATATTATTAATTAAACTATGGTTCAAATGTCTACTCCTCAAAAAAATCAGTATCAGTTATCTGGAATTAAGGAATCAAATGGTAAAGTGGTAACAGGATAGGTGATATTGAGGAGGTTGATGGTGAGTTAGGTTTAACGGGTGCCCCTGATGGAGTTAGGTGACAGGCTGAATAGTGGCCTTGTTCGGCTCCATGGTAGCTTAGACATAATGGCATCGCCTTGCTCATGCACGGAGGCGAGCTGTAAATCGGTAAGTCAACCAACCGCCTCAATCCTTAAAATACCAAAAAGAGTTTGATTTCTAAATATAATTCATTCATGACACATTGCTAACCATTTATATTACATAATGGTATATGTTGGATGACATCTACATGTTTTTTTGCTACAAATCCGCGTCTGTGGCATATCCTCGAAGTAAAACCATGAACATGTAATGCCAGATTGTAGAAGTTGAAAAAGAAAAGTACCTGCACAGACCAGCAGCGGTGACCCAACCTAGAGGAGAAACAATCGTAGATCTTGTGTTGTTCCCAGCATAACAGCACCACCAGCCACCAATCAGCAATGAAGAACAGTAAACTTAACAAACCCTATCCACACAACAAATCACAGTAAATAGACCTAGATAAGCATGCAGACAGGTCAAAGCGAGTACAGGACCAAGCAAGGGAGCAACAAGGAACCTCTTCCATCTCCATCAGGCGGCCAAGGTGATAACAAGTGCACGATGAACATGTCACCGCCCCCGATCCAGCTGTGGGATAACGAACGAATCAGGAACAAACACATAATAGATAGCTAGGAGAGGATCGAACGAGAGCAAGAGAACTCCTGCCTTGGCGCGAGGTGCCTAGCTCATGACTGGAGGAGAAGCGAGCGAGTCAGTAGGCCAACCAATCAAATGAAATGACCATGTTGTCAATACCGACGATCATTGCTCCCTCTACCTTGAGGTCACCGCTCTCTGGTATCCTCCTCAGCCTGCCCAGTCTCGCACCCTCAGTGTCAAATGTAGCATCCAGCCCTGCACCACAACCATAAAAAGCTACAGAATTGACAATTCGTTCATATCAATCAAGTTATGAGATAATCAGAATCATCGCATTTTAAGAGACCATGGACCGTATGCTATTACTTTGACAACCTATAGGAGTTATAACAACAATATGCACTTTATGCTTTGTAGTGAAATTGTGCCTTTATGCTTTGTAGTGAAATTGCGGTTATCCTGGGCAACAACTACACTTTGTTTTGATGTATATTTACTCTGTATGCTCTGTACTGAACTTACTTATACTGGTCAGCAACTATACCTTGCTCTTGATATGTCTTTGTAAACACATTTATTCACGGTTGCTCTGTACTAAACATATCTCTTGAACCGGAAGTTTCGTTGTATTGTTGAATATGTGCGCTAAACCATGCTTCCTACTAACCGATCATTACCTGTTTGACCACATCGTTGAGACCGGCACCCCCGCACAAAGGCTCCTCCTACACCTACATATGACTGGATGCTGACGTTTACACCATGGTTCTGACATTAGTTAGGCACTGAACTATGTTCACCCAAAACTTACATCCTACAGACATAGTTATGCTAATCCACCACCGAAGATTACACCACAATGCAAAACAAATTACTTTTATTTTGGGATCCAGCGGCTCTGGAGGACTGTACTCTTTGGGATCCACCCCCTGCAAGTGCAAAAACACAACTCATTGCAACAAGATCATAAAGAAAGTGAACTCCGTTGTCCGAAAGATTAAAGAAAGTTATATGCTTCTGAAAACACTCATGCCATTATTCTCCAGCAGAAATGAAGTATACATCTTAATCATGAAATAAACAAATATTTATCTTGACACACTAACATAATAAACACTTGTTATTCTGATCCAATATAGGCATAGTAGTTATTTCATACATGGTGTCAATTGCCAGGTGTATTCTATCTTAATGTTAAACTATATGAATTAACTCGACATATACATGTGATAAAATGCTCTCTTTCTCACTTATGTGATGAAAGTCAGTAATTATTTATAGTGGCAGAAAGCATACTTATGGAGGCCATCATTAAGCATCTGTAACTCAGGGTATGACCACTCCACAACCATTAGAACTCCATACTTAGGCTCTGGCTAGAATCAGGAATCATGTTGGGTGAAGCAGTGGATACAATCGTCGAAGGTGTAGTGTTCAACATTGCCAGATTACCATTTATCCCACTGGAAGTGTCTAGGCAGACAGGCATGGCTCTCGGCCAACTGGTTATTGCATTCATCTGAAATGAAATGGATACCATCCAAACTACAAGATAATGTCCAAAGCTTTACTAAAAAAAGGCCGCTCCTCTTCTACAAACAGTACCCAGATTTGAGAAGCTTGCAGACTAAACTTTCTGCAGAAAAAATGAAAGGATCAATCTTATTATTATTGCTTCTACATAGTACAGTAATACACAAAACTACATGAAAGTTAAACTAATGCAATAAAAAACTTTGAGCTTGGAATGGTAGTTAGTACAACAAGGAAAAAACTTTTAGCTGCATGCTAACCGCACAAGAAAAGGAAGCTAACAGCCTGGAGAGCAGAACTGAACAATCAGTCATCTATTTTGAATTAAAGCTCATCTAAACTATTATGCTCTTATTATATTTAGCAGCATGTACAAAACTTTGATGTGACGATGACAAGGAATGCATGACCAAAGTTCAAATTCTTGTTAGAAAACTTGAGGTTGTCAGATATCTAAAACCAGTGATGGAGCAGCACCTCATGGTCACGACAGAGATAAAAATTACCTGATCAACACAAACCATTGGAATTATCCAGCAGATCTGGAGGACTGCACATCTCCCCTTGGGATCCATCCCCTGCAAACAAACAAATCAACATATCTAATCAAATCTTGAGCGGATGAACAGAGAGAGAGAGAGAGAGAGAGAGAGAGAGAGAGAGAGAGAGAGAGAGAGAGGAGGGGGCTGTGGACATAACGCTCACCACTGCCTTCACATGGTGGATCTGAGGCCGCACATCTCTGTTTGTCTTCTTCACAGACGCGCACGGGCAGGAGGACGGCGGTCTGGCGCCCCTCCGGGTAGAGCAGCGATTCATCCACCCAGCGGGACAGGCCATAGCCGACGGGGGCACGACGGCGGGCGAGGGAGAAGATATGGTCGCCGGAGGGGTGCCCGAGGTTCCTGCGCTCCTCCTGCTCATCCCGTCGATGGGGATGCTCCAGGTTCGTCGGTCGCTCTCCTCCCGATGACGGCAACGGCGAGGTCGCCGCCCTTGATGGTTGTGAGAGGCTAGCACAAGGGAGGGCATACCGTGATCCTGTGTGGAGGAGGAAGGTGGAGAGGAGCGGCGGCTGCTCGTGCCAAGGAGAAGGAGGAGCGGCGGCTGCTCGTGCGCGATAGATGCGAGGCAGAGAGAGAGAGAAGTGTGACGGGACGACGGAAAACCTAGGCATCTCGCGGATTGGGGACGAGGCCACGAATCGGTAGAAGCCACGAGGTGCGAGGCTATGCGAAATCCCAATATTGCCCTCGGCGGGGCAGGGGAATTTCGGCGGTGGCACTGAGATCTTTTACCGCTTGATGCGCCAACGGGCCGCACGGGACAGGCCATAGCCACAGAGAATGACATGCGGGGTCCACCCAGCGGGCTGACCCACAAGTCGGCGAGACCCAGTCGGGAACCAGGGAGTGAGCGGGAGCGCGTGGAGGCAGTAACTATTCATTCCTATAGTGCTCCTCCCAGATCCGACGGCCGAGCTATTCCACACGGTCGATCCGACGGCGGAAAACGCATCACGCGAATGCAACGGACGGACGGATTCGTCTGAGCTCTGAGGAGGCTGTGTGATCCACCCTGTTCTTATTTCTTGATTTGACTATAAGCACTAGCAATTGGCCATCTTTGATTTGATGCTTCGAGCAATTTCAATCCAACTCGCAATCCAACACGCTGTCTGATCGCAGAAAAGCTAAAAATTTCCTTGGGCACAAAAAACCCTTGTTTCGGACCCGGCGGATTACCTAGGTGTGTGCGGCGGCTGCAAAACATGCAACCCTAAAATCTCTGTCTCAACCTTGTTCGCGTTGTTCCAACTGCTCGTTGATGATGCAGATTCCTCTAAACCAACTCATCTTCTCGATCCCTGGGAGAGATCCCTCCAAGAGCTCAACACCACCGTGCGCCTGGCCCCACGGTGGGTGCCAACTGTCGTGGAATTGTCACGGCAGATGTCCTAGTGTAAGGACTTAGTCGCGAGGCCAACGCATCTATGTGGTAGCTTGAGAGGGGTTGAGCGGAACCGAGAGAGCAACACAAGACATGGATTTAGACAGCTTCGGGCCCCGGGAAACATCATCCGGTAACAACCCTACATGCTGTTTGAGGCTAGGTCTCATTATCATCACGAGGGAGTCGCCGTAAACCGGCTCTCCTCTTTGTATCTAGCCCTAAGATTGTTTCTTCTTGCTTCTCCCTCTTTGGGGAGCCCTACCCCTCCTTATATATGTTGAAGAGGCGGGTTACAAGTAGAGTCCAACTCGGACTTAAGACTTAACTATTCTAACTTATCTTCATGGGTTTCTTAACATCTTGGGCTTCATAACATCTCGGGCTCCATAACCCCTGGCAACCCAGTTATCACTGTTTGCCGGTTTAAGATGGTCTGCTGGTTTAAGATGGTCTGCCGGTTTAAGATGGTCTGCCGGTTTAAGATCTGACTTAATTCCTGCCGGTTTACCACCTGCCTTAACACTTGCCGGTTTACCACCTGCCGGTTTACCGTCCGTCATAGCCATCTTTCTTAACTGTTTGTCTTAACTGTCTGTCGGTTTACCAAGTCCCAGCCGGTTTACAACTCCGGCCGGGTCGTACCGCGGGGTATATCCCGACAACTAGTCTTAGAACTCTTTTCATCATAGTAATCTGACCTTGTATCTTATCACTCGGAAGTGACCGATCCTTGTCTCTGTCGACTCACATGTCTTGTTTATTGATTGCAGAAATCCTTTTAGCTTGGGGCCAAGTTTGCTTAATTGGAGAAAAAGCAAATTTAACTCAATCTCGACCTGGAGTTGGCTAAGGAGAACCTGAAGAAAACCCAAGATGAAGCAGCTGTCATGGGGAGGTAACAATTTGTCGACTGCTTGCCTTGCCATCTTTTCCTTTCAGCCTTTAAACCGAGTGATTCCACTCGAATAGATGTGCGTAGTGAAAATCGTCAACTCCAAGCTCGTCTGAAGAATGTTATTTTTTTAGACAAATGAAGCAGGCTCTGGAGCAGAAGGATCTTGCCTTGCAGCGACGCAGAAGACGATGCGGGAGAAAACTGAACTTGTCGACAAGAAGCTGGCTTCAGTCGGAAAGTTGGAAGAAGAGAACGCCAAGTTAAAAACTGTCGTTGATGAAGCGAAGAAAGAAGTCATGTAGCTGAAGGAGGAGAAGGTGGCCTTGGCAGACAGAGTTGATACTCTCACTCAGAACAGAGATGATCTGGAAACTTATCTAGGAGGTCTTGCCAAGAAGATGTTCCTCATGCTTGAAGGTATTTTTCTGCATTTGATTGACTGCAGAGAACTTTTTCATTATGTTACTGTCAATCCAACCCCTTTCTGTGCGTGCAGAGTTCTGTCAGAACTTCGAGGAAGAAACTGGGAGGAGCGAGACATGTCTGGATCCTATCAACTCTCCCATCAAGGACGAAGCTGCAATGAACATGCTGTGACTGGAATCTCGTCTTGCTAGTTTCTTGGATTACATCGCTCGAATGAAGGTCGCGCTGTCCCGGATCGACAAGGAGTTATGGCCAGAGGGTGCGCTTCTGAATGACCTCGAGTCACTGATGACTCGACTCAACAACATCTCGGAGCGAGTGCAGGCGTGGAAGAAGTCAGCTGCCCACTGTGGTGCTGACGTAGCTTTGTCACTCATCCGTGTTTGTTGCAAGGGAGTCAAAGAAGAGAAGCTGGCGGCTCTCAAGGTTGCCAACACCAAGAAGATTCAATTCCAATCCTTCATGGAGACCTTCATCGATGCTGCTACTCGCATTGTAGACGACATCGACCTTGACAGTTTTGTCGAGCCAGCAAGTCCTCCTCCTGCCGAGTGAAAACTTGATAACTTGATTTTATTTGCCTCGGAATGCCGAGTGATCCTGTAATCGTTAAACTCTTTCGGGCTTGGTGCTCGAGTACTCCTACTCTTGATTCTGAACCTTACCGGATTCGTCTGAATCTTGCCTTTTTCTTTTGAATGTAGTTGTTTTGCCTTTGTTGCATTCGGAATTCTTTGATTTCATTAGTTCTAATACTACAACTGAGTCTCCGAGTGGGAGGATAGCTCTCCACTCGGAGTAGACGTTGTACTCGAGGTGCAGCTCAGAGTGCAACAAGATGTTGTACTTGTGGCGCAGCTTAGAGTGCAACCATACGTTGTACTTGTGGCGCAGCTTAGAGTGCAACCATATGTTGTACTTGTGGCTCAACTCAGAGTGCGCGGCCAAGCTTCCGAGTGAGAGGGTCGCTCTTCACTTGGAGTGTTATTGAAACTTAGGTGAGTACGGGGTCGCAGCTAAGTCCCCCCCCCTGAGAAGGTTGCTCTTCACTCGGAGTGTTTTCGAAGCTTAGGCGAGTACAAGGTTGCAGCTAAGCCTCTGAGTGAGAGGGTCGCTCTTCACTCGGAGTGTTTTTGAAACTTAGGTGAGTACGGGGTCGCAGCTAAGCCCCCGAGTGAGAGGGTTGCTCTTCTTTTTGACTATACACAGTAGGGCAAAATCCCACTGCAATTTTTATATTATTTCAGAATAGAAAGGTCTAGTAGTACAAAGAGGCTTGAGGTAAGCCAAAACAAAGAAGAAAAAAACTACTAGCTACTAATAATTACAAGACAAGGCTATCAAGCCAGAGGCAAAAGGCTCGGGCATAGCTCTTCTTAATTCTAAACCTAAGAAAATTGAGCTCCTCCAAGAAGATTGCTTTCCATCCCTGTAAGCTTGGTTGAATGGCTTGAAAAATGAGATTGTTCCTTGATATCCAAATGGCCCAGGAAGCTAGGATGATGATTTCCATGAAGAAAGGCACATGAAGTTTTAATTTTACATCAGCAAAAGCTTCAAGCACTGAGACATTGGCATGCCTAGAGGGACAAATCAGGTCCCAACACTGAGCAACAAAAGGACATTTCCAAAAGAGATGTTGAAGTGTTTCCTCCTGCTGGCAATTATTTATAGCACAATTATAGTTGTCCAACTGAAAAGATTTCCTTCGAAGGAGGTTCCTAGTATTGGGCCTGTCATGTAGGAGCTTCCAAAAGAACACCTTGTGCTTTGGTTGACAAGAGCTATTCCAAATCCAGTTAAATTGCTGGGGCACAATTTTAACTCCCATCATCAATTTATATGCCTTAGCAATTGAGAATTGATCATTTCCCCAAATATAGCTCCAGGTATCTGCGCAGTCCAGGTATTCAGAACCCCTCAAAGCTACACAAATGTCTTTGAGGGACTCCTGGATTAGGGGGTATCCGGACAACCGGACTATGACCTTTCGCTGAATTGTTGGACTATGAAGGTACAAGATTGAAGACTTCATCCCGTGTCCGGATGGGACTTTCCTTGGCGTGGAAGGCAAGCTTGGCTATATGGATATATAGATCTCCTTCCTTTTAACCGACTCTATGTAACCCTAGCCCCCTCCGATGTCTATATAAACCGGAGGGTTTAGTCCGTAGGACAACATCAATCATACCATAGGCTAGCTTCTAGGGTTTAGCCTCTCTGATCTCGTGGTAGATCTACTCTTGTACTACGCATATCATCAATATTAATCAAGCAGGAGTAGGGTTTTACCTCCATCGAGAGGGCCAGAACCTGGGTAAAAACATCGTGTCCCTTGTCTCCTGTTACCATCCGCCTAGACGCACAGTTCGGGACCCCCTACCCGAGATCCGTCGGTTTTGACACCGACATTGATGCTTTCATTGAGAGTTCCTCTGTGTCGTCATCTTTTGGCTTGATGGCTCCTTCGATCATCAACAGCGATGCAGTCCAAGGTGAGACTTCTCTCCCCGGACAGATCTTTGTGTTGGGCGGCTTCGCGCTACGGGCCAACTCGCTTGGCCATCTGGAGCAAATCGATAGTTACGCCCCTGGCCATCAGGTCAGGTTTGGTAGCTTAAACTACACCGCCGACATCCGCGGAGACTTGATCTTCGACGGATTCGAGCCCCGGCCGAGTGCGCCGCACTGTCACGATGGGCATGACTTAACTCTGTAGGTTTGTCATACCCAAAGGAGAAGCCAGCCCTCACTTACTGGTGTAGGAATCACTGGAACTGCTTTTGTGATGAACTACTTTCCAATAAGGGAGTAGGTACTGTTACCTCATCAAGTTCTACTTTCCTCCCACTCACTTCTTTCAAGAGAAACTCCTTCTCTAGAAAGGATCCATTCTTAACAACGAATATCTTGCCTTCGGATCTGTGATAGAAGGTGTACCTAACAGTCTCCTTTGGGTATCCTATGAAGACACATTTCTCCGATTTGGGTTCGAGCTTATCAGGTTAAAGCTTTTTCACATAAGCATCGCAGTCCCAAACTTTAAGAAACGACAACTTGGATTTCTTGCCAAACCACAGTTCATAAGGTGTCGTCTCAATGGATTTAGATGGTGCCCTATTTAATGTGAATGCAGCCGTCTCTAAAGCACAACCCCAAAATGACAGCGTAAATCAGTGAGAGACATCATAGATCACACCATATATAGTAAAGTACGATTACGACGTTCGGATACACCATTACGATGTGGTGTTCCACGTGGCGTGAGTTGCGAAACTATTCCGCATTGTTTCAAATGAAGACCAAACTCGTAACTCAAATAATCTCCTCCACGATCAGATCTTAGAAGCTTTATTTTCTTGTTACGATGATTTTCCACTTCACTCTGAAATTCTTTGAACTTTTCAAATGTTTCAGACTTATGTTTCATTAAGCAGATATACCCATATCTGCTCAAATCATCTGTGAAGGTAAGAAAATAACGATACCCGCCGCGAGCATCAACACTCATCGGACCGCATACATCAGTATGTATTATTTCCAACAAGTCTGTAAATCGCTCCATTGTTCCGGAGAACGGAGTCTTAGTCATCTTGCCCATGAGGCATGGTTCGCAAGCATCAAGTGATTCCAAAAGCCCATCAACATGGAGTTTCTTCATGTGCTTTACACCAATATGACCTAAACGGTGGTGCCACAAATAAGTTGCACTGTTATTATTAAACTTATATCTTTTGGCTTCAATACTATGAACATGTGTATCACTACTATCAAGATTTAGTAAAAATAGACCACTCATCAAGGTGCATGACCATAAAAGATATTACTCATATAAATAGAACAACCATTATTCTCCGATTTAAATAAATAACCATCTCGCATCAAACAAGATCCAGATATAATGTTCATGCTCAACGCTGGCACCAAATAACAATTATTTAGGTATAAAAGTAATCCCGAAGGTAGATGTAGAGGCAGCGTGCCGACGACGATCACATCGACTTTGGAACCATTTCCCACGCGCATCGTCACCTCGTCCTTAGCCAATCTTCGGTTAATCTGTAGCCCCTGTTTCGAGTTGCAAATATTAGCAACAGAACCAGTATCAAATACCCAGGCGCTATTGGAAGCATTAGTAAGGTAGACATCAATAACATGTATATCACATATACCTTTCACTTTGCCATCCTTCTTCTCCGCCAAATACTTGGGGCAGTTCCACTTCCAGTGTTAGTCCCTTTGCAGTAGAAGCACTCAGTCTCAGGCTTAGGTCCAAACTTGGGCTTCTTCACTTGAGCAGCAACTTGCTTGTTGTTCTTCTTGAAATTCCCCTTCTTCCCTTTACCTTTTTTCTTAAAACTGGTGGTCTTTTTGACCATCAACACTTGATGCTCCTTCTTGATTTCTACCTCTGCAGCTTTCAGCATTGCGAAGAGCTCGAGAATCGTCTTATCCATCCCTTTCATATTATAGTTCATCACGAAGCTCTTATAGCTTGGTGGCAGTGATTGAAGAACTCTGTCAATGACACTATCAACTGGAAGATTAACTCCTAGCTGAGTCAAGTGATTGTGGTACCCATATATTCTGAGTATATGCTCACTGACAGAACTATTCTCCTCCATTTTGCAGTTGTAGAACTTATTGGAGACTTCATATCTCTCAATCCGGGCATTTGCTTGAAATATTAACTTCAACTCCTGGAACTTCTCATATGCTCCATGACGTTCAAAACGTCGTTGAAGTCCCGGTTCTAAGCCATACAGCATGGCACACTGAACTATCGAGTAGTCATCAGCTTTGCTCTGCCAGGTGTTCACAACATCAGGCGTTGCTCCTGGAGTGGGTTTGGCACCCAGCGGTGCTTCCAGGACGTAATTCTTCTGTGCAGCAATGAGGATAATACCGAGGTTACGGACCCAGTCTGTGTAATTGCTACCATCATCCTTCAACTTAGCTTTCTCTAGGAACGCATTAAAATTCAATGGAACAACAACACGGGCCATCTATCTACAACAACATAGACATGCAAAATACTATCAGGTACTAAGTTCATGATAAATTAAAGTTCAATTAATCATATTACTTAAGAACTCCCACTTAGATAGACATCCCTCTAATCATCTAAGTGATCACGTGATCCATATTAACTAAACCATGTCCGATCATCACGTGAGATGGAGTAGTTTTCAATGGTGAACATCACTATGTTGATCATATCTACTATATGATTCACGCTCGACCTTTCGGTCTCAGTGTTCTGAGGCCATATCTGCATATGCTAGGCTCGTCAAGTTTAACTTGAGTATTCTGCATGTGCAAAAATGGCTTGCACCCGTTGTATGCGAACGTAGAGCTTATCACACCCGATCATCATGTGGTGTCTCGGCACGACGAATTGTAGCAACAGTGCATACTCAGGGAGAACACTTATACCTTGAAATTTAGTGAGAGACCATCTTATAATGCTACCTTCAAACTAAGCAAAATAAGATGCATAAAGGATAAACATGACATGCAATCAATATAAGTGATATGATATGGCCATCATCATCTTGTGCCTTTGATCTCCATCTCCAAAGAACCGTCATGATCACCATCGTCACCGACGCGACACCTTGATCTTCCATCGTAGCATCGTTGTCGTCTCGCCAACTATTGCTTCTACGACTATCGCTACCGCTTAGTGATAAACTAAAGCAATTACACGGCGATTGCATTTCACACAATAAAGCGACAACCATATGGCTCCTGCCAGTTGCCGATAACTCTGTTAAAAAACATGATCATCTCATACAATAAAATTTAGCATCATGTCTTGACCATATCACATCACAACATGCCCTGCAAAAACAAGTTAGACGTCCTCTACTTTGTTTTTGCAAGTTTTACATGGTTGCTACGGGTTGAGCAAGATCTGTTCTTACCTAAGCATCAAAACCACAACGATTTTTCGTCAAGTGTGCTATTTTAACCTTCAACAAGGACCGAGCGTAGTCACACTCGATTCAACTAAAGTTGGAGAAACTGACACCCACTAGCCACCTGTGCGCGAGGCACATTGGTAGAACCAGTCTTGCGTAAGCGTACGCGTAATGTCGGTCTGAGCCGCTTCATCCAACAATACCGCCGAATCAAAGTATGACATGCTGGTAAGTGTCGGTGTCAAAACCGGCGGATCTTGGGTAGGTGGTCCCGAATTGTGCGTCTAAGGTCGATGGTAATAGGAGACGGGGGACACAATGTTTACCCAGGTTCGGGCCCTCTTGATGGAGGTAATACCCTACTTCCTGCTTGATTGATCTTGATGAATATGAGGATTACAAGAGTTGATCTACCACGAGATCGTAATGGCTAAACCCTGGATGTCTAGCCTGTATGATTGTGATTGCCCCTACGGACTAAACCCTCTGGTTTATATAGACACTGGAGGGGCCTAGGGTTGTACAGAGTCGGTTTACAGAGAAAGGAATCTTCATATCCGAACGCCAAGCTTGCCTTCCACGCAAAGGAGAGTCCCATCCAGACACGGTAGGAAGTCTTCTGTCTTGTATCTTCATGGCCCATTAGTCCGACCCACGTCACATAGGCCGGACGCCCGAGGACCCCTTAATCCAGGACTCCCTCAGTTGCCCCCGAACCAGGCTTCAATGACGATGTGTCCGGCGTGCTGATAGTCTTCGGCATTGCAAGGCAGGTTCTTCCTCTGAATACTTCAAAGTGTCTGATCCGAAGAGTTATACTCGACTTTCCATTTAATGTCGTACCCATCGGCTTCCACGCCTCCATTACTTCGGCTCCCACGTGTCGAGCAAACACGAAAGGTTAGAGTATTTTTGCACATAACACCCTGGCCATGTAAGAAAGGCGTATATTTAAGTGGATTGGATCTAAGATGCCATCTCACACCAGGCGGGAAAATCCTTAGAGCTTGCTAGGAGAAACCATTCCAGCATGGCAAGCGCTCCCAGTTCTTCCTCCCGCCCCCACGGCTCCAAAAAAGGCGATTGGGAGAAATGTTTAGTATCCCATGACCAGCTGAATAAGGTTCAAATGCAGGGATTCCTTCCCCCCGCGGATCTGTCCACATCTGAGCAGGATTAACCTCTTTTATAGGCGAAGCCCTGGCGGAAAATTTCCCTAATCCAGCCAGGGGGGAGCGAGTGTGCTTCATATCCTTCTTAATAAGAGGCGTCGGGTTTCCAATCCACCCTTTCCTCTGAGGTCTCCTGGAGTACTACGGCCTCCAACTGCACAACTTCACTCCGGCCTCCATCCTGCATATCGCGGGTTTCGTCACTCTTTGCGAGCTATTCCTGGGCTGCGAGGCCCACTTTGATCTATGGAGGAAACATTTCTGCCTCGTACCTCATACCCAAAGGAGATCCGTGTTCGAGGTGGGCGGCACCGAGATATGGCGCATAGCCGGGACCTGATACTTATCTGGTACGCCGAAGAAGGCATCCGAAGAGTGGCCCTCGGAGTGGTTTTAAATTGAAGATGTCGCACTCCCCGACCCAGTCCGAATGGGCCTTCCTGAATTTTCCAGCGCTCTGTTGAGGAAATGCCACAGCTGGCGTCCTCGGAGCCTCGAGGAGGAGGACAGCGCATAAGTCCAAAAATTGATGGGCAGGATAAGGATACTTGCCCAGTCCGGATTATCAATAATTGAGGTAATGGCAACTTCCATAGTGCGAGGGGTTCAGCCACTCCAATTCAAAGGGCTCCCTATGTGGCACTATAATAGGGAAGATGACGCCTCACGCTGCGTATGAAAAGGTCCGAAGACCCCTACCGCCCTGGCCACAATATTGGCCGATCTATTTAAAGGGGAGAAAGAGGAGTTTACTCACCTTAAGTGCCAAGCGAGATCCTCCATGTACAATCCCCCTAGCTGGGTGAGTTTTAATCCCACCTCCTTACTCAATCCTTTCCTTGAGTCATGTCTAATTGACATTTACCCGTCCATTTTTAATAGGAATGGCGGAAGGCTACCGCGGGGATTTATAGCCGCGCTCCACAGCCGGAGGACCATAATTGAGACCTCGATCCAGGATTTGAAGAGGATCCGGACATATTTGTAGAACTCAAAGAGGGAGTCTTCTACCAGGCGAGCTATGATGGCAAAGAAGTGGCCATCATGGCCGATTATCCTGGCCTCCTTCCCGCCTCACATGTAAGCAGCCAGGAGACATCTCCTCCGAAAGAGCTTCCTCATTATGCCTCACCCACCGCACTGTCTCGTGCTCCAAAGGGGAGGCGCTCGACACGTCATACCGCACCAAAGGCGTCTCATAAGAGAGCGGCGCCTACACCGGGCGGGTCTTCGAAGAGGAAGGCAAATGACAACGCGGTCGAGCTTTCATCAAAGAGGTATGACTTTAAATATGCCCCCTAGCAGTCACATAGAACTGTGACATTGTCCGCTGTGTTTTATCAGGAAGAATGTTCACCAGACTATGTCCGGGGATCCCGCCGGTCGCGCCTCCATCAGTCAGGTTCCAGATCCTGCCTCTTGGGCGGGGGCTGACACGGGAGCGATGCCGGATTGTTCTCCTTCAGAGGATTCGAATAATGTATCCATCACGAACTCTGAAGCGGAGAGCACCATGAATCATCGACGCCGAAGGGCCACCCTTCGCGACCCTAGATTTGCTAAAGAGGCGTTCAACGCCTTCAGCTCAGCTGATGCGTGCATCCGAGCTGCCCGGGATGGGCTTACCAGGGCCACTGACCAATATATGAAAGAGATGCGGGTAAGTACGCATTGTATAGATCTAGTAATCATATACCAGTAGCCCCCGAGACTTGAAACAGTTGAAACAACTAATTTAAGGATCATTGTATAACCAGGTACTCACAGAGAAGACCAACATGTTGTCTCATGAGCTGGAAAAGTGCCAGAATCAGCTAGTTTTTGTTACCGCCGAACTGGAGAAGTCCAAGGAGGCACCGCCTGGTAATGTTCCCTTCCATCCAGGAAAAGTATAACCATGTACCAATAATGTTAATAATGTTGCATTTCCGATGACAGGATCAGTAGATCAACTGAAAGAGGAACTGAAAGTCACGCAGGCGGGTGAACAAGAGGCCAAAAGGCAACTGGCCGCAGGCGAGCGTGTGCTGACACGAGTCAGGGATGATAAGAACAAGCTGCATGATTCCAACACCCTGCTGGGAGAAGAGCTAAAAGATGTACGAGCCCAGCTAGCTGACGTCGTGAAGGAAAATAGGAGGCTACGAGGCGGCATATTCAGTATGCTTTGGAACTTGCCTCCGTGTAATTCAGCGAAAAAATGAGCTGACAGATTTATGTCTGCAGGTATGCTGACTGGCCATCCCGAAGAGGAAATGTTCGGATCTCAAGGCGATATGCTGCAAGAGCTGTCCCCGGTGCACGATTGAGCTCGGCAAGCAATGCGGAGCGTTGCCAAGGCTTTCTGGCCATCCGCCTCCCATCCAGGAAGTATGGAGGAGCTTGTGAAGCTGTTCCAGGGAGCTCGGTGGCGCTTTCGATTATGGAAGATATCGGCCTGTCGAGAAGGTGCGCGAGAGGCCTGGGCCATGGTAAAAGCACGGTACACCAAGCTTGATCCGAATCATATGGCCCGGGTCGGACCTCGGGGGTCAGATGGACAAGAAATTCCTGTGAGTTTGGTATATGACCAAGTAAAGATAGCCGCCAAGTTCTCCCAACAGGATTGTAAGCTAGACGGCCTGTTAGACGGCATAGAGGAAGAAGTTTGTGAGTCCAAGTGACTATGTACTTCAATTCACATATTTGTCCCCAGCCGGATTGTAAAACGATTGTCATGGCAGACCTTTTCGCTTCGACCTCTGGACCCGAAGGTGCGGAGTGTTTCCGAATACCGGAGCGACAAATATAGACCGGGGTATGCGTGGAAACCAATCGTAGGGGTCATAGTTGCTTGAACAGACAAGTTGTATCCGGCTAGCTATGTTATATTACTTGTTGATTGTAAGAAACATCTTCCAGGGAGAATAGTTCCGTTAAGGGTTCCTTTCCTTGGGTGAACATGCGTTAGTATGCATGCCCGAACTATGATTGAAAAATCGCAGTATACGTAACATCTAGGGGTTCACAGTGTAATTAGGGTATAACGTCTTTAGTCCGCCGACCGAATATTCCCTTAAGAATGCTAGGTTTCGGCTTCACCCAGTCTGAGGTACAAGTCCGGATGACCCGACTGTAACAATCGCAGAGGTGCTCTCTTTATGCCCTAGCCGAACAAACGGGAACGTATGACATAAGCACAGGAGCCAGGCAACCCAGTTTGGCAAAAACTTAAGTCATAACGGTGCGTATAATGGCGAAGAAAAGGTACATATGAGGAAAGAACACATGTGTGGGGAGCTTGATGCGCGGATAATAATAATAATAATAATAATAATAATAATAATAATAATAATAATAATAATAATAATACTAATAATAATAATAATAATAATAATAATAATAATAATAATAAGCTTCTGTAAAAGAAGCCCCCAGGTATCATGAGCGTATACATTTAAGGATGTGTACGTCATAGGTGTGCGGTTTGGCCGCACAAGAGCTATAGAGAAAGAGTACGGCTCTAGGCGTAGAATCTTCGGAGTTTGGCGGCATTCCACGGGTTCAGCTCTAAGCGATTGTCCGATGCATCACGCAGGTGGTATGCTCCTCCAGTGAGAACTTCATCTATGATGAAGGGACCCTCCCACTTGGGCTTGAGTTTGTCCTTTTCCTTTTCTGGCAAGCGTAGAACGAGTTCACCAACATTATATGTCTTGGCATGCACTTCTCTGCTTTGGTATCTGCGAGCCTGTTATTGATAGAATGCAGAACGTGCTTTTGCAACGTCGCGCTCCTCCTCCATGGTAACTAGACCGTCCTGCCGATCAAGCTCGGCCTCTCTCTCTTCATACATGCGCACTCAAGGTGAGTCATGAATGATGTCGCAGGGCAAAACGGCCTCTGCGCCGTACACCATGAAGAATGGTGTGTATTCGGTAGTGCGATTGGGCGTGGTCCGCAGCCCCCAGAGTACGAAGTCGAGCTCCTCAACCCAGTGCTTATCTGATTCTTTCAAAGACCGCACTAGTCTAGGCTTAATGCCACTCATGATAAGACCATTAGCTCATTCGACTTGGCCGTTTGTTTGTGGGTGATAGACCGAGGCGTAATCAAGCTTAATGCCCAGTTTAGCACACCCGTTTTTCACTTCATCGGCTGTGAAATTGGAGTCGTTATTGGTGATGATGTTGTGTGGGACACCATAACGGTGCATGACACCGTACATAAAGTCTATCACCGGTTCGGCTTCCCATTTTAACTTGTTTGACCTCTATGCACTTGTTGAATTTATCTACCATGACTAGAAGATATTTTTCCTTATGGCTTCCTCCTTTAAGGGGTCTGACCATATCAAGCCCCCAGACCGCAAAAGGCCAAGTAATCGAGATTGTTTGTAGAGCGGTAGGCGGCATATGGCTTTGATTGGCGAAAAGCTGGCATCCGATACAACGTTGGACAAGGTCATGTGCATCTGCTCGGGCCGCCGGCCAAAAGAAGCATGTATGGAAGGCCTTACTTACGAGGGCCCGAGCTGCGGTGTGGTGACCGCCAAGACCAACATGGATTTCGGCCAGGAGCTGTCATCCCTCTTCTTCGGAGATACATCTTTGAAGGACTCCGGTAGCGCTTTTCTTGTAGAGCTCTCCGTCATGGACCTTGTAGGGTTTTGAGCGGCGAACAATGCAGCGAGCCTCATTCTGGTCCTCTGGGAGCTCTCGCCTATTAAGGTAGGCCAAGAAGGGTTCGGTCCATGGGGAAATTACTGCCATTATTAGATGGGCCGATGATGTTATTTCGGTGGCTGAGCCCCCGACGATATCGGTATTGTGTTCGGAATCTGGGGGTGTAATCGGATCCGGACTGGTGTTGCAGCTCTCACCCTGCCACACCACGGATGGCTTGAAGAGCCTTTCCAGAAAGATGTTAGGCGGGACGGGGTCACGCTTGGCGCCCATGCGAGCAAGGACATCCGCCGCTTGATTACTTTCTCGAGCCACATGATGAAACTCGAGTCCCTCGAACCTAGCTGATATTTTGAGTATGGCGTTACGATAGGCTGCCATCTTCGGATCTTTGGCGTCGAAGTCTCCATTTATTTGAGATATTGCGAGATTTGAATCCCCGTGCACCTCCAGGCGTTGTATGCCCATGGAGGCAGCCATCTGAAGACGATGCAATAAGGCCTCGTATCCGGCTGCATTGTTGGAGTCTATGTATAATATTTGGAGTACGTACTGGACTGTGTCTCTAGTGGGGGACGTTAAGACGACGCCTGCTCCCAAGCCGGCCAACATTTTAGAGCCATAAAAGTGCATGACCCAGTTGGAATATGTGCCGTACTCTTTAGGGAGTTCGGCCACTGTCCATTTGGCGACGAAGTCGGCCAATACTTGGGATTTGATGGCTCGATGTGGCTTATATGTTTACATCTAATGGCAGGAGCTCAATGGCCCACTTGGCAATCCGGCCCATAGCATCGTGGTTGTTTATTATGTCATTGAGTGGTACTTTGGAAGCCACCGTGATCGAGCACTCTTGGAAGTAGTGTCGTAGCTTCCGGGATGCCATGGAGACCGCATATGCTATCTTTTAGTAATGAGGGTACCGGGATTTGCATGGTGTGAGGACCGTGGATACATAGCATACCGGTTTCTGGAGTGGGAACTTGTGTCCGTCCTCCTCTCGCTCAACGACGAGCACCGCGCTCACCACCTGGTGTGTTGCAGAGATGTATAATAACATCGGTTCGCCGACGTTCGACGCGGCCAGGAGTGGGTTGCTCGCTAAAAGAGCCTTTATTTCTTCTAGCCCGGCCGTTGCCGCATCCGTCCATTCGAAGTGGTCGGTGCGTCGGAGAAGGCGATAAAGTGGCAATGCTTTTTCTCCTAGTCTGGAGATAAAGCAGCTTAAAGCTGCCACGCATCCGGCTAGTTTTTGGACCTGTTTAAGGTCTGTTGGTGTAGCCAATTGTGACAAAGCTCGGATTTTGGCTGGATTTGCCTCAATTCCTCTATTGGAAACAATGAAGACCAGCAGTTTTCCAGCGGGAACACCGAAAATACACTTTTCCATATTGAGCTTGATGTCATATGTACGGAGGTTGTCGAATGTGAGACGCATGTCTTCTATTAATGACTCGACGTGCTTAGTCTTGATGACGACGTCATCCACATATGCTTCAACTGTCTTGCTGATTTGTTTCTCCAGGCATGTTTGAATCAAGCTTTGGTAGGTGGCACCGGCGCTTTTAAGCCCAAAGGGCATAGTGTTGAAGCAGAAGGGCCCATATGGGGTAGTGAATGCCGTTGCGGCTTGATCGGACTCCTTCATTTTGATTTGATGGTATCCGGAGTATGCATCGAGGAAACGTAGTGAGTCGTGTCCTGCAGTAGCATCAATAATCTGATCGATGCGGGGGAGGGGAAGGGATCCTTAGGACAGGCCTTGTTGAGGTCTTTGAAATCGACGCACAGGCGCTAGATTTATCCTTCTTTGGCACCATCACCATGTTTGCTAGCCAGTCCGGGTGTTTTATTTCTCTAATGAATCCGTCCTCGATTAACTTGGCTAGCTCCTCCCCCATAGCTTGTCGTTTGGGTTCGGAAATGCGCCGCATTGTTTGCTTGACCGGCTTATATCCCTTCAATATATTGAGGTTGTGTTCGGCCAACCTGCGTGGGATTCCTGGCATATCAGAAGGGTGCCAGGAGAATATGTCCCAGTTCTCGCACAGGAACGCTCGTAGTGCGGCGTCAACCGTTGGGTCCAGTTGTGCCCCGATGGAAGCTGTCTTCTTGGGGTCCGTCGGGTGGACTTGAAATTTGACTATTTCGTCTGCTGGTTTGAAAGAGGTGGATTTGGGCCACTTATCAAGGATTACGTCATCCCTATCCACCGTGGAGCGTAGTGCGGTTAACTCTTCGGACGCGAGGGCCTCGGATAGTGCCTCAAGGGCCAGGGATGCGGTTTTGTTTTCGGCGCGGAGGGCTATGTCCGTATCACTGGCGAGAGGGATAATACCGTCGGGCCCGGGCATCTTGAGCTTCATATACCCATAATGAGGTATAGCTTGAAAGCGTGTGAATGCATCTCGCCCCAATAGAGCGTGATATGTACTGTTGAAAGGGCCATGATACGTCTCCGTCGTATCTACTTTTCCAAACACTTTTGCCCTTGTTTTGGACTCTAACTTGTATGATTTGAATGGAACTAACCCGGACTGACGCTGTTTTCAGTAGAATTGCCATGATGTTGTTTTATGTGCAGAAAACAAAAGTTCTCGGAATGACCTGAAACTCCACGGGATGTCTTATAAAAAATAATAAAAAATCCTCGCCAAAGATGAAGACCAGGGGGCCCACACCTTGTCCACGAGGGTGGGGGGCGCGCCCCCCTCCTAGGGCACGCCCCTACCTCGTGGGCCCCCTAGAGACCCTCCGACGCCAACTCCAACTCTATATATTGGCTTTCTGGGAGAAAAAAAATCAGAGAGAAGAATTCATCGCGTTTTACGATACAGAGCCACCGCCAAGCCCTAAAACCTCTCGAGAGGGCTGATCTGGAGCCCATTCGGGGCTTCGGAGAGGGGCATTCGTCACCGTCGTCATCATCAACCATCCTCCATCACCAATTTCATGATGCTCACCGCCGTGCGTGAGTAATTCCTTCGTAGGCTTGCTGGACGGTGATGGGTTGGATCAGATTTACCATGTAATCGAGTTAGTTTTGTTAGGGTTTGATCCCTAGTATCCATTATGTTCTAAGATTGATGTTGCTATGACTTTGCTATGCTTAATGCTTGTCACTAGGGCCCGAGTGCCATGATTTCAGATCTGAACCTATTATGTTTTCATGAATATATGTGAGTTCTTGATCCTATCTTGCAAGTCTATAGTCACCTATTATGTGTTATGATCCGACAACCCTGAAGTGACAATAATCGGGATCCTTCTCGGTGATGGCCATAGTTTGAGGAGTTCATGTATTCACTATGTGCTAATGCTTTGTTCCGGTTCTCTATTAAAAGGAGGCCTTAATATCCCTTAGTTTCCAATAGGACCCCGCTGCCACGGGAGGGTAGGACAAAAGATGTCATGCAAGTTCTTTTCCATAAGCACGTATGACTATATTCGGAATACATGCCTACATTAAATTGATGAATTGGAGCTAGTTCTGTGTCACCCTATGTTTTGACTGTTACATGATGAACCGCATCCGGCACAATTATCCATTACTAATCCGGTGCCTACGAGCTTTCCATATACTGGTTCTCGCTTATTTAATTTCCCGTTGCTACTGTTACAATCACTACAAAATACCAAAAATATTACTTTGCTTTCTTTACTCTTTTGTTACCGTTGCCACCACTATCATATTACTTTGCTACTAAACACTTTTCTGCAGTTATTAAGTTTCCAGGTGTGGTTGAATTGACAACTCAGCTGCTAATACTTGAGAAAATTCTTTGGCTCCCCTTGTGTAGAATCAATAAATTTGGGTTGAATACTCTACCCTCGAAAGCTGTTGCGATCCCCTATACTTGTGGGTCATCAGGCCACTTGGAAGGTTATCTCTTCGGCCCGATAGTTCTCCGGCGTGCCGAATACCACGTCAAGTGTAATTTTCCCCACGCATCGCGCCTCCCGGCTGGGAATAATTCCCCGGAAGGTCATATTACTTTGCTCGATGCGGTTCCTGTCTATTTCCATTTTATTAAGTGTGTCCTCGTAGATGAGGTTTAGCCCGATGTTGTCGTCCATGAGCACTTTAGTGAGCCGAAAGCCATCCACAATCGGATTGAGGACCAAGGCGGCTGGTGCCCGGACTGACCCGAATTTAGGTTCGTCACTGGCGTTGAAAGTTATGGCCGTGTCGTTCCAGGGGTTTATTCCTGCGACTTGGCAGATTTTGGCGAGGTCGCGGAGTGCCCTCTTGCGCCGATTGTTTGAAGCGAAAGTCTCAAAGACTGGCAATACTCTAAGGTCGTCGTCCTCCGGGGGGTGTTGCTCTGAGGTGTCTTCGGTGAGGATATCCTCGCCGCTCTTGGCCACTTGCCGGAGTATCCAACATGCTCTAAGGCTATGGGTTGGTACGGTATCCGGTGTCGTGTGTATTTTGCATGGCCTATCGATCCATCCCTCCAGAACGGTTTCGCATCCCGTAGTGGGCTTAGTTTTCTTCACTATGGGGTCGGGTGCCCCGCGAGGGTGCATCCTTTTTTCTCCCCAGGGGGGTTGAGTGGAGACCGGTGGTTCCCAGCAAGATGTCTGAGTTTTCCAGGCACTTTCCATTACGCAGCACTTCTATACTATGGTTGCCAAGTCAGCGAAGTGTAATACACCACGGCGGTTGATGGCGTTGAGGATTCCTTTGTCCGTGCAATTATTGCAGAATTCTGAAATCATGTCCTCGTCGCGGCAATCTTTAATCTTGTCTTTGACAAGGAGGAATCTGGCCCAAAAATGATGGATTGTTTCCTGAGACCGATGTCGTGCGTACATGAGGTCGCATATATCCGGAGGGCCGGAATTGCTTGGAGAATATTGCATGTGGTGGGCGGGTGGCTTTAATTCGATCCCTGACCCAATTTGGAGTCCGGAGTTTGAAGAACTTCTAAGCTTATTAGTTCGGGCTCCGGGATGTTAAATGATGTTCCAGGCTCGACGCTCGATTCTAGCTTCGGAAGACCGGGAGTGTCGTCCCGCAGATAGGTATCCGGATCTTCGAGCTCGAAAATCCGAACACAACTCGTCTTCAACATAGGGGAAAAGGTGTTGTTTGCTCCTCTACGACCACTATCTAATGGGTGATCGGCGGAGATTTGATTTCTCTCTGATCGAGTTTAAGCCCAATCTGATCATAGTCTGTAGAAACCCCCATGGCGGTGATGCAATCCAGGAGTTTGTTTAAAGACGACAACTCCGTCGGATCCATCCATTTGGAGTATTCGGAGTCAACACGGAGACGATTTCCGATGACCTGAGAAGTCATCATCGGCTTGACAGCCGAGCGGGTGGTCATGGTAAAGCCGCCCAGCCGGAGGGTTTGGCCTGAGGTCAGAGCTCTTCCGGAGGTGATGTTGTCCTTGATAACAAGGCGAGCCATCAATCTGTCTTCGACGTCACAGTGGAATTCTCAATGAAAGCACCAATGTCGGTGTCAAAACCGACGGACCTCGGGTAGGGGGTCTCAAACTGTGCGTCTAAGGTCGATGGTAACAGGAGACGGGGGACACAATGTTTACCCAGGTTCGGGCCCTGTTGATGGAGGTAATACCCTACTTCCTGCTTGATTGATCTTGATGAATATGAGGATTACAGGAGTTGATCTACCACGAGATCGTAATGGCTAAACCCTAGATGTCTGGCATGTATGATTGTGATTGCCCCTACGGACTAAACCCTCCGATTTATATAGACACCGGAGGCTCCTAGGGTTGTACAGAGTCGGTTTACAGAGAAAGGAATCTTCATATCCGAACGCCAAGCTTGCCTTCCACGCAAAGGAGAGTCCCATCTAGACACGATAGGAAGTCTTCTGTCTTGTATCTTCATGGCCTATTAGTCCGACCCACGTCACATAGGCCGAACGCTGGAGGACCCCTTAATCCAGGACTCCCTCAGTAAGCAGTATGGCTATTATCGCCCACAACTCTTTGTGTTCTACTCGCGCATATAACATTTACACATAGACCTGGCTCGGATACCACTGTTGGGGAATGCAGTAATTTCAAAAAATTCCTACGCACACGCAAGATCTATCAATGTGATGCATAGCAAGGAGAGGGGAGAGTGTAGTCCACGTACCGTCGTAGACCGTAAGCGGAAGCGTTATGACAACGCGGTTGATGTAGTCATATGTCTTCACGATCCGACCGATCCTAGTACCGAAATTATGGCACCTCCACCATCTGCACACGTTCGTCTCGGTGACGTCCCACGAACTCTCGATCCAGCTGAGTGTCGAGGGAGAGCTTCGTCAGCATGACAGCGTGATGACGGTGATGATGAAGCTACCGGCACTGGGCTTTGCCTAAGCACCGCAACGATATGACCGAGGTGGATTATGGTGGAGGTGTCGGCGTTCTGGGAACGGGGTCCCCAGACTTGCCTGCCTGCGGCCTGCGGCGTGGCTCGAATGGGGGCCCAGCGTGGCCCATCTTCATCAACACAAGGCTCAAGACCCTCGCGAGGGGCCAAGCCTCGCGAGGCGGACGACATGGCGCTTCCTCAAGCACGGCCTCCTCAGGCTGGCTTGCGAGGAGGCGGAGAGATCAAGGCGGGGTACCTCACGAGGTGCCCATGACGCAAGCCATGACGGCCAAGGATGCCAGGCGGGCGCCAGCCCGCGCAGCGTCTCCCTTTCCCCTTTGGTGCAAAGGGGGCAAGCGCAGGCGAGAAGATCAAGCAAAGGCACCCATTTTGGTGCAACGAGACCAAGACCAGTCCAACGGTGGGAAGGAGGTCACCATGGAGCCCAGGACGGCGTCACCACAGGGCCTTTGGCAGGCGAAGACCAACTTTAGTCAGGATAAGTGTACCCGATGTTCCCCTTCAAATTGGCCAATTGTTGGCGCCCTTCCCGCTCAATATTTGGGAAGAGGCCCAGGGCCTTTGCCTATAAATAGGACTAGCCACTCCAGGGTAGAGGCATATGATTCAGCATCCGGGCGAGTACCAAGAAACCAGTAGAGCAAGTAGAGAGAGAGAGAAAGAGAAGGGCGATCGAACTCCCCCTAGCAGTTCATCCCCTAGCCTAGAACAGACCCTCACGAGGTCGTTCTTCCTTGTAGTATTCTTCCTCATTAGCCCAAGAGGCAATCCACCCACCACAAACTAGAGTAGGGTATTACACCACAATGGTGGCCCGAACTAGTATAAACCCTGTGTCTCTTGTGTTGTTCTTCTTGCAGTAGTTAGATCCTTACGAGACGGAGAGGTAGAGGGCATGATCTCCGCGCGCACCCCAGAGTTCGAACCTTAAGGGTCTGCCGGAACCCGTGATCCGACATTTGGCGCGCCAGGTAGGGGTGCGCCGGAATCTGTCTTCCACCGCTCCGCTCTCCTCCGACCGTCGCATCCATGTCTGACGCTCATCGGGCCCGCGCCGAGCGCCGGGCCGCCATCGCTTCCCGCGTCGTCCAGACGGCCCCCGTCGGTGGGCGTCCTCGTCGTTCCCCGTCGCCCGACGTCGACGCCGCCACCGGCCCGGTGGGGAACGAGCAGCAAGCATCCTCTCAGCACCCGTCCGTGCGGCGAGATGGCCGCACCGCCACTCCGTCGCTCACCCCGGCCGGTTCTTCGTTGCATGCGCTTCACGCGCCCTTGGAGGCTCGAGCTGCGCTCATCGCGGCGAACGAGCTCCTGCGCTACCGCCCCGTCGACGACGTCTACGAGGAGTGGCTCGACCGCGTCGCCGAGCTCGTCCGCGCCGCGGGGGGCTCTCCCGCGCCTTCCGCGCCGTTGCGCCGCACTCCGCCTCGCGTGGGCAATGAATCCCCGGGGGCTTTCCAGCCGCCCCCTTTCCAAGAAGACGCCATGGCCCCAAGGCACGCAGCTCCTGGGCGGAACCCGCTCCGTCATGCGCCGGCCCAGCAGGAATGGAGCTGCCAAGAAGTCCCGCGACCGCAAGAGGCCGCCCGGGCGCTCCCAGCCCTGGCTCGCCGAGACCCCGCTCCAGCTCCGGCACGTCTAGACCCCGCGCTGCTCCCAGCTGCAGCACAAGGGGACCCACAAGGCCAAGCTCTCCCTCAACCGAAACCTCCCGCAGCCACCGCTGGCTGCCGCGCCTACACCACCGAGCTGCGCGGAGTCCCATGGCCCGGCAAGTTCAAGCCGGACCTGCCCCCTCGCTACGACGGCACGACTAATCCCACAGAGTTCCTCCAGCTTTACGAGCTGGGAATCGAAGCTGCCAGTGGGGACGAAAAGGTCATGGCGAACTGGTTCCCCATGGCGCTGAAGGAAGGTGCTCGCACTTGGCTCCTGAACCTGGCTCCAGGCATGATCTCCTCCTGGGACCAGATGCGTACTCGCTTCGTCGCCAACTTCCAAGGTACCCGCGACCGGCCTCCCGCCGTGAGCGACATGCGCCGCATCAAGCAGCAACCTGGGGAGACCCTGCAATAGTACATCCAGCGCTTCAACAGTGCGCGCCTCAAGATCCTCAGGGTGTCCGAGGAAGCCATCATTTCGGCCTTCTCCGATGGCGTGCGCGACGTCAAGATGAAGGAGGAGTGGGCGATGCATGAAGACCTCTGCACCTCCTTGGAGCTGTTCAACCTGGCGACCAAGTGCGCCAGGGCTGAGGAGGGACGCCTTTCCCTCCTCGAGCTGCCTGCCGCAGACCCAGAAGAGAAGAAGCTCAAGGCCAAGGACGTGAAGCGCAAGGGGGCTGCCGTGCTCGCAGCAGAGCCGGACACCAAGCGGGGCAAGGATCTGCCTGAATCGTCCAGGGGCAGCCGGTACTATGTGTACCACGACCTCCACACCCACAACAGCAATGAATGCCAAGAACTCCGTGCCGTGCGAGAAGGAAGAGTCGGCCGACGCCCTGACCGTGCTGACCGGGGCTACGGCCGAGGAGGAGGAAGGAACCTGGGACGCTAGGAAGATCGTGGCCCACGTCAAGGCTTGCGTGACCAACCTCGCGAGGACCGCTGGCGTGACCCGCCTCGCGAGGGGGACTGGACGGATCAGCCTCGTGAGGATCGCCCTCATGGCAACCCAGGCCTGCCGTCGTTGCCACCTCAGCCAAGAAGGAAGGAAGACCGCCACCAAGACGAGGGGGCTGGGGGCTTCCAGGAGCCTCGCGCCATCGTGTGCATCCTGGGCGGAGCTCAAGCCCCAGCCTCTCAGCGTATCTTCAAGCAGTTTGCTCACGAAGTAAATGCAGTTCTCCCCAAGCTCGAAGCGACGCGTCCCCTCAGGTGGTCGGCCTGCACCATCACATTCAGCTCAGCAGACCAGCTCAAGTGCGCGGCCACAGCCGGAGTCCTCCCAATGCTTTGTTCCCCAGTCATCAGCAACGTTCTGGTCACCAGGACCCTCATCGACGGAGGAGCAGGGCTCAATGTCTTGTCCGTGGAAACATTCAACAGCCTCCAAGTGCCCTATGACCAGCTTCAGCCAACCAAGCCCTTCTCCGGAGTCACTGACGGTTCCATGGTCCCGATCGGGCAGGTCTGCCTCCCAGTCACCTTCGGGGCCCGCAACAACTACCACACCGAGCTCATCTACTTTGACGTCGCCCACATCCGCCTGCCGTACAACGGCATCCTCAGGTACCCGGCGCTGCCCAAGTTCATGGCCGTGACTCACCACGACTACAACGTCCTCAAGATGCCAGGAAGCGGTGGCATCATCACGGTGCCCTGTCAAGAGAAGGATGCAGTGTGTTCCCTGGAGCGAGCCTTTCAGGCCGCGTCACTAGAAGACCCAGATCGCGGAAGCAGGAGGCTTCCTGAGACCGCCCCCAAGAAGAAGAATACGACGTCAGGCTCAGCCCCTCAAGAGGCAGGCCCTTCAGGGCCCGCGTCTGCCCAGGGGGATCCTCCTTCACTCGCATAGGAAAGCGCGCCCGGCGCCCTCCTCAGGCAGGGCTCGGGGGCTCTCACCTGGAGGGCCACCGACCTCGCCAAGGTCACGAGGGAGGCGCTTGGGCACCATGTGGAGGCATGTTTCGAAGCATGTTTCCCTCGAAAGGAAGCCAGGGAAGGAAGGTCAGACCAGAAGAAGTTTGTTAGCAAGGCCATTCAAGAACTACAGGAGTCAAGGATCATAAGAGGTTGCCGTCGCCCACTAGCTGTGGCTCCCCATCCAGGCGAGGATGGTGGGCTGCGCGTCTGCGTCGATGTACCGGGGCTCAATCAGATCGCCACGGCGGAGCGCCTCTGGCCCTCACAAGTGGGGTGCTGCGGAGGACCACCCCACAGCTACGTTCGCATGCCTTATGGCCTGCCGAGCGTGGCTGCGGCGTACCAGCGCCTCATGAGGAGCGTCTTGGAGGCGCAAGAAGACAGGCGTTCCACAGCCCTGGTCGAGATGGAGGCTGCTCATGAGGAGCCACCAGTGCCTCCGGAGCCTCCCGAGGCCCCTGGGCCTGGGGGCTCGTGAGGATCGGCTTCTGCAGCCCACCGAGTCTGCTGCACCAACGCCACTGCGTCGACGACATCTTCAGGTGACACCTTTTCAAGTTTCATTCCCAGCTGGGAGCGCCCTCCCAGGGTTGCGTCATTCCCAGGCCGCGTGGGTCCGTCCCTGTGGCATGCATCCCTTTTATCTTTTCAGTCGTTAGCTTGCTTTGCTGGGGGTGCCCCTCGGGCTGCATCATCCCCAGGCCACTCGGGCTAGGCCCAGCGGCATGTATCCCTTCCGCGTTTATTTCCAATTATGCATTCGCACATCATGCTTGATTACTTGATGCCGTCCACGGCACCTTTTCTTCTTCATGTCGACCACTTGCACGTTAAAGGGGGGGGTGCCTGAGCATCGCGACTCAGGGCTCTTACTGGCTCTCCAGCCCTCACCCTCTGGCCTTGTCCACGGCATCGCGACCTGGCATACCAGCAACGGCTGAGACAAGCTCGAGGGCCGGGACCCGAGGACGTAGAGTGCCGGCATCTAACCAGATTTTGCAGGAACACATCTCAAGATACGGCCCAGTGCCAGGCGCAACCCGCCTAGAGGTAGGGCCTCGTGAGTCCCGCGCTGGCTCACGGGTGCCCAGATACACCTCACCTAGCTCTACCGTGCCAGCCACGTGTCAGGGCGGGGCTGTACACGCCCCGGGGGCTCCTCCCGGAGGGGAGCCCCCTCCCACGTACCAGTGGAAGCACCATGCTCCGCGCTGGCTGACGACACTGCCGAGGAGCGGCTATGCCCGTACACATATGGAAGCGCTATGCTCCGCGCTGGTGATAAAAAACTGAGGGTGGCCTCCGGGCCGCGTTAACCTCAGGGAGCCCCGAGCTCAGTGGCCGGCCTCATCGCAACGCCTCCGCCCGGGAGCGCCGCACGAGGGGGCTGGGCATGGGGGCTACGACTGGGTCACGCTCAGCCGTACGCCCCAGCCAGGCCCCTCGGGCCTGGTTTCATCGCGCGTCTCTCCCTGAGCGGAGCCAAGGTACGAAGGCCGTTTGCGCGTCAAGGGGGACTCCTGAGCATCGCGACTCAGGAGCCTAACTGGCTCCGTAGCCCCTCACTCCTTAGTTCCGAAAGGCTATGCTGGGTGAGGTACGCGCGGGGTCTGGCTCTGCAGACGTAGAACGGTAGCCCCGCCTACATTCCATCTCATGCTATTCACGCGTCAAGGGGGACTCCTGAGCATCGCGACTCAGGAGCCTAACTGGCTCCGTAGCCCCTCACTCCTTAGTTCCGAAAGGCTATGCTGGGTGAGGTACGCGCGGGGTCGGGCTCTGCAGACGTAGAACGGGAAACGCACCTACATCGCGCTTCCCTACTTGTTGTTCGTGCGCCAAGGGGGACTCCTGAGCATCGCGACTCAGGAGCCTAACTGGCTCCGTAGCCCCTCACTCCTTAGTTCCAAAAGGCTATGCTGGGTGAGGTACGCGCGGGGTCGGGCTCTGCAGACGTAGAACGGGAAACGCACCTACATCGCGCTTCCCTACTTGTTGTTTGTGCGCCAAGGGGGACTCCTGAGCATCGCGACTCAGGAGCCTAACTTGTCACGTGGCTCCTCATTCCTTTGGTCCCGTCCTGGTTTCCGGTCGGGGCTGATGCTAGGTGAGGCATGCGCGGGGCCGGGCTCTGCTGGCGTAGAACATAAGCAAGTAGGGAAGGGGAACATAAAAATTCAAGGAACTTAAAAGTAAATATTACAACCCATACTGTCGCCTTGGTACCAAACGCAAATTTAAATGTCTCCCCGAGGCGTCGTGCATGTGCAGGGATCGAAAGAAGAACATGAACGATAGCGGAGTCACTTGTCGGCAGCGGAGTCGCGTGGAGTGGCTTTGCCTTGTGGAGTAGTGGGGCCGGCAGCGCCTCGCTTCGGCTTGGTGCTGAAGGCCCGGAACTTCCCTAGCAGCGCCTCTGCGCGCCCCTTCATGGCCTCGACAGCGGCAGCGGCGCACTCGCCGCTCACCGGCTCCAGCAGGCTGTCGAGGTCGACGCTGGGGTCGCAAAGGTAGACATGGGCGAAGACCCGCGTCAGCGCGGCAGAAGACAGGACTCGCGCCTCGGCCTCAGCCGTGGGGGCGAGTCCAAGGGTGACATCTCCAAGAGCCTTCACCAAGAAGGGAAGCAGTTTGGCGGGGCCGTCCCCGTCACCAGCCAGCGGGCTATCCAGGCCACTCTCGTAAAGCGTCTTCAGTGAAGCGCGAGCATCCTTCTCCATGTCCGCGAAGGCCACGCGATCCTCGGCAAGGACCCGGGCCTTGGCGTCCAGCTCGGCCCTCGTCGTCTCCAGCTCCTTCTTCAACGTGCCTAGGTGGCTGCGGCGCTTCTTGAGCTTCGCCTCGCCGTCCTCGAGCGCCGCCTCGCGAGACTTCACCCCCTTCTCCTGCTCTTGGCGAAGGCGGGTCTCCTCTGCAAGCTGATCCCGCAGACCTTGCAACTCGTCCTCCAGCTCCTTGCAGCGGCCGCGGATGCCAACCACCTCTCCCAGGGCCGCGTCACGGGCAGCCTTCGCCTCGAGGGTGGCCTCCCTCTCCCCGTCACAGGCCATTGAGGCCTGAACCAGCGCTGCCCGAATCGAGGCGTCGGAGCGAATCCACCCCGAGGCCAGCTCCAGGCGCCCAGCCACCAGGCGAGGGTTGGCGCCTAGAAGATCCTGCCGCAGCCGGTCCAGTCCAGCAATAGCCCGCTCCAAGATGGAAGAAGAAGGTGGAGAAGCATCAGTACGCCTCGAGGCAGCAGGAGGGGTCGTGGAAGCAGCGGCAAGTGGAACGGGAGGAGAAGATAGCGGCGGCGAGGCCACAGCGTCCGGGGGTGGAGTCTGCTGCGCCTCCCCTGCCGTATCAGCAGCGCCAGACAAGGGCACCTCGGAGGTCACTTGAGCCATGGGGGCTGACGCCCCGGCCAGCTCGGCCAAGCCCTGCAGGGACGAGTGGGCAGGAGAAGCCCGTGCGTCGCGGACGCCCTCCCCTGCAGGCGGAGGTGTCGCCGCAGCTGGGGCCTCAGGAGCTCCCTTCAGCTTCTTCGCCACGGGCGCCAGCCTGCTCAGGAGAAGTAATCGTCAAGCCTCGTCAGCGGAACAAGAAACCAGGGATCAAGGATCAAGCACTTACAGGTCGTCGCCAGAAAGCTCCAGCGGTCTCCTGCCAAACTTGAAGCCGGAGAGCCGGCTGGAGGGGTCGACCTCGGAAGCGGAAAGCGTGTCGGCGGTTCGCCGGGGAGTTAGGGCGGACCCGCGGGGAATCAACCCGGTCCTGCCCTTCTTCGGGACCGGGAGTGAGCTCCCGCTGCCCAGCACGTCGTCATCATCATCATCATCGCTCAGCGAAAGGCGGAGAGCGCGGGGCTTGCGCTGGAGCGGGGGAGCCCTAGACTCCCCGTCACACGCCTCGGAGTCGGGACCTTCCTCCCGCTCCTCCTCGCCCGCCCCTCCGCTGGAGTTGCCGGAAGACACATCCACCAGCTCCTCGGGAGCCACCACGGGCACGAGCCCGTCCCCGTTGAAGACAGGCATGGACTTCACCACTTGCTCCCAATCGTCGCGGAGGAACAGGGGCGAAGGCGTGCCCTCCAGCCTTGCTACCTCGCCCCCGACCAGGGATTGGAGAACCGCAGCCATGTCCTCTTCGCCCACGACTGCGGGGCTCGGGTGAGGCCTCCACATTGGGGGAGAGTATTGCCGAAGCGGAGCCAGTTGGTGCTCCAGGAACTCCCTCAAAAGCGACGCCCCAGTCAGCTTCGCCGCTGCCATGTTGGCCGGCTTCAAGTCAGCGTCCATCTTCGCCAACATCGACTTCGCGCGGGGATCCGTGAGCTCTGCTCGGCACCAGTCGCTCGAGCTCACGGGCGGCTCCGTAGGAAGGGCCAACCGGGGGTGGATGCGCCCGACGTCAACCAATACCCACTTGGTCCGAAAGCCCTCGATCCTCTTCCCCGGATTCGAAATGGCCATGGAGCTGCCGCACGCGACGAAGCCCGCGCACGCAGAGGGGGAACCTTTGAAGGTCCGGAGGTAGAAGTAATGGCGCAGCAAGGCCACCGATGGCTGCGCCCCCACGTGAGCCTCGCAGTAGTAGGCGAAGATCGCCAGGAGAAGGACAGAGTTGGGGTGGAGGTGCAAAGCTTGCAAGTTGTAATGGTGGAGGGCGGAAAGGAAGAACTCAAAGAAAGGGGGCACCAGGCCCGCTGTAATGGAGCTCACGAAGAAAGGATAGAAGGTGCTCCCTTGGCCTTCAGGGGCATCGGAGCCGACCTTGAACATCTGCGCCCCGTCAATGCCCTGCGCCGCCGCCATCCGGTGCAGCAGGGCGAGGCTCGCCTCCGACACGTTGGGCGATTCCAAAGCAGGCGAGAACCAAGCTTCGGCTGGGGCTCGGCGAGGCGCCATGGCTGCCTGGGTCAAGCAGGTGAAGCAGATCTGGAAGCTTGGAGGAAGGGAGGAGAAGCGCAAGAAAGGGGATCTAAGCGGCGGATGAAGAAAGAGAAGAGAGGAGCCCGAGCAAATGCCATGCCTTTAGTATCCTGCACAGTCGCAAAAGCACCCACGTCCAATCAACCGCCACGCGGCGCCCAAGGCCGCAGGCTGTTAGGGCCCGCGGCGCTTTGCCCTTGCCCTTTCGCCTCTCGGCACGGCCAAGTCCGTGCGCGCCTTGGGCCCGGGGGCTACAGTCGGCGTTCTGGGAACGGGGGTCCCCAGACTTGCCTGCCTGTGGCCTGCGGCGTGGCTCGAATGGGGCCCCAGCATGGACCATCTTCATCAACACAAGGCTTAAGACCCTCGCGAGGGGCCAAGCCTCGCGAGGCGGACGACATGGCGCTTCCTCAAGCACGGCCTCCTCAGGCTGGCTCGCGAGGAGGCGGAGAGATCAAGGCGGGGTACCTCACGAGGTGCCCATGACGCAAGCCATGACGACCAAGGATGCCAGGCGGGCGCCAGCCCGCGCAGCGTCTCCCTTTCCCCTTTGATGCAAAGGGGGCAAGCGCAGGCGAGAAGATCAAGCAAAGGCACCCATTTCGGTGCAACGAGACCAAGACCAGTCCAACGGTGGGAAGGAGGTCACCATGGAGCCCAGGACGGCGTCACCACAGGGCCTTTGGTAGGCGAAGACCAACTTTAGTCAGGATAAGTGTACCCGATGTTCCCCTTCAAATTGGCCAATTGTTGGCGCCCTTCCCGCTCAATATTTGGGAAGAGGCCCAGGGCCTTTGCCTATAAATAGGACTAGCCACCCCAGGGTAGAGGCATATGATTCAGCATCCGGGCGAGTACCAAGAAACCAGTAGAGCAAGTAGAGAGAGAGAAAGAGAAGGGTGATCGAACTCCCCCTAGCAGTTCATCCCCTAGCCTAGAAAAGACCCTCACGAGGTCGTTCTTCCTTGTACTATTCTTCCTCATCAGCCCAAGAGGCAATCCACCCACCACAAACTAGAGTAGGGTATTACACCACAATGGTGGCCCGAAGTAGTATAAACCCTGTGTCTCTTGTGTTGTTCTTCTTGCAGTAGTTAGATCCTTACAAGACGGAGAGGTAGAGGGCACGATCTCCGCGCGCACCCCAGAGTTCGAACCTTAAGGGTCTGCTGGAACCCGTGATCCGACAGGAGGGGGGCATCGCACACGGCTAAGAGATCAAGTTGTGTGTCTATGGGGTGCCCCCTCCCCCGTATATAAAGGAGTGGAGGAGGGGAGGGCCGGCCCTCTCTATGGCGCGCCCTAGGGGAGTCCTACTCCCACCGGGAGTAGGATTCCCCCTTCCCTAGTTGGAGTAGGAGAGGAAGGAAGGAGAAGAGAGGGAGGAAAGAAAGGGGAGCCGGCCCCCCTCCCAATGCGGATTGGGCTTGGGGGGCGCCCCCTCCTAGGCCGCCTGCTCCTATCTCCCACTAAGGCCCAATAAGGCCCATATACTCCCCGGGGGGTTCCGGTAACCCCTCGGTACTCCAGTAAATGCCCAAAGTCAACCGGAACCATTCCAATGTCCAAACATAGTCATCCAATATATCAATATTTATGTCTCGGCCATTTCGAGACTCCTCGTCATGTCCGTGATCATATCCCGCACTCCGAACTACCTTCAATACATCAAAACACATCAACTCATAATACCGATCGTCACCGAACGCTAAGCGTGCAGCCCTACTGGTTCGAGAACTTTGTAGACATGACCGAGACTCATCTCCGGTCAATAACCAATAGCGGAAGCTGGATGCTCATATCGGTTCCTACATATTCTGAAAAGATCTTTATCGGTCAAACCGCATAACAATATACATTGTTCCCTTTGTCATCGGTATGTTACTTGCCCGAGATTCGATCATCGGTATCTCAATACCAAGTTCAATCTCGTTGCCAGCAAGTCTCTTTACTCGTTCCGTAATGCATCATCCCGCAACTAACTCATTAGTCACAATGCTTAAGGTTCAAACATTGGGGTGCATGCGAAGATTTCTCCCTACCGATCCACGCCCTAGCTCGCTAAGTTCTCGCGGACGAACTCGATGAACTCGCAACACAAAGACACAAGATTTATACTGGTTCGGGCCACCGTTGTGGTGTAATACCCTACTCTAGTGTGTGGTGGTGGATTTCCTCTTGGGTTGATGAAGAACAATACAAGTGGAAGAACAGCCTCCCGAGGTTGAGGTGCTCTTGGTGTGTGGCTAAGGGTTGGCTCTAGATCTCGTTTTTTCTCCTGCTCTACTGTGGTGGCTAGTTCTACTTATATAGGCCCTGGTCCTCTCCCCAAATATTGAGTGGGAAGGGAGCCAACAACGGCCAATTTGGAAGGGGACGACTAGTACAACTTATCCTGACAAAAGCGGTCTTCGCCTGAAAAGGCTCTGGTGGTGACGCCGTCTTGGGATCCACGGTGACCTCCGTCTTGCCGTCATTCGGGTCCTGGTCTTGTTGCACCGATATGGAAACCTTTGCTTGATGCCTTGGTACTCCACGCCTGCGCTTGCCCCCTTTGCACCAAAGAGGAAACAAGGACGCTGTGCACGCTGGCGCCCGCCTGGCGCCCACCTGGTGTCGGCCTGGTGCCGATCGTCGTGGCTCACGTCACGAGAGCCTTGTGAGGTTTGCCTTGCCTTGATCTCTCTGCCCCTCACGAGCCTGCCTGGCGAGGGCGCTCCTGAGGAGGTCTTGTGTTGTCCGCCTCGCGAGGGTCTAGAATGCCTTGTTGACAAAGATGGGCCGTACAGGCCTGCTAGCAAAGCCACGCCGTGGGCCGCAGGCAGGCAAGTCTGGGGACCCATATTCCCAGAACGCCGACAGTAGCCCCTGGGCCCAAGGCGCGCTCGGGCTTGGCTTCGAGGCAAAGCCAAAGGTCAAGTGCGGAGCGTCGCGGGCCCCAAAAGCCTGCGACATCGGTTGATGCGTGGCGGTTGATTGGACGTGGGCGTCTCTGCTTTCCCACGCTGCCTCGGCAACTGCCCGACTTGACAAGTCCCTGCGACGTGCAAGGAAGACAATCATTACCTGTGATCATGGGGGCGCTGGTTGGCCTTCTCCTGCTATAAATGAGGGAGGGGGCGGAGCCCCTGTCTCTCATCTCTTCCCATTCCGCTCGCTTCTTCCTTCTCTGCTCCACGGCTAATCGCAACTTCAATGGCGCTGATCCGATGGTTCTCCGCTGGGGAGAAGGGAAAGATTCCCGCCGACGTGCCAGCGCTACTCCCGCCGAAGAAGAGACCTGCTCACCGCCACAACACAGCGGCGATGCAGGTGGTCACGAGGCCTTGGTGCGAGCATCCTCCTCCTGGGTATCCACTTCCCTTGTACGCCCAAGTCAGGGGCTCAGGAGGAAGGGGCGGCGAGCATTGACGCACGCGCCATGGCGGTTAGCGCCGTTGCCCTTGGAGTCCACGCCACGGACTCCTCATGCGAGTTCGTGCTGTGGCGGCGATGCCCCCGAGCTCCTGGATCCGTTTCCCACACTTCTTCTCCGATGCGATGCCGCCGAGGGGATCCCTCGAGCTCTGGTTGTAGCATGCCGACTGCGACACTCCGGCAACCGGAGTAGGGGTCGAAGCAGTCTCCACTGGCAAGATCTTCATGATGCGCGGCTGGGGCGAGGTTGCGCGGGTTTGTCGGGCGGAGGGCGCCCTCGCGATTCACTTCGAGTACGTTGGCGCCTCCACACTGCTCTTCAAGGTCTTCGACGTGGAGGGGCGCCGTTTGGAGTGTTGCCTTGGAGGGGAGCGCCAGGATGAGGCACGTCCCGCTCTCGGCTACTCCAGCAGCAGCGACTCTTGGGAGTCCAACGGTTCTCCTGAGCTCTACGAGTCTCCGGAGACGAGCGACGACAACTACGTGCCCCCGAGTTCTTGCCGCGCCCGGAGAAGGGCCGCAATGTCCGGCCGCCGCCGCCGCTGATCTGGATGAGGTTGGCGTCGGCCTCCCGTGGCCCATTGTTGATGATGGCGTCGGCCGCGGGAGTGTGTAGATAGGATTCTCCTAAGTTCTCGTCCTTTGTTCCCTACGGGGGCGTGTAAAAGGTTTGTAATGTCTTTTATTGATATCATCCTGGTTATGGAAACCTGTGAGCGCAAGTCCTGTTGAGGCTCGGTCTCCCCTTTCCAACCTCGCGACAGCTTGTTGCTCTACGCTGACAGGTCCCGGTCCCCAGACAAGCTTCAGCCGTCGCTGGTATGCCAGGTCGCGTGCCGTGGTCAAGGCCAGGAGGTGAGCGGCCCGAGGTCCAGTAAGAGCTCCTAAGGGGCGATGCTCAGGAGGTCCCCCTTAGCGCTCAAGCAACCGTGGTAAGATTAGAAAGGGAGGCGACGTTGGCGCGGCAGGGCTGCGGCGAGCGTGTCCCCTAGGTTCCAACGACTAGTTGATATGAGCTCGTGACTTATCTTGGCGGTCCGGGGTTGATTCCTCGCGATGCGCCAGGCCTGTGCGCAAGCATTCGCAGCGTAGCTAGGTCGGGCCTATACGAGTCTCCCCTTCTCCCATGTTCTCCTTCGTGCTCTACGTCCTCAGGTCCCGGCCCTCGAGCGAGCTCAGCCGCCGCTGGTATGCCAGGTCGCGTGCCATGGTCAAGGCCAGGGGGCGAGGGCTGGAGAGCCAGTAAGAGCTCCTGAGTCGCGATGCTCAGGATCCCCCCTTTTAACGCACAAGCGGATTTCATGGAAGAAGTGAGAGCTCGTAGTGCCGCTTGATGTTATCCTCGTGAGATTCCTGCAGGCCAACACATGGAAGGATACAGTTTGCCGTTATGGTCGCCAGCCTGCCACTGGTTACTCCGCATTGAAGTGAGGGCACTGAGGGCCTGGTGAGGTGACGTGCGCGGGGCGTGCCGCGAGCCAGAGCTCGACCGCTCAGGTTTATCAACATGGCAGGGAGTTCAGGTACGGACCCGTGCACCAGCGCCGTGCCAATGTGCGCAGCCCCCGCGGTGGGTGGCGATCAAGAAGGTAGTGATCATAGACAGGGTAAGCTTGAAAGCAGCAGGCTTAGGTAAATGTAAGGAAGATACATGCCACTGGGTCAGGCCCGAGTGACTTGTGGACGATGTAGCCCGAGGGGCGCTCCCAACAAGGTAAGCTAAAGACATAAAAGGGATACATGCCACAGGGACGGACCCACGTGGCTTGGGAATGATGCAGCCCGAGAGGCGCTCCCAGCTAAATGAACTTGGAGAATGTCACCTGGTTCTGTTGATGAAGGAGAGTTGGGGTAGCTGAACATACGCGGTGAAGGGGTTGCTCCTCATGAGCCACCGGTGCCCTGAGCCTCGGGAGGCTCTGGGGGCTTAGGTAGTTCCTTGAGGACTGTGTCCATCTCCGTCAGCAAGGCATGGTGCCTGGCTTCCTGAGCCGCCAAGGTGCTCCGCAGGTTGTGCTGATAGGCTATCACCACGCTCGGCAAGCCAAAAGGCATGCGAACGTAGCTGTGGGGTAGGCCCTCGCAGCGTCCCACGCGCGAAGGCCATAAGAGATCCCGAGAGGCGGCCCTGTTGAGTCCTGCGAAGTCGATGCAGACGCGCAGCCCGACATCCTCGCCTGGATGGGGAGCTGTGCCCGGTGAGTGGCGGTCGCCGCGCATGGCCTTTGGGTCTTGCAGTTCCTGAGCGGTCTTGGTGATGAACTCCTAAGCGGTGAGCACTCCTCGCCCTGCGTCTTCCTGAGGGAAGCGTGCCGTGTAACACGCCTCCAGGTGGTGCCCAAGTGCCTCCCTCGTGATGTTGGCAAAGACTGAGGCCCTCCAGAAAGGAGCCCCCGAGCCCTGCCCGAGAGGGGCGATGGGCACGCTTTCCTATGCAATGGAGGGAGGCGCCCAAGGAGCGGACTCTGATCCTGACGATGCTCCAGCTGCGACGCCACCCTCCTGGGGTTCTGCATGGCGCAGCTGCTTCTTCTTCTTGGGGATGACCTAAGGAGGGCCCTCGCCCTTGCGGTCGGGGTCGTCGATTGCGACAGCCTGGAAGGCACGCTCGAGGGAGCACACTGCATCTCTTTCTTCGCACGGGACTATGATGATTCCCCCGCTTCCCGGCATCTTGAGGACATTGTAGCCGTGATGGGTCACCGCCATGAACTTTGCCAGGGCTGGATACCCGAGGATGGCATTGTACGGCAGACAGATGTGCGCGACGTCGAAGTCGATGAGCTTGGTGCGGTAATTCTTGCGTTCTCCAAAGGTGACAGGGAGGCGGACCTGCCCTATCGGCATGGTAGACCCGTCGGTCACTCCTGGGAATGGCTTGGTAGGCTGAAGCTGGTCAGACGACACTTGGAGGTTGTCGAATGTGTCGACGGACAGGACGTTGAGCCCTGCGCCGCCATCGATGAGGGTCTTGGTAACTTGCACGTTGCTGATGACTGGGGAGCAAAGCATCGGGAGGACGCCAACGGTAGCTGCGCATTTGAGCTGATCTGTCGAGTTGAACATGATGGGGCACTGGGACCATCTGAGCGGGCGTGTGGCCTCAAGCTTGGGGAGGACTGCATTTACTTCACGAGCAAACAGTTTGAATATGCGCTGCGAGGCTGGGGCCTGAGCTCCGCCCAAGATGCAAGCGATAGCACGCGGCTCCTGGAAGCCCCCAGCCCCCTCATCTTGGTGACGGTCTTCATTCCTTCTTGGTGGTGGCGGTAGCGGAGGGAGCCCGGCGTTGCCTTGAGGATGATCCTCGCGAGGCTGATCCCTCCAGGCGCCCTTGCAAGGCTGATCTTGCTAGCGATCCTCACGAGGCCGCTCGCGCCACTCCTGCCGCGGGCCACGATCGTCCCAGCGTCCGCCACCACATCCTCCTCCTCGGCCATAGCCCAGGTTGCCATGCTCGGGGCGTCGATCGAAGCATCCTTCACGAATGGCTCTGAGCTCTTGGTATAGAACGGTCGGCTGCCCATGGATGACTCGGGCTGGTCCCGGCCGTGCTTGGTGTCTCGCTCCACCACAGGCACGACTGCTCCCTTGCGCTTCACGTCCTTGGCCCTGGCTTTCTTCTCCTCCGGGTCTGCAGCCGGGAGCTCGAGGAGGCATAGACGCCCTTCCTCAGCTCTTGCGCACTTGGTTGCCATGTTGAATAGCTCCAGAGATGTGCACAACTCCTCATGGATCGCGAGCTCTTCCTTCATCTTGACGTCGCGGACGCCATCGGAGAACGCGGAGATGATGGCCTCATCCGTCACCTTGGGGATCTTGAGGCGGACATTGTTGAAGCGTTGGATGTACTTCTGGAGGGTCTCTCCTGGTTACTACATGACGCGGCGCAGGTCAACCGCAACCGGTGAACGGTTGCGAGTGCCCTGGAAGTTGGCGACGAAGCGGTTGCGCATCTCGTCCTAGGAGGAGGTCGAGCCCGGAGGCAGGTTCAGGAGCCAGGAGCGGGCTCCGTCATTGAGAGCCATGGGAAACCAGTTCGCCATGACCTTCTCGTCGCCGTTGGCCGCCTCAATGCTCAGCTCATAGAGCTGCAAGAACTCCGTGGGGTCAGGGGTGCCATCGTAGCAAGGAGGCAGATCTGGCTTGAACTTGCTCGGCCAGGCGACGCTCCGCAGCACGGGGGTGAAGGCGCGGCAGCCGACCGTGGTGACCAGGGCCCGCCTGGGAGGTGGAGCTTGGTCTTGGTGGGGTCTGCGCGCATCGGTTGTAGGTGGCGCGTGGTCCTACCGCAGCAAATGGCGTGGTGGTGCGAGGAGTGGTGGAGCGTTCTCTTGTGGCAGAGGGACTTCTTGGCAGCTTCTTTCTTCTCGCGCGGGCGCCGGACGTGGTGGGCGCTGTCTTGAGGTAAAGGTGGTAGAGGTGCTCCGTGATCCACATCGTCCGTGGCTGGCGGAGGGCGAGGCAGGGAGAGGGACGGCGCGGGGGAGCCCCCTGTGGCGCGGACGAGCTCGGCGATACGGTAGAGCCAGTCCTTGTAGAGGTCGTCGACCAGGCGGTAGTGCAGAAGCTCGTGCGCCATGAGAAGCACGGCCCGTGCGTCCATGGGAGCACGACGCGCATGGGATAAAGAGCCGGCTGGGGTCAGCGATGGAGTGGCGGTGCGGCCGTCCCGCCGCACCGAAGGGTGCAGCGAGGATGCTTGCTGCTCGTTCCCCACCGGGCCAGTGGCGGCGTTGGCGGCATGCGACGGGGAACGACGGGGTGGCCCGCGGACGGGAGTCGTTTGAGCGACGCGGGTGGCAAGGGCAGCCCGACGCTCCGCGCGAGCACGGCGAGCATCCGCCATGGAGACATCGGAGCAACTGGACGCAGAGCGACGGAAGGAAGTTCCGGCGCACCCCTACCTGGCGCGCCAAATGTCGGATCTCGGGTTCTGGCAGAACCCTTAAGGTTCGAACACTGGGGTGCGTGCGAAGATTTCCTCCCTACCGATCCACGCCCTAGCTCACTAAGATCTCGCAGACGAACTCGACGAACTCGCAACACAAAGACACAAGATTTATACTGGTTCGGTCCACCGTTGTGGTGTAATACCCTACTCCAGTGTGTGGTGGTGGATTGCCTCTTGGGCTGATGAAGAACAATACAAGTGGACGAACAGCCTCCTGAGGTTGACGTGCTCTTGGTTTGTGGCTAAGGGTTGGCTCTAGATCTCGTTTTTTCTCCCCCTCTACTGTGGTGGCTAGTTCTACTCCCTCCGTTTCTTTTTTACTCCGCATATAAGATTTGGTCAAAGTCAAACTACACAAAGTTTGACCAAATTTATATAAAAAATATGAACATCTACAATATTAAAACTATATAGTATGAAAATATATTTCGTGGTGCATCTGATAATGTTGATTTCATATTGTCAATGTTTATATTTTTTAATATAAAGTTAGTCAAACTTTATAAAGCTTGACTTTGACCAAACCTTATATGCAGACTAAAAAGAAACGGAGGGAGTATATAGGCCCTGGTCCTCTCCCCAAATATTGAGCAGGAAGGGAGCCAACAACGGCCAATTCGAAAGGGGACAGCTAGTATAGCTTATCCTGACAAAAGCGGTCTTCGCCTGCAAAAGGCTCTGGTGGTAACACCATCTTGGGCTCCATGGTGACCTCCGTCTTGCCGTCCTTCGGGTCCTGGTCTTGTTGCACCAATATGGAAACCTTTGCTTGATGCCTCGGTACTCCGCGCCTGCGCTTGCCCCCTTAGCACCAAAGAGGAAACAAGGACGCTGCGCGTGCTGGCGCCCGCCTGGTGCCGGCCTGGTGCCGATCATCATGGCTCACGTCACGAGAACCTCGTGAGGTTTGCCTTCCCTTGATCTCTCTGCCCCTCGCGAGCCTGCCTGGCGAGGCCGCTCCTGAGGAGGTCTTGTGTCGTCCGGCTCGCGAGGCTTGGCCCCTCGCGAGGGTCTAGAATGCCTTGTTGACGAAGATGGGACATACAGGTCTGCTAGCAAAGCCACACCATGGGCCGTAGGCAGGCAAGTCAGGGAACCCCCGTTCCCAGAACGCCGACAATGTGCATTACTGAGAGGGCCCAGAGATACCTCTTCGATACTCGGAGTGACAAATCCTATTCTCGATCTATGCCAACTCAACAAACACCATCGGAGACACCTATAGAGAATCTATATAATCACCCAATTACGTTGTGACGTTTGATAGCACACTAAGTGTTCCTCCGGTATTCGGGAGTTGCATAATCTCATAGTCATAGGAACATGTATAAGTTTTGAAGAAAGCAATAGTAACAAACTAAAAGATCACCGTGCTAAGCTAACAGATGGGTCAAGTCAATCACATCATTCTCTAATGATCTGATCCCACTTATCCAATGACAACTCTTTGTCCATGGCTAGGAAACTTAAGCATCTTTGATTAATGAGCTAGTCAAGTAGAGGCATACTAGTGACACTCTGTTTGTCTATGTATTCACACATGTACCTAAGTTTCCGGTTAATACAATTCTAGCATGAATAATAAACATTTATCATGATATAAGGAAATATAAATAACAACTTTATTATTGTCTCTAAGGCATATTTCCTTCAATTTTGGGACAGCTCGCGCATAACACAACAACGGTCGGAAATTTGAGCTCTCAAATTCCTCAGGGCTATCATGTTCCTCACTTGTAGGCAATCTGCATTGGCGAATTCCTAACTCCTCAGTCAGAACAAATTCCTCAGAGAACAGAAGATCCTCGTCTCTGTCACTGAAGAAATTGACTGAACTGTATGATATTTCCAATGGCTTCACTCGAAAGGATTGGTAGGTGTAGGATTTTGAGATGAGCATCACTTGGAAACTTTTCCTTAGTTTTACCTCGACCCCGTTTAACAGTACGGTGTTTCCTATGACTCAAGAAAGAGAAAAACGTAAGTATGAAAACAAAAGTCTTCACGCTTCATATTCCTGGCATGTATATCAAGTCTTCACGGTCGCACCAATTTCTTCACTTTCAAAGTCTTCAGAAAACCAAAGTCTTCAGTTGAAGACATTCATTTTTAGGGGTCGACTTTCTCTGTAAATATTAAATTCCTCATAGACTTATAGACCTTTGTACACTCACAAAACGTATTAGTCCCTTGACCTATAAGTCTTCAATACACCAAAATTACTAAGGGGCACTAGATGAACTTACAGGTTGCTCTTAACTCGGAGTGTTTTTTGAAACTTAGGCGAATCGGGTTTGCGGCTAAGCCCCCGAGTGAGAGGGTTGCTCTTCACTCGGAGTTCATTTTGTAACTTAGGCGAATCAGGTTCACGGCTAAGCCCCTGAGTGAGAGGGTTGCTCTTCACTCGGAGTGTTTTTTGAAACTTAGGCGAATACGGGGTCGCAACTATGCCCCCGAGTGAGAGGGTTGCTCTTCACTCGGAGTGTTTTTGAAACTTAAGCAAATCGAGTTCGCGGCTAAGCCCCTGACTGAGAGGGTTGCTCTTCACTCGAAGTTCATTTTGTTACTTAGGCGAATCGGGTTCGCGGCTAAGCCCCCGAGTGAGAGGGTTACTCTCCACTCGGAGTTCTTTTTGTAACTTAGGCGAATTGGGTTCGCGGCTAAGCCCCCGGGTGAGAGGGTTGCTCTTCACTCAGAGTTCGTTTTGTAACTTAGGCGAATCGGATTCGCGGCTAAGCCCCCGAGTGAGAGGGTTGCTCTTCACTCAGAGTTCATTTTGTAACTTAGGCGAATCGGGTTCGCGGCTAAGCCACCCACTCGGGGATTTGAACACACATGTTTACTGTGAAAATCATGTCTTTGATACGCAAACTGAAGGATTCTTATTACAACTCGTCGATCCGAGTGTTTAGTATGAAAACGGTGGAGTAGATCCGCATTCCATGAGCGTGGCTCGTCTTCTTTCTTGGCTACGTTGTAAAGGTGATACACCCTGTTGTGGAGCACCTTGGTGATGATGAAGGGCCCTTCCCAGGCCGGAGCGAGCTTGTGAGGCCATTTCTGGTGCACTCGGAGCACAAGGTCTCCTTCCGAAAATGCTCGGCCTCTGACGTTTCGGCCATGGAATCGACACAGGTCTTGTTGATAGATGGTCGACTGGATCAGAGCCATCTCTCGTTCTTCCTCTAGGAGATCAACTACATCCTGGCGCGCCTGTTCTTCTTCAGCTTCTGAGAAGAGTTCCACTCGAGGCGCATTGTGCAGCAGATCACTCGGAAGCACAACTTCAGCACCATACACCACGAAGAATAGGGTTCGATCAGTCGACTGATTGGGACTCATTCTCAGTCCGCATAGGACAGATGGCAACTCAGTCACTGTCGGTGTCAAAACCGGCGGATCTCGGGTAGGGGGTCCCGAACTATGCATCTAGGCGGATGGTAACAGGAGACAAGGGACACAATGTTTTACCCAGCTTCGGGCCCTCTTGATGGAGGTAAAACCCTACGTCCTGCTTGATTAATATTGATGATATGGGTAGTACAAGAGTAGATCTACCACGAGATCAAGGAGGCTAAAACCTAGAAGCTAGCCTATGGTATGATTGTTGTATGTTGAGATTCTTGTCCTACGGACTAAAACCCCCCGGATTATATAGACACCGGAGAGGGTTAGGGTTACACAAAGTCGGTTACGATGGTAGGAGATCTGAATATCCGCATCGCCAAGCTTGCCTTCCACGCAAGGGAAAGTCCCAGCCGGACACGGGACGAAGTCTTAAATCTTGTATCTTCATAGTCCAGGAGTCCGGCTGAAGGCATAGTCCGGCCATCCGGACACCCCCTAATCCAGGACTCCCTCAGTAGCCCCTGAAACAGGCTTCAATGACGACGAGTCCGGCGCGCAGATTGTCTTCCGCATTGCAAGGCGGGTTCCTCCTCCAAGTTCTTCATAAAATATTGTAAACACTAAGAGTAGTCTCCGGATCTGCAAAATAAGTTTCCACATGTTGCCATAGAGAGAATAAAATTAACACAAATCTAATCTGCTGACGTATTCCGTAGCATGACATCACACTACGGCCAAGCCTTTATTCGAATCGTTTTCACTTCTCCACCTTAGCGCATTTTGTGAGGCGGTTTCCTTGGCACGTCTTGTCAAAGCAGAGATCGTGTCCCCTTTATTTACGGGCTTCTCATCAATACGGACGTGGGTAACCCAATCGTGCCTGTTTAGCATGTTTTATCGATTAAAGGCGAGTCCCAAACGGTCACGGGGAGGGCTCTTGGTATTCAACCTCTTATAAAGAGACCAAGGCCTTGCTCCTTTTTTCCAGTCTCAAACGAGTTCGCCCGTCGCCTCGAGTTCCAACACCATAGGCTCCAGATTACAGGCGCTTCGGACCTTCGACAATGTCCGGTTCCGACCTTCAAGGCCGATGGATGTCCTCCTCCATCACGAAGGAGGACGTGCTAAAGTTGAGAGAGGCTAAGTTCTTGACCGGCGAAATTTCGCATAGGTTGCCTGCTCAAGGGCAGGCGGTTCCCAGCCCCCAGCCTGGTGAGAGCGTGGTGTTCATATCTCACTTCCTTCGGGGGTTAGGCTTCCCAATGGATCCCTTTGTGAGGGGGCTGCTGTTCTATTATGGGCTGGAATTTCACGACTTAGCTCCGGAGTCCATCCTCCATATTTCCTCATTCATCGTCGTGTGTGAAGCGTTCCTCCGTGTTACCCCTCACTTCGGATTATGGCTCAAGACCTTTAAAGTGGAGCCGAAGATGATCGAGGGACGACACGCAGAGGGTGGAGGTGCTGTTATAAGTAATAATGCTGATGCTCCATGGCCCGAGGGCTCTTTTCAATAGGAGCTCGGCTTATGGCAACAGGAGTGGTTCTATATCACCGCTCCCAGGGGCACCAAATGGGGCGCCACCTGCCTTTCGGTCGGGTCCCCCACAACAGCTAGGGTCATGGGTCAATAAAGGCCTAGACTGGGGGCCATCCCAGGAAGTGCCTTTGTTGCAGGGCCGCATCAGGGATCTCTTGGAAAGAGACCTCAGCCTGGTCAAAGTGACGCAAGTCATGCTGATCAGCCGAACCCCGCCCGGCAAACGTCGCTCCCTTCGTTTGTGGGAGTTTAATCCAGAGGGACCACGAGCTCTCCAGCATTTTATGGGCGCAACGCCCGTGGAGATGTATAAACTGTTCTTCGGATCACAAGCAATGTGTCCGGATTTGACCGAGGACGCAGGTCTAAGCTGAAATCGCCCGGATACTCAAGTAAGTAACCTTGTGCCCGGACTCGCTATCCGTATAATTGTCATAAACCCGCCCCTAAAAGAGTTGTCCTTTTAAACAGGACTGGATAACGAAAGCAACGCTGATCAGGTGTCCGGCTCCCTTTCCTGAGACTAGGCCGGATCCCGTGCTAGTCAGGATGTTGAAGATTGTGCCTCTGGAGGGAAGTGAGGGAGAGGACAAGGAAACTATGGCCTCCTTAAATGAGGCTGTTCCGAAGGGAGGAACCGACAATTCCTCTCCTAAGGGGAAGAAGAGGGCCGCCTCTGACGACCCGGAGACCATGGCCTCAAAGCGGGGAGAAAAATCCTCGTCAGAGGGTCCGACGCCCGGGTGTAGTGGAAAATGAGCAAGGGTCTTCGCATTTGACTCGACGAGTGCGAAGGGTAAGGAAGCTAGCCGAGCCTAAGAGGATTCGCTTAGGTAGCTGGAACGTAGGGTCTCTGACAGGGATGCTCCGGGAGCTAGTTGATGCAGCGGTGAGGAGGGGTGTTGATGTCCTTTGCGTCCAAGAAACCAAATGGAGAGGACAGAAGGCGAAGGAGGTGGAGGATACCGACTTCAAGCTGTGGTACACGAGGATGGCTGCAAACAGAAATGGTGTAGGCATCTTGATCAACAAGAGCCTCAAGTATGGAGTGGTAGACGTCGAGAGACGTGGGGACCGGATTATCTTGGTCAAGCTGGTAGTTGAGGACTTGGTTCTCAATGTTATTAGCGCGTATGCCCCGCAAGTAGGCCACAATGAGAACACCAAGAGGGAGTTCTGGGAAGGCCTGGAAGACATGGTTAGGAGTGTACCGATTGGTGAGAAGCTCTTCATAGGAGGAGACCTCAATGGCCACGTGGGTACATCTAACACAGGTTTTGAAGGGGCGCATGGGGGCTTTGGCTATGGCATCAGGAATCAAGAAGGAGTAGATGTCTTAAGCTTTGCTCTAGCCTACAACATGATGGTAGCTAACACCCTCTTTAGAAAGAGAGAATCACATCTGGTGACTTTTAGTAGTGGCCAACACTCTAGCCAGATTGATTTCATCCTATCGAGAAGAGAAGATAGGCGTGCGTGCCTAGACTGTAAGGTGATACTTGGAGAGAGTGTTGTACCCCAGCATAAGCTGGTGGTTGCTGACTTCCGCTTTCGGATTCGTGTCCAGCGGGATAAGCGTTCCAAAGTCGCTAGAACAAAGTGGTGGAAGCTCAAGGGGGAGGTAGCTCAGGTATTCAAGGAGAGGGTCATTAAGGAGGGCCCTTGGGAGGAAGGAGGGGATGCGGACAATGTGTGGATGAAGATGGCGACTTGCATTCGTAAGGTGACCTCGGAGGAGTTTGGAGTGTCCAGGGGAAGGAGAAGTGAAGATAAGGATACCTGGTAGTGGAATGATGACATCCAGAAGGCGATTAAAGAGAAGAAAGATTGCTTCAGACGCCTATACCTGGATAGGAGTGCAGACAACATAGAGAAGTACAAGATCGCGAAGAAGGCTGCAAAGCGAGCTGTTGGTGAAGCAAGGGGTCGGGCATATGAGGACCTCTACCAACGGTTAGGCACGAAGGAAGGTGAAAGGGACATCTATAAGATGGCCAAGATCCGAGAGAGGAAGACGAGGGACATTGGCCAAGTCAAATGCATCAAG